>OX155648.1:13357500-13887014 GCA_944567765.1 Carterocephalus palaemon
ATACTTTTATTTTCCAAATACAACTATTTCAACATTACATTTACAATTTACAACTTTCATTAAGTACACAAAATTAGAGGGAAGAAGAGCTAATGACAGAATGACAGGAAGCCTCTGAAAGAAGCCGTTCAGACCCATTGAGTAGCCAAAATGGCTAGAGTGAATGTCGCACCGGTATTATAATAGAGAGGAGCGCAGGCTCGCACAAAGTCCGAACGTGTCCGTGTCCGTCTCACAGATAACACTATTATGCACACATGTCACTCTAAAAAGTCATAACGCTTTATGAGGCGCGTACAGTAGCTACAACCCGGAGTCGTCTGGCTGTTTGGCACGGGTCTCCTTGTTCATTGTATGTGAGGTTTTTTTTAATGGGACAGAACATGTTTTGATGGACAATATGGGAAAAACTGAAACCATAAATGATGAAGACAGCCAACAAGACAAACCTTTTTTTCATCAAAGTAAATTTGTCTTCACGATTGGTCAAGTGTAAGCTGTTACTAGAAATGAGTAAAATTAACTAAACATTCATTTTATGCTGTTTTATGTAAGGATCATTTAATTGCTGTTTCATTGTTTAATCGGAAGAAATTGAAATCGGGTCAGCAGAAGATGAATGAATGATATTACATATTTAGTTAGTTACATAGGTGCCTCACATTTGCTATTTCCTACGGCATGCAAATGGCATGATTAAACTTAGTGTTTATTTTTTCTAATACACCGTATATAGATAAACTAGTGGACGCCCGCAGCTTCGCTCGCGTGGAATTAGACATTCACTAACTTCAAAAACGGCAAAGTTTCATACTAACTTTGCACCCCCGTTTTTTTTTCCCCCTAGGGGGTGAATTTTCAAAAATCCTTTCTTAGTGCTCCCCTACGTTATAAAAGGAACCCCTGTGCAAAATTTCAAGTTTCTAACCCTTATATTTTAGGCCCTGCGTTGATATGTCAGTCAGTCAGTCAGTCAGTCAGTCAGTCAGTCAGTCAGTCACCTTCTCCTTTTATATATATAGATCGACTTCTATTCAGTTTCCTAACCGAGGTTTTGAATGCCAATACTCTAATTCTATCCAAAGTCACCGAGCTCGGATCTCAGAATATCTATCGCAGATAAAGAAACGTGCATTAGGTACTTCAAAGTCAAAGTCGAAGTTAAATAATTTATTTCGCTATGAGGATGATTAGACAGGCTTAACGAAAGCCTAGGTAACTAGAAACTACTTAAAGAACTCGGAGGCAAAATGTTCTGCTTTGCCCAATTTATTTAGATATTCTCTATTTGACTTTATTAAATTTACTTCATTTTATTCAAAACGATGACAACCAATGCCTGCTTACGCTGACAAAGTATATGTGTTTACTAATACTGCTCGGATATTTCCTTGGCTTAGTCATGCCTATTTTGGTCAGGCACCTAATCTACAGCCTACATGATATAACCGAAATAAATCTATATCTTATCTACATATTATTTTATCATAGAAATTCACACGAAAGTACCCACTACAAGACAAGTTCATTGCGCATTGACTGTAAAGGTGCGGTCAAACGGTTATAACGCGAGCCGAGCTAAGCCCGCCGTCCGAGATGCGGCTACGACTACTAAACCACACTTTCATCCTTTTAAATGTTCCTTACGAAGTCTACCAACGTACCCTTGGCCAGCGTGTTAAACCTCAGCCTTTTTCTGAGTGCCCAATAGTGCCCAGTGATGAGCGACAACCCTAAGTATTCGTGATACATTCGTGATTCTTATGAACTCGACCGTCTGCGCAGATCTAAGTAAATTGCGTCTTTGCTTCAGTCAATTCTGCAACGGATTATTTGGTGTGTTTACACGTAGTTTCCATTGTTCTTCTATGTTATTATGATAACGAGTGATTATAGAACAGACATAATAATAACATACAGACGTGTCCCATTGTCATGAGTTGTGTTGATACATCGACATTAATTGGTCCTAATGACCGGGTTATAAAAAGATTACTATAGAATATCCATCAGCGGTTTAATTCGAGGTGATTGGACAGCAGCTGACCCCCTGACAATGCAGAACATAATCATCAACAACCTATATGTTGTCTTCCAATGATGATTATTAATGATTTAAACCGGTCTGCGGGTTCTAATTGCGATATGACACAGAGTAATATAATGGTCGTGATATCATCGCTACTGGCAATACTCACCTGTGCAGGTGCTATCTGTGATGATTCTTCTTTTAATTATATAGGGGACTACCGGTTAGTCCCCAATTGGTCTTCGGATTTATACCGATGGTTGGACAGCAAACGAGCATGCAGCGGCACTGCTTACCAGTCGGCTGCTTCTGATGCTACGTTGCTTCGTACGTGTGTCATCGTTGTTCTAAATTCTTCATTTCTGAACAATAAAACGTTATGTGGACCGAATACAAAATATCTTCACCCTGATTCGAACCTGGAGCCGCGGTTCGGTAGTCAGGGTCGCTCGCCACTGCGCTACGGGCATCGATATTAAAGAAACATAGATAAGCCTTAATACAAACAAAATTTTGTTCCATTTACTGACAATATTCTCAAGGCACCTCCACCAATCCGCATTGGAGCAACGTGTTGGAGTATGCTCTAGACCTCCCGCAGCTGCTTTTGTGGGGGAGACCTGTGCCCAGCAGTGGGACGTCTATGGGTCGCAGCGATTGTCAAGGCAAAACATCATCGGTATGCCATAATTACTGTAAAAAATTACCAATATGTAAATGTATCATCACAACCCTTTCTTTGTCCCACTGTTGGGCACGGGTCTCCTCTCGGAACGGGAGGGATTAGGCCTTAGTCCACCACGCTGGCCAAGTGCGGATTGGCAGACTTCACATGCCTTCGAGAACATTAGAGCTCTCAGGCATGCAGGTCTCCTCAGATGTAACTGTATATTATACAAAATATTTTTTGTCTATGGCCAATATATCGCACGACCATTTCTTGCCTGTTCGCTTCATGTGCGAACATCACGCTTCACGGATCCCACTAATCTGGGATTGGAGCCCGTATTAATGAGCTGATCCCGGGAATCCTTTAATCGCGTTTCATACGTGCGTGTATTGACGCGGGGGACTGATTTAGCTTCAACCTCTCGACGCATTGTTGGCTAAGAGCGATATATAGCGACAAGGAGAAATATAAAATGAATTATTAAACATTTAAAAAAAAAAAGGTTTTTATAACTTTTATTTTTATTTTCGTGCATTGTCATCGAAACCAAATATGTGTGGTGTGAAGCTTGACAGTGAAGCTATCGAGCTGAACAAATGTGAGCGAGTGAAGCTATCAGCTCGATAGCTTCAGTGGAATGGGTGAAAAATTGATTGCAAGATTCCAGGACATACATACATACATACACACGAGTGAAGTTAAATAAAAGCTTTTAAAATAAGGTATAAGATGGTAAAATTTTCAATGGACTTGGAGTTCTTTGAGTAATAATTAGCCCACTGTTGAGCATAAAGTTTGGACTTTATGTTGTTATATTCTCTGTAAGTCATTAATCTATCTTCGGGCCACATAAGTTATGACTTTATGTAATTTAAAAAACTCCTAAAACATTTTAAATAAATTAAGTATAAATTGGTTCATGTCATTAAAAAAAATCAATATCTAATCACAATACAATATGCAGTAATGAAATGTCAATGACTAATTTAAATGTCAAGTCATGCTTAATTAATAAATTCAATCAAATATATAAATATTTGTTTGTTTGTATGAATTATTTTTTTGAAGAGCGAACAGCGAAGTAAACTATCCTTCGTATGTCGTTTCATCGCTGACAGTGGGTTAAATTCGTGAACGTTACGAAATGAAATACTTTAAGGATTTCCAAGGTACCTTGTATTATACCCGCAGGGAATTATTCGAGTTTCGTCTATGTAAGGATACAGCGGGACATTCTTCTGTAAGGATAAGTAAATCATGTTTAGGGAAAATAAATAGATAATCCGTCTTTTGTTTTTGAAGGATTTGATGTTGTTATTTTTGTTCTTGTTGATGAATCAAAAAGTGTAATCCTTCGAAATATAGTAGGTAAATGTAGTGTGGTGGGCAAAACGGGCAAACGGCACAGAATACTTGTGAGGCAGAAAAGAAAAGAAAGATAATATAAAATTAGTTTTTTACGAAAAGTAAATTACTAATTATTTTTATGCTAATATCGGCTTTAGTTTAGAAATAAAAGTCTGTGAAAGCTTTTGTGAGCTTTTCTCCCGCGAACTAATTGGTCTCCACCTCTCGCTGTGGAATCCGACCCGAAAATCTTACTTTTAAATTTAGAATAAAACGAGAAATAGGGCGCCTAAACTTTTCTATACATTAAACGGGCCATGTATTTAATGTTTATGTTTTAAATTGTTTAATCAATTTGTTTTTTGACCGTTTATGTATCGAAATAGCATTGAATTGAATAAGTTCGTCCAATTTTGTGAGGTGTGGCCTTAAATGTTAATTACCTCAGTGTACGGCCACCGAGATATTAAAGTGCTGAGAGTTGTAAAGCAGTTCGCAATTATTTGGCGGAGAAGTTACCGAGATTGTGGACGAAGCGAACGAGCAGGGACGTTTGCTCCTTTTATTGCCGTCCGCCTGGTACTACGGCCGCTGTATCGGGGCTTCAGTGATAAAATAAAGAAATTAGCTGCTATTGCTGTCCATTACTTCTTTTATGATAATTGAAGTACCTTACGCTTCCTTCAAGGCAGGCAACGCACCTGTGATACCTGGTGTCGCACGTGTCCATAGACGACGGTGACCACTACCATCAGGTGGCCCGTATGTCTGTTTGTCTGTCTATATTATTAAAAAAAAAATCTAAAATACTTGTGCGGTGTTTAGGTACTCGGAAATCATCATGAATTTGGCCGACGATATGACTAAGTCTGATTTATCATAACATCACACAATGGAGAAATTATGAGAGGTAGGCAAAAGGCATGATGCATTTTAGTTAGTTCGTTTCTTTGAGCACATAACACTGTCATAGATAAAGCACGCACATGCTTACCTGACATGTAGATAATGCGTGACACGCTTCAGTGATGATTTATTGCATTTACCGCTTAATACATGACATGTGTAGCGTCCATAGCCCGATGGCTCGCGTCGATTCAATGTGATCGAAATAGTTAATCAACGATGGGCGCGGTCGGTTTGTTGATGGGTGACCGCTAGTGGTAAAATTTCATGGACCTCACAATGACAGGTCACAGTTCGACTGGCTGCAACTGGTCACAACTAGCACAAATTCACGGAACGCATTTGTTGCGTTGGTGGCGTATCTACCTTTCGTAATGTATATATATAGCGTTTAGTCTCTAGAACGCCTTAAAGGAACAAACATGCAACGTAGACTGATAAACAACTGCTCTTCTTTACGTTGCGCAGTCAGGTAAAAACAGAATAGCTTTGGTTATAGCAGATCACAAGCAGAAGTTAATTATGTACTTGTAGTGCGCGGTGGAAACATTATCTGCGTCAGATTCGTATGTTTTTGTTATTCGTGTTTGTAATATTTTCTTTGCTTTTCACAGGTAAGCGAGTCGCGTAAAGACGTAATGTTTTGTAAGTTGTTAGACATATCTATATCTATACTCTGTACTATATATAAAAATGGATTGTTGTTCGTTAGTCTGGCTTAAACTCGAAAACTACTGAACCGATTTGAATACTTTGTGGTTCGTTTTATTTCAGGGAAGTTTTAATAGCAAAAATAATAGAGAAAATCCTAAAGAAAAGGTAAATAAATAATCTAATATTATAACGGTAATTTTGTTAGGAAAATCGTGCAGCTGAACTGCTTTACAACTCTGCCATTTCAGCCATCGCCACTTACCACGTAATAGATGGTGATCGTGTATTAGTAAGGAATGAAATAATGAAAAAGGGTCAATGGGGAAAATGAATTCGTTTAAACAGCAAAATTTGAAGCGACTGAATTATTTGTTAAATAAATTAAACTAATTTTATTATGATGAGTTTAGGTTCATAATTAGTTCGCAATTATTTATCTTCATCTGTCATATTTATTTAGTCAACAATTTTAACCTCTTTTTTACAAGCTTTAATTAAGTTTTTTCTTGATAAATCAATGATTGTATTGTAAATAATCGGAATATTAGCTATCGGTTTTCATGTCAGACCGTCGCCGTCGTCGTGATAAATGTAATTGATTGTGCGATTAGTTGTATCTCTAGAAATCTAATTGTTATTATAGATACATACTCAATGATAAATATAATTTCCGGAATTGTTCTTCCCTTTTGAAAATGGCGTTCGTAACTTCCTTATTCACGAACGTCTGTCCAATCCAAAGTCAAGTTTGAATTGGACAGATTTGCTGGCGGCAAGAGTGCGTGGCCGTTTAATACATGTAGATTGGTGAGGGGAGAATCAGTTCCAGCTCTTGGGGAACTCTTACCTAGGCGCTGGAGGATACGAAGTCTTCTGTGGAATGAGCTTGGGACCTAAACATAACTGGTGAAAAGTGTACTTACACACTTCTGCCTACTGCCCTTTGGGGAAATACATGCGTGATGTTCTTTGCATTTGAACATGTTTGTCGATACGAGTAGCAATGACAGAAATTGTCAGAATGGAAGCCAGCGTAAAGCAGTATTTGTCAGATTAAATCAGGGCACAACAAAGGATGGTCTCAAAGTATCCCAGTGGGATTTTCTGATTGAGAAATTGCTCGGAGATTCTACACGACGATAAATTTAACGAGCGACTGTCATTTTACTTTAAATTGAGGTCGACTTTGTAAGAGATTTTATTAGAGTTGTCTGTTTTGAAGTCAGTTTTAAAAGTTAGTAATGAAGGTCTGGCCAATGTTTAGACGGGGGACGTGTTATCTGCAAACGGAAAAAATATGTTGATGTTGATAAACATACACACATGGACAAATCAAATATTTTTAATGCTATATTCACCATTATTGAACGGTGATTGGACGAATTTGAATATTGATCCACGGATAATAATTCATTTCAAGTAAGTCATAGCTGATCCTCCACCAATCCGCATTGGAGCAACGTCATAGCTGATCCTCCACCAATCCGCATTGGAGCAACGTGTGCTCTAGACCTCCCGCAGTGGGAAGGGTATGGGTTGCAGCTAAGTCATTTTTGAAAATATTTCTTCTATAGTGCGCCTTATAATTTCCTTACTCTTAGCGCGGATGTGGAAATCCAATTAAAATGACGAGCATCCTATAGGCCCTATACAAGCGCCGCAGTGGACCGCAACAAAGGAACAAAGCCATTGATCGCCGATTCTGGCCGTGATTACAGCTGACACGGTCACGTGCTGTTGACTTCAGTTTGATTGCTGACGGCTGCGTGTAGCTAGAGTCACGAGAATGCTTGGTTGATAAGGCATACAAATTAATCTTGGTCGATTAAGGGAAGGACCTCCCGCAATAACCTCCCGGCTGGGGGAGACCCGTGCCCGACTTTTGGAGGTCTCTGGGTTGTAGCCAAGGAACGAATTGTTGAATCTATATTGATGAACATTCGAATAAGGTTTTGGACGTTTTCGACAGTTCTCTGATAGATACGATAGAGACGTACCTCTCACACAGACACGTACTAATGATCCTGTGAAAACTTTACACAGCTCCCATGAACCTTCAATCACATCATTCCGCTGGAAGGTTTGTTATTACAAGCTTCAATGTCGTCCGAACAGAAGTCGATCCACGAACAGGAGTGCGTCAAGGGACAAAGTCCTGTCCTGTTGGTAGTAAAGAATAATATAATTAGGTATCATACATATTATACCATAAATTGTTACGCTTTATGTTGGCGTCCATCACAACGCTAGAGCAGTTAGGATAGAATTTTATGTAGCGAGTAGGTACTCGCAAGAGTCGTGGGACGTGGTGAGACCACTTGCGTGCTCCAATTTGTTTAATGGGTCCGTCGACACCCTGCATTTATTGTAAGCGAGTTAGTGACAATTTTAAGTAAACATTTGCTGCCTACTTTATTAACAAGTTTTATGTTAACTAAGGATTTTTTTATTGTTGTGGATTGTTTTAGAACTGAAACTGAAACTGAAACTGGAGAAATTACTTTTTTTATCTAAATTTAGGTCACGTCACTATGACATGTTTTGCTATCTAGCATAGTCATACATACATACAAGCCCTTTTTTAATACATAGATACAGCTTTTTATTTCCAATCGAAACATATTTCAATGAATGAATGAAACAATATACCGGAACCCTTACGAGTTACAAAAATGAAATATGTATACCTATCTAATTTTAGCAACTGCTATCTAACAGTTGAACGGTTTTGATAGATTACTGATAATTTTGCGATGAAGTTTAAAAAAGGAATAAAACGAGGTCCTAAAAAAGGCCCTCGGAGGCCTCCGTATGTTTTTCCCGGTCTCCGTTCAAAACAAGGGTAGATTTGATTTATGCGGGGCTGCGGGGCGCCGCCTCTCGCAGGCGTCCGTCATCGTTTACTGAGCTCGTTATGATTGCAAATGCGAGGAAGTTCTCGCGCTAAGTTGCCGACGTTTGTGACGAAATTAAATTTCGTGTAAACTATATGAACTAGTTACTAAAGAGCACATCATGTTCATCACGCAATCACGACCTATCTTCTTTAACAACGACTAATTCTTCCTCAGATGATACCGAGTCATTCCTTGCTAACATTAACATTACATCGCTTAGAAATAAATTGAGACTTAATTATTAATAAATTAGAATTAATAGTAATATTAGTCTCAAAATTTAAACTAGAAATAAAACAAACGAAAATAATTTTATTAAAATTTTATTAATTAATTAACATTTTATTAAAATACAACCTATCAGGAATAATTTTTTTCGCCGTTTCAGCAGGCTTGAAACGCACATCATGTTTGTCATTGGTTAGTAGTAGCAAGCGAAATTGCTGAGCAATAGGTCCTGGATTCTGGTTCCGGTCGGGCAACTTGCCATAGCATGCTCACCTCCTATTAAATGGGACAAATAACATAACTGGTCACGAGTGAGAGCTTAAAATAGGATATACAGGCGTGCCTCCATCAATCCGCATAGGAGCAGCGTGGTGAAGTATGCTCTAGACCTCCCGTAGAAGTGTCTGTGGGGGAGACCCGTGCCCAGCAGTAGGACGTCTATGGGTCAAAGCAGGCGTGATCTTGTATTTCACAATCACAAAGTCATAGTTGCGTGCAGTTATGATTGGAAACGAATTTCAGCCACCATCCGATGACACCACTTATCTCACGTGAACCCTCTCTCGCCGGACCGTTATTGGCAGGCCGGCGCTCCCAATAGTCGCTCTCGGTACCGTTGTCTGTTGTCACTGGAATTTGCATTTTTCTCACATTAGCTGCGTCGTGCCAAACCAATTTCAAAATTGTGTATTTCCGCTTCCCATTGAGGTCATACGGTGTTATTGTTTCGTAGTGCGTGCGACTATATGACCATTTCAATATTTGGTTATAATAAATGAAATATTATCCTTGGTTCATTAAGATATTAAATGTCACTTGCTATAACGGTGAAGGACACATCGTGACGAAACCTGCATTCCTGAGAGTTCATCATAATGTTCTCGAACGCACTACAAGTCTCAGACTTCACATAAGTCTGCCAATCCGCACTTGGCCAGCGTGGTGGACTAAAGCCTAATCCCTCGGATCTCAGATAATCAGAATGCGTTCTGAGAGGAGACCCGTGCCCAACAGTGGGACAAACAAATGGTTGTGATGATGATGATGATGATGTGCTTCATTAGTTGAAGCTCTTAGGTCTAGTCATTATTGAAAACCTAATTATAACTACTTCCGAAAAATGTGTTTTATTTTTGGATAGAATATTCCGGTGCTGCGGCTCTGTGACAGACCTTGAACAAGATTCATGCGAGTCTCGTACGAGTAAATAGGACACAGATGCGTTGTTGCCCTGTCTGTAGTTGTAACTGAGCACTAGATAGGTACATCTCTAAAAATGTGAAGACGTAATTCCGCCGTGAACAGTCCAATAAATGTACGTTGTTCCTGTATTTTTAAATGTAAAGCGGAAGTTAGACCGTCGCGCCGTATCGATCGCCGGGAGTGCCTCTAGGCGTGTGGTGGCTCCACTATTATTTATTCTATTTACTCAGCCACTATACAGGAGGTGAATTAGGGATGCCTCTCAACTGAATCGTATGATTACTACTAAAATATACGTGGGAATCTGTATAATAACGTTCAGATTTTTAGTTTACCGCTGATTTTTTGACCTTTAGTATTCTTGTCAAAATTGACCGAAATACAAACACGTGAAATTAACTGATTATCCATTACAACGGATAATTATCTTTGCTAAATTTCATCGAAATGGTTACGAGGTAACTACTGACAATTATCATCGTTTTTACTTTTGAAAACTTGCCTTGCTCGAACGGCTGCGATGACGCGTTCATAGCCTGGGCAATTTATAATAGGTAGTATTCGATTTGGAAATGCAACAACAAACTTAGCAAACAGTTATAACGAGCCACCCTGCTCCCTGTCCGATTTTAAAATTTAAATTGGACAACGGGGAAGCCGGGCGCCGGACGTCTGTTCCGAGCGACGCCGGGTGCCGGGGCTAGCGTGCGGTGGCGGCCAAACCGGCGGGGGGAGTGAATAGGGCTGTGTTAAAATGTAATAAAATACAAACGGAGTCGATTATTAGGTTTTTTATTTATTATTAGTATTTATTATTTATTTAATTACCTATTATTAGTTTGTATTATTTAATTTTTCTGGTAGGCACGTTATTTTCTATGTAATGATAATAAACAAAAATCAGATGCAACTTGAATAAGCAAAGATCCTGCTTAATATTTTCTCCCGGCTTTTCTTTATCCCAGGCAAGATTCGGCGAAGTTGTTATGTGCGTATCTTGCTAATATACTGTATACTGACTCACGACACGATAAAAGCAAGTACCTACGACACGATACATATAACGAATTTTTACATATTTTTTTATTATTATTATCTTACGTTTAGATTTTATATTAAGACTAGTGGACGCCGCAGCTTCGCTCGCGTGGAATTAGACATAACAATAGTTTCGTTTACACCTAGTAATATCATATAGCCTATGTCCCTCAGTGAAAATGCAGCTTTCTAATGGTGAAAGAATTTTAGAATTCGGTCCAGTAGTTTTTCTTTGAAAACATTACTTAACTTTGGTCTTTATAATATTAGTATAAATATTATCTTTGAGATCAATACACACCTACTTCACTTCTTCATTGTTCCCCCAGGAGACTGGAGGAGAATGTCATCAGGCATTAAGTGTTACCCTGTACTGGTGACATAAATTGTAAATATATAAATAAATTCCCACGAGGCCAGACTCGTGCCTGAGTAAGGCTGTACTAATAAATTCGGCATACTATAACGATTAATTGGATCGGGCGTCACTTTGCGACTGCCCATTGTTCCAGTCTGATTCGGAGCGGTGCAAAGTGGTTTTCAAACACAATTTAATGATGTCAAGTCTTTGTTAATCGCAGTTATATAGTTATTGAGTTTGTAAGTCTGCTTATGAGTAACAACGATCGACGATCTATAGATAATCACTCACTACTCAAATCGTCTCGTCGCTACTGTTTCTAACGAATATCCCAGTTGTTTAAGCATAGGTATGATGTGGGTAACAGTCTCTTGGCTAACCCTTTATGTGGGGAGGTCAAAAGGCTGACTCAATTGTATAATCACGTGTTAATGTGAAGTTGAAGAGTTTTGCCTGTACGGGGGTGACATAGTCATTCAATGACAAAACCCCTTTAAAAAAAAAAAAAAACAAAAAAAACTTGTATCCAAAAAATATAGGTATTTTTTGTGATTCGCATAAAATACGATTAGTTAAGTGGCAAGTAAGTAGGTAGGTAAGTACTAACAATAATAATGTACGAGGGGAAACCATTGTTTAATTCAATAAAGTAGGGGCTATAAGTGATTCACCCAGTTGGAGCACATGTTAGAATTTACAATTAGTCTAATTATAAACACCCTTTCAATTGTAATGGCGCGCGTCCCTAAGTGAGTCATCTGCAGTACTTATGTCGCTGCTGAGTGTGTAGATGTGTAGGTGTTAGGTACGAGTATTGTACGTATATGTATTTACATATTACTGTAGATCGACGGTGACAAGCGGTGACAGCCTAATGGCTGTCGAACTCGCCTCTCACTCGAGCGGTCCGGGTTCAAACCCCAGCGGCACGCACCAATGACTTTTCTAAGTTATGTGCGATTTAAGAAATTAAATGTACTTGCTATAACGGTAAAGGACACATCGTGAGGAAACCTGCAGCCCCACAACAGCTGCGGAAGGTCTAGAGCATATATACTCCACCACGCTGCTCCAATGCGGATTGGTGGAGGGTATAGTGGCCAACCCAGTGTCGAATGTTCTCAAGCCACGCGAAGGTCTTCGACAAGGCCTAACGACTGTTTCCACCATTGAAAACAATCGGGACCGACGGCTTAACGTGCCCTCTGAAGCACGGTAGTATCCATGAAATTTAGCCACTAGCGGTCACCCGTCCACAAACCGACCGCACCCGTCGTTGCTTAACTCTTTCGATCACATTGAATCGACGCGAGTTATTGGGCTATGGACGCTACTACGCTGGACTTGATTTGGTTATCCAACAATAACAAGTAGTGTGTTCTGGTTTACTCAGCTAAGTGAACACATATATCACACGCTCACATCGGGAATATTGTGCCAATGTTCGTGCAGTCGCCGACGGCGCGCGTCCGATTAGGGCTGCCACCCGCTTCCTGGACGCTAATTTAATTACGACTGAACTACTTTCAGGCTACTGAAACACGATACTGTTAGATTAAGCGTTACACGTGCCCAGTACGAGGTATGTAGAAAATAAGCTTGTCTCCTGATTAAACTTTATTTTTAACCTTTATTTTCTTCCCTTTCACATGCTCTGGATTTTCTATGGCGTTAGATATCAAATGACGTTCAATAAATCGCATAGAAATAAGATACCGACGTGTCCGGTCATACCACGGACAGTAATGTTGTGAACTCGTAGGTGCAGTAAAAAATTGGAAAATAATTATAATATACACTATTAATGACACTTTACATGTTCTGATTTTTTTTTAAACAATTTATTTTTATATGTTTGATTTTTTATATTATGTATTTGACATTTGCATGTCCACAGAGGCAGAACATTATGTAAAACATTAATTTTGTTCTTGCAAATAAATTATAATTATGATTAATATCGTTTTACGTATAACGCAGCCCTAGGTAAGAGCCCTTTCTAATACTAATTTTAGGCTTCTGCCATTTAGGGGAGTGCGTCGTGTGCTGAATCATAAGATTTGCTGCTGGTTTGTGTGTTTGTGCGTCTATAATTAGCCCCAGCACGAACGTGACCAATCCGGCTCGAGGCCTTTATGTTACGGTTTCGGTTTTAATTTATCAAATTAAATCTGGAATCGAATTGTTATTGTGCTATTGTTGTTGTAGAATTGTGAATGGCAGTTCAATATGTATGCGGCGTGTCCTCCGCCAGGAGAGCCATTGACTCGACGGTCGAGTGCTAGCTCTGTGTTGACCGCGGAAGTAACTGTCGAGTCTCGTATTCTTCGTCGTCCATAGGCCAATGGCTCGCTTCGATTTAATGTGATCGAAAGAGTTAAGCAGCGACGGGCGCGGTCGGTTTGTGGATGGGTGACCGCTAGTGGCAAAATTCCATGCCTTACTCCTTACTCCTCCTTACTCCTACCGTGCCTTACTCCTCCTTACTCCTACCGTGCTTCGGAGGGCACGTCAAGGCGTCGGTCCCGGTTGTTTTCAATGCGGGAAACAGTCGTTAAGGTGGAGGGGTAGTGACCAACCCAGTGTCGAATGTTCTCAAGTCACCCGAAGGTCTTCGACAAGGCTTAACGATTTTCAATTGAAAGCCAGCGGAACCGAAGGCTAAAAGTGCCCTCAAAAGCACGGGAGCGCCCATGAAATTTTGCCACTTGCTGTCACCCACAAATCCACAAACCGATGCGCCCGTGGTCGCTTAACTCGGTCGATCACATACGACCGACGCGGGCCATTGAACTATGGACGCTACTGTTACCGCTCTGTTATGAATGACCACTTATCATGGAGCGGTTCGCCGCTGGTTCCTCAGTCTGTAGTAATGATCATACTTTTAAGTTGTCGTCACTTCTTATGTATAGTTGTACATATGTGATAGGGTTGTTACTGAATTTCCTTATGTTTTTGTTTCAGGTAAATATGAATACATCATTTGTAGCGGGATTCTTGTATAAGAGGAAGACTTGAAAGGTTGTAAAAGAACAGGTTTGTGTGTGGACCATATTCGTTAAATAGAAACAATACATGCCGTACTACTTACGCTGGATTTCAATAACCTATCTACAGATAGATTTGGCAATCGGAGATTGAAATTTGACACATTTTTATAGAACTTATGTCAAATTTCTATCTCCGATAGCCAAATCTATCCGTAGATAGGTTATTGAAATCCAGCGTTAGTCTATCTCTTGTCCGTTGTGTTTAATCCACTTGTTTACCTTGTCATGATTTAAAAATACGGAACTTCCCTAGTCGATCGCGATAAATGATACGTAATTTTTCGCCCGGCTAGCAAGCGTTCATATATAAAGCTTCACGTACAGAAGGACGGGTAGGTCTAGAAAGGATGTCAAATTTTTTTTTGCTCTTTTACTCTTTATTGGCTCAAATACTGGTATTTAAGCAAGGATAAAACACCGCGAAAGGTTGTTAAACTGAATATCGCTCAGAGGTGAAAATACTAAATAATAACTTTATTGTTCTCAATACCCACAAATAGCTCTTCTACATAAAACTAAATGCTCGAGGGGAGCTACGAACCTCCTCTATAAACTCTATGCTCTATAAGCCTCGAACACAACAGTTAAGCCTCCCTCAATATGTTTCAATAAACAAAATGCCTCTATCGCAAAGTTTTTTAATAACAGCGTATAACGCTGGTAAAACCGCCGAGCAAATTGCACTAAGGGCGCTTATACGCGAACGATTTTTACTGACGATTTAGTAACCGCTGTCGTGAACATTAGTCGACAACATCATTGCTTGTAAATGGTTAGTAAATGTGTCGCTTGTTAAATTTAGTTTTTTCTTTGAAGTAATTTAAATAAATTGAGTTTTGAACAGGCCTTATACAGTGCCGAGTATATTTTTATTATATTTTTTATTACATTATTTGTTACGAACTTAATTTATTTGTTTTGATATTTTTATTTTTACCATATTTTCATGACGTTTCTACATACAAATAATTTCATTTAAAGCTAGCCACTTCGTGCATGAATAAATTTTACGTTTAATTAAAATGTCGCATATCGTTGATACATTGTCGATAGTTTATAAAAGCCCTAAACCTACGACTGAACTTACGTTGCCTATCAGCGGGTCGGAGGGGCCTCATAAATCAACTCGAGCTTTTGCTCGCTAATAGAAATTAAACGAGCTTTTTGTTGGTACGCAATAAATAATAATTCGGTAAGCGGTCTGTTGTGCAGACGTCTGTTGACTTAATTCGTTAAGCGAACTTTCCTAAGTAACAAACAACTAGTTCATAAATGGATTTTACAGATAATAGATTTATTTAAGCACGGATATAATAGACAGATGAAGCGCTCATAGCGTAGGGCGTTGTATTTCTTATAGCGGCTTCTAACGGTCCGCGATATAGCAGATTATCACGGACGGCCGACAACGCCAGATAGCCATCACCACTGCAATTATAGTTAGACTCTATCTTCTCTACTCTATCTTTCTCTTTCTATCTTTCTTTCGTCTATCTTCTTCACATAAAAAACGCTTCAATATTCATATTCTCGAACAAAAGATCACTGTTATTTTTATGGATTTATGAAAGTAACCGATCATCTCTAGCCAGTCGATGGCAAATGTTTACCTTTGAAAAGATTATCCGCAGGTAGGATTTGAACCCGCGACCTTCCCATCCGTACTGGGACGCTAAGACGTATGCCTTGAAAAATTCGCTGTTGGTGTATTAAACTGCGGTGACTCAGTTGGTTAAAGCGCTTCCAGTGCCGATGTGAAAGGTCGTGGGTTCAATTTCTATCTGCGGAGAATATTTTGATGGTAAAAATTTGAATCAGTAGGTTTTTACTATAATTCGTTCATTAGTAAAAGCTGCAAGAAAACAAGGATTTCCTAACGTACTAAATAAGTAGGCCACGCCCCGTTTTTGTTCGACAAACAGGTTCAGCGAAAATGGTAACGCAGCAAAGCCAGCTTACATATACCACCAACGTTTCCCCCCGAGCATCTTAGCGAGTAATAAAACCGCCATATTGAATACTTCATTAATTAAACGCTCCGCCCGAGCGCCGCCTTTGACGGGAGCTTTTTACAGCGAAGCTCTGCCCACATAAGCTTCCTGTGAGGAGTAATGAGTGTTCGTCGGAGAATCATTTTTAATTTGTTTTTTTTTTTAATTCGTAATAAGACTGAGATTAGGATTGAATTAATGATGAATGAATGAATGAAATGAAGTCACAAAAGTGAAGTAGATACTAATATAAAGTGGCTATTGTAATGTATTTTTATTAATTGAAAAGTTATCCATGCTCTGGGTGACCGAGAGACTCGAGAAAAAATAAAACTTGACTTTTTTTATCGGAAAAGAAGGGCTTCGTCGCTAAAGCGATTATGCCGTCGTAAAAAAAAGCTGCCGTAAAGATTTACGTACGAAAACATACGTCTAATGACACTAGGAAGAAGTAGAAACGAAACTAGAAATGTACTTCGAAAACACTTCCACACACGTCCCAGCGTGTACTCGTTATTTTGTGGCGGAACCCGAAGCAGACCGAAGCGCGCAATGCAGTTAGCGCGACGGCTTGTTCAGTAATCCCCTCACGGAACTTGTTTGATTTCAAAACCTCAGACTTCCGAGAGGGAACTGCTCAAGACTTGCGACTCGCTAGACATGACCAGACTCGCTGATGGTATCCGTATACCTTCGGGATTTGTGGGTAAGTTTAGGTAATCAGGTTATTGATATAGCTATACTACTGAAATATGATGTTTATGCTGAAAGAATCTGATTTGCCACAAAAAAACGAACTTTCGTTATTCTTGCCATCCAATATGAAGTGTTAAAGAGGATGTTATATGCTCTGAACGTTGTACATTAAACTGGTGTGCCCTTTGTTTAGTTTCGCGTAATTACGTTGCGCATTCTAACAGATTCTTAAATCAAAGATATGTGCCATTCATAGTATTTCATAGATTTTAGTGTTCGCGCCGAATATTATTTAGTCGTGTCGTGATATATTACGCATCCATCCATCCATCAGCCTTTTGAAGTCCACCGCTGGACAAAGGCCTCTCCTAAACGAATCCATTCCGACCGGTCCTGTGCCTTCTGAAACCAGCGGTTTCCGGCCGTCTTCTTCAGGTATAATATCTTAGTATCTTCTTCAGGGATATATTATTGTATACCTACATTTTCCCAGACTTAAATATGCGTTAAAATAGATATTGTGCTGATAGATATCTTCGCGAAATATAAGCTGTGTTATATAATTCAAACCAGAGAACTTTCTACAGATTTCTCGTCAACACACACACGACGTGCATAGTTTTAGACTCGTTCGAGAGTACCGCTGCACTACTAACGACTCCCAGCGTACTTTTGTTCCCGTCTCGTAGATGTATTGGGACATCCATTTGGCGGGTATTTATGAGTTCAGCGAGGAAATATGTCCCGCAATTTGTCCCGGCATGGCGCCGGAGCGTTGCAAGCTTGCAAGCGCATTTAGCAAAGGCGACGGTGATGTCTTTATTGACCCGTGTTAAAATGCTGGATTGTCGACATCAGAACAAGAGAGTCAAATCTTATGGATTTGCGGAAAGTTTTGAATTTAAAAGTGTGGTATTTACAAAGGAAAAAGTGGAATTGAAATGAATGATTCTAAGGGTTAGCATAATCTTAACCTTTTTAGTGAGGTACTAAGTACCACTGCAGTTTGTTGATTGGCTGATAACAACATACCTCGAACTACAAAATACAAAAAAGACTTTCATAAGCCTAACAGTAGAATCCATAAAGAGAGAAGAGCATCGAACCGATGGATGGCCAAATGATTTTCGTGGTTCGAGTGCAGCGGTGCAAATTGCAACGCAGCGCGGTTTTAGAGCCATTGGAGCGTTGGAATAATGGCGCTGGCCGGTCCGACGGGCTAGTGTTTGCAAATAACGCCCGGAATGACGAGACCACCACGACTGGCGCGGTTCTATAACGTTATGACGCCGGGCGCAGTCGTGTGGCCGACGTTTAATAAGCGTTCTGTCTTTTCTAGTTTTGAAGCGTTTGGAATTGGAATGAGATACTGATTTTTTCCAATAGTTCAGTCAGGCTGTCCCTGATGAAAAACGCTGAATCTCTATTCCTTAAAAAATAGCTCTCTTTCTTCTCTGTTCATGTGTTCATCTGGCGAACGTTGGTGCTTAATTCGGGTCATCTGTAGAGATTTTATTAATGGTTTTATACATCAGTGCGGTCACGTAACTCACGTATGAGTCACGATGAATTATGTCGATAAATAGTGGCTCATTTGATTGTCAGCGCTATCGGCTGCAACGAACGCAAAGCCGTCTGCCAAACGTTCCAGCCTAACTTGATGCCATTTTCCTGCCAATTGGCTCGATACTCTTCTGTCATTTCATGTATGAAGATAAGAAATGATGTTGCGGAGCCAGACCTTCAGAGAACGCTCACTCTGGGGCTCTAGATTCTTTGTAGTGGGTGTGTGTAATGGGTTGTGGTTGTGATCACACAGAGTGAGAAAAAGCAAGATTGGGTCCAAAAATTATTAAATTTGCGAGCCGAGTAAGAAAAGCGTGTGCCCGTGACGGATGAATTTATTGAGAGAGAATGACAAGTTGTTTTCCACAGATACAGAATAATAGTAAACGTACAGATAACAAAAACTTCAATGTAATGTCACACAAGTTAATGTTTCCAACACAGAGTTCAACACAAAAAGCTGTCTTTATTCTATGTCTACGGCCTTAATCTTATCAAGATTGCTATTATATGTTCAACAAGGACTTAAAAGTTATGTCTGCCCTAGTTAGAGAACCTGGATATCGTCGGGAACGGTGACTGAGAAATTAATGAATCTTTGTTAAAAAACTTTCTAGCCCCCAAACCACACATTTCTGGCGACACCCGCCGAAGTAGAGCCGCCACAAAGGACCCACAAACAAACAGACGTGCTGACGGTGCTCCTTTATGCACGGCCGAGCCGCAGTGGAAATGTGGATTTTTGTCTTGTTTAGATTCCGCTTCAGAGAGCCGGGCGGAGTGTGTCCTGGTTTGCTTAAGGTGTAAAAAGTAACGAGTGCTAAATGCTCATTGAGCTGGTGAAGGGCTTTGAATAAGGTCTAAATTTTCCTTGCAGAATTCGGAGTATGTATTTTCTAAAGAATCTAGAAGAATCTTTTCTAGGTCGAATCTATACTTCTATCTTCTATATAATAAAAATGAATCGCAAAATGTGTTGGTAAGCGCATAACTCAACAACGCCTGGACCAATTTGGCCAATTCTTTTTTTTAAATGTTCGTTGAAGTTCAAGGATGGTTTTTACGGCGAGAAAAATTTGAAAATTCATCCCCTAAGGGGGTAAAACGGGGGTGCAAAGTTAGTATGAAGCTTTGCCGTCTTTCAAGTTGGTGAATGTGTAACGCGAGCGAAGCTGCGGGCGTCCACTAGTATACTAATATTATAAAGAGGTAAGATTTGTTTGTAATGTTTTCACACCAAAACTACTGGATTTATTTCAAAAATTCTTTCACCATTAGAAAGCTGCATCTTTGCTGAGTGACATAGGCTATATAATATTACTAGGTGTAAACGAAACTTGTTATGTATTCGCGCGAGCGAAGCTGCGGGCGTATAGGTATAATTTTTTACGGATATACATAAATAACTGTGACTTACGTACATCTCATAGCAAATATTCAGTTACATCAATGTTTCCATTTCGGTAATAACGAGCAGAATTGTTGCGGCTATCCTTTCACCACTTAATTTTTTGCTACGCTTAATATTTCTCTTCCGTGTATTTTTATATAGTTCTTTTTCGTTTCTGTAAAATTCCTCTTCCCTCATCTCCGGATGAATTTCGAACGATTATTTTAATAGCTCTGTAGTTTTGCAAATTTTATCTGCGATGGTGAACGAGGACTTTTATTTTTAATTTCCAAAAAACCGACGAAAGCGTTTATGCAGCTGAAAACTTTGAAATTTTATTTGTATTGGCAGACCGCATGGAATATCAGCAGTCCTAGCGATTCATTTAAATTTAACCGAATTTAAAGTATTGAATTTTCTTCGTTTAAAATTTGCTAAATTCAGTGAATTTTCCGTTCCTTAAAATTCCGTCGCATAAAGCCGCACGAGGCACGAGGCACACATCGCGCGTAAATTTGTTTGCGCCTGAACCTTTATGGCTCCGCGGTGATCATTGTATCACGAATCTCCTACACGGGGAATTGTAACGTAAATATTTGCTCCTGCTTATAAAGCCATCAACTCGGGCTTGCTACATTTAACGTAAGATTTTAAACCAATACAGTCGTGCAAAATAACGAGATATGAAGTTAAAATAAATATGAAGTTAATTTTTGTCTATATTTCGGACCAGTTGCATGAATCGTGGTCGCGGCGAGACTGCGTAAGCAGGAAGACGCTACAAGGTGGTTGGTTTCCATCCATCATCAGCCTTTTGAGGTCCACTGCAGAACATAGCGTCCATAGCTCAATGGCTCGCGTCGATTCAATGTGATCGAACGAGTTAAGCAACGACGCGCGCGGTCGGTTTGTGGATGGGTGACCGATAGTGGCAAAATTTCATGGACGCTACCGTGCTTCGGAAGGCACATAAAGCCGTCGGTCCCGGTTGTTTTCAATGCTGGAAACAGTCGTTAAGCCTTGTCGAAGACCTTCGGGTGGCTTGAGAACATTCGACACTGGGTTGGCCACTAACCCCTTCACCAATCCGCATTGGAGCAGCGTGCTGGAGAATGCTCCCGCAGCTGTGTCTGTGGGGGAGACCCGTACCCAGCAGTGGGACGTGTATGGGTTGCAGCTTTACTCTGTGTTAGTATTGTCCAGACCAAGCTAACACCAAGGAAGTATTTCTTTTGCGAATGAAAAATATGGGATAGAAATATTATAGGTGAGTGGGTCAGGTTAAATATTTCTGGTTAAATAAGTCTTAAGAAATCCCTCAATAAGGTGCAGTGTGCATTTATGCAAAGAGCCATGACTCCGGGTGCAATGACCCCAGGATGCACCGCTGATATACCACTTCCCTTCTGAATGAGATGAGATGGGAAGTGCTACATAACTTATACCGCGCCGTATCGCACTGGAGCAGCGCGGTGCTCTATGTCTTCTACTACTATACCTACTCTACTACTACCAGAAATATTTATTTATTATTTATACAACTTAATTGACATTTATATACCAATAAAACATTCTTATTCTTATTCTTATTCATATTGAGTAATGAAATATGCAAAGGATCAAAGGATCATTTTATGAGATATACATACATTTATTATTATATATATATATTTATCATAGCTTTTATTTATTTATTTTTATAGTTACGTGTGTTTTACCGTATTTTATCCGAATGCGATATTATGAACTACAATTTTTGGTATGTAGGTATGTAGTATACTTCGTATAAACATTATTTTATAAAAATTTCTTGTAGCTATGTATTGCTTTTGCAGGCTTCTCGGTTGGCCAAACTATTCTCCCCCAACGTAGGCTGCACTGAAAATCAGCGTTGTTGGTTTCATTTTCAGAGCCAACAGCATAATGCTGAGTGTAGACCTGTTTGTTGCACTCACTGCAACAGGGATAACGTTTAGGCATAAGAATCTTTGTAACTTAGTTATAGTTTAGTTATAGTGTGTGTGTGTGTGTGTTATCTTTGTTGCAATAATGCACAAATAAAGTTTTTCATTCATTCATTCATTCATATTATTTGAAAGTTGTAAAGACAAGTTAGTCAAAATTGGTCAGACATTGGTTGAAATAAGCAGGAAATTCTGTAACTGGACAAGCGAGTAAGACGACTGTTGTGTTTTGCGTACAAATAAATTATTTCGTGCATTTACATCGAATACAGTTATTCTAAGTAGGTTGAAATCAAATGAACAAAACGATTCGCTTCGCCAGTCCCAGCCTGAACGGAGCTTATGACATTACCCAAAATACGATATTGCCAGCTCCATTCGAGCCTCATTGTGACGGCCGTCCGTGAATTTCATATTCATCGTCCCGGCGGCGGGCCCCTGCGGCCCCTGCGGTCCCCTGCGCGTCTCCTGGTCCCCTGCCTTCCTCCGCGGTCCCCCGAGCCCCCAGCCAGGGCAGCCAGTCGCCGGCGGGCGCTGGGCGCGGGCTGACGCCTCTCACGCGACATTAGTACCCGTGCCGACAATAGATGGCGTTAATTACGAAAATCGATTCCTAAATCGCGCTTTTAACATTTCCCACCGCGTGTTTGTTTACAAGTGTGAATCGTATGATAGATGAGTTTGATATGTACGAACTGATTAGACACAAGCGTGTCCCTTATTAGGTGCTTAGAAGTCAAGTAATTAGTGCACGGTGCTAATCAATTCTCAGCTGTGAATAGTTCGCGCGGATGCTAATGAATGCTGGAATCTTTTATGCAATTGAATCTATACGTTGTGCAAACACTGTTGACTGTTCGATGTGTAGGCAGGTGTATTTGGTTTAGATTCACCGTGTAGTACGTTCATCCTCTTTGGTTCTTATACAAGAGCTTATATTTGTGTGAAACGTGTTTTGATCTAAACTTAATAGGGAATACGTACAGTTACTAGTTTGTTATTAAGTAATAAAGCGACTCCGATTGGTCGTTAGACTCGTTGCTTGATTGGGTTTCTGCTTTTGGCGTGGTGTTCATTAGTGCACATACTGTTTTAGCCTGACTGAATTAACTAAGTATAATAATTGAAATTTCTAATGCAAAAGAAAGTTGGTACTTAGATGTTGAATCCTTTGAATCCCGTTGGCATCCTTTTGACTTTGCAACTGTGTTTTAGGAAAACAGCGTCGCGACTTCAGTTAAACTTGGTATTAGACAATTTAATTAAGTTTCTGGGATTATTTATTTACAAGAGCATTTACAATGGTCTTAATTTCAAATCCTATACATCCATCTAACTAGTACCATACTATCGACTAGTAGGTACTAGACCATTCAAGTATTCTTTTTTTTTTTTTTGAAACTTGATTGAAATGATTTTTATATTGAGTGTGAATTGTCAGTGATAACTTTAGAAAGAAACTAGGCTGACAAACCATAGTAAACGATAAAATTATGATTTAACCGATATGATGCAATGTAGCGACAAGTGATTGTACAGCAGCAAATACAGACTAGATCGCACTAGAACAATGGTGCCATTGCGAAACGGTACAGTTACCAGGTCATCAGAAAGGCCTATAGATTTTGAGAAATCACAAGATTTCAGAAGTCTGGTTTGCCCTGTCAGGAGCCTATATTAAAAGCTTTTATTTAACTTCACTCGTATGTATCTATGTATGTCTGAATGTATATCCTGGAATCTTGCAATCAATATTTCACCCACTTCCACTGAAGCTATCGAGCTAAAATTTGGCACACATATTTGGTTCCGATGACAATGCACGAAAATAAAAAAAGGTACCTATAAAAAGCTTTTTTTTTTAAATATTAACGGTATAATTTCTTTTTATATCATAGACGGACAAAGAGGCATGCGGACCACCTGGTGGTCAGTGGTCATCGCGGTTGCGTTGCCGGCCTCTCACTCTAGAAGCTCTTGAAGCACTCCATCTCGCAGTTTTAATATCTCAGGACTAACCCTGAGGCCTGAGACGCGGTCACCCCAGCAGCTATCCCACCCGAGTGGTAGCAAGCCGGCTGTTGCGAAACAAATCCTTGTGCTGATATTTTAACGCGTGACTCACCGGACGCCGTGCAACTGCAGGCGGACTTGCATTGGTGTGACCATAACTTCTGAATTAGTAGCTCTCCGGTTTAACCTGATGGAGACTGTTAAACTAGTTGGTCAAGACCATCATAATGCATTTGACAGCTCTGCAGTACCGCAGTAGATTCTAACGAGGATCGCACAGCAATGCAGTGACCAGAAGGGCAATAGGCTGATTTTCAGTGTGACCCATGGGGTAGTGCAGGCATACCCCATGATGGGTGATCCAGTGCCGGAGCCGCGGGGGTGGAGAAGAGGACCGCTAATGGGAGCGACTCGGTACCATCGCGCTAAATTAGTTCTACATTCGTCCATCTGAATCGTCGACCATGCACATTGGGCATATTTCATCATCATAACCCTTTCTTTGTCCCACTGTTGGGCACGGATCTCCTCAGAATGGGAGGGATTAGGCTTTAGTCCACCACGCCAGCCGAGTGCGGATTGGCAGACTTCACATGCCTTCTACAACATTATGATGAACTCTCATGCATGTAGGTTTCCTCACGATGTGTCCTTCACCGTTAAAGCAAGTGAAATTTAATTTCTTAAATCGCACATAACTTAGAAAAGTCAAGTGCGTGCCGCTGGGGTTTGAACTCGAGTGAGAGGAGAGTATGATAGCCACTGGGTTGACACCGCTTTGGTCATATTTAGGGAGTATTTTTTACCTGGCTGCTTAAGTATTTACAGTCGTAGCGATAATTATGCTACCCATTAAGTCTGTGAATAATAATCCATATTTGTAATTTTTATAACGCAAACTTTTTTAATGAAAAAAATTAAAATATAAACTAGTTAGGAAGTTATACGGCGGCCCAATTACACAGTTTCCTAGTTTCGTCGCGAGCTCTCCGGCCACTCGACATAATCAGCCGGGGCCGACTTGTATTATAAAGTAGATAGTAAACCGTTCAGCGGGGCCGGAGCGTTTGCCAATGATCTGGAAAATAATGATTGCAATCGTTTAGAGTTGTTATATTTTTTTCTTTGTCTCGTGGAAATAAATAGTAATCCTTGTAGTTCGATTTCTCGACAGCCTGTTAACTCAGTGCCTTGATTTTTTCTCGCTGGGAAATGCGCAGTGTCTGGTTTTATGAGAACACAGACAGGTATGTGAACACATTTAACTGATTCAAATGGCCAACAGGAACCGCCCTGTTGGCCATTTGAATCAGCAGCTGTGAGTAAATGTGATCTGATATTGTTTTTAAAACGTGCCAATTTTGTATTGTTTAGTTGGCAAATAAAGTTATTCTATTCTATTCTATTATATAAACTCTGTGTAGTGGCGGTGACATCCCAGTGGCTATCGAACTCGCCTCTCACTCGAGCGGTCCGGGTTTAAACCCCAGCGGCACGCACCAATGACTTTTTTTAAGTTATGTGCGATTTAAGAAATTAAATTACACTTGCTATAACGGTGAAGGACACATCGTGAGGAAACCTGCATGCCTGAGAGTTCATTATAACGTTCTCGAAGGTATGCGAAGTCTGCCAATGCGCACTTGGCCAGCGTGGTGGACTAAGGCCTAATCCCTCCCATTCTGAGAGGAGACCCGAGCCCAACAGTAGGACAAAGAAAGGGTTGTGATGATATAAACTCACATAGAATCTAGAGCCGAATTCAGGGTAACAATATCGCTATTTGTGAGTAGATTCGAGATAAGTTTCCCCCGCAGTATGAATAAATGGTGGAACGGTGGAACGTCGGGTCGCTACCGGCCGCGCCGCCTCCCGGCTTCTGTTCGCAGCGCTCGATTGTCTGTGTAAATGTGTTTTGTATTCCTGGCATATGCAAGCCAGGCTTATCTTTATTAACATTGTTAATTTGTACACAAAAACCTGAAGACGTTTTTTGGGCTTTGGAAAATTTCGTGGTTTCCGTAGAATCGATATAACACTATGTAAGAGTCGTTCGATGTGTAATCGATTTAAAACCAAACTTATGATTGGTTATCTTTGTTTTAGTCTGCCATCGAAAAAGGCTAATAGTAAAATATAAAATCGCCCAAGCGTCACCATGCGTCACGGTTCCTAGTACCCTTCCTACTGTGTAGTTATTGTTATTAAATTGTGGTCCGTATGGAAATCTCATCAGCTCAGTTCTCAAGGGTAGCAACGCATCTATGACTGACTTCGAACGAGACTTACTAACAATTACTAACTGCACTATTACTGACACCAACTACAAGCTGTCACTAACAGTCCTCATACCCACTAACGATCTGACCAACGAACGTTCTTATTATGTCGCTAACTAGACTAACCATCCTAGTTCCTATTAAAGTCTTGTTAAAGTCAATTACAGTTGTCATAGACGGCAGCGGATGAGGGGTGCTGCAAGCTCGTTTGCCATCTTATATCCATAAAAAAAAACTGGCATATTTTTCTCCATTGCTACCTCAGTTGACATTTAATCCAAAGCTTTTTTTATGGATGTGGCGATATATAATAAAAAAAGTCTGCACGGACAACTACTTATTTTACGCGGGGTTCATTACTATAATTTGTTGGCAGCGTGTATGTATGAGCAATTGATTAAAGACTTTTCGTCGAGAAAACGAATGACGGAGCTGTTGAATGGCTGAAATCACTGTGACATGAAGTTATTATGTTGTTATGTGAAGTCCCGTACAAAATAAGCTTTGGAGATTTAATGAAAGGGAAGACACAAACAAGCTGAGACACTTTCTGGGCTCATTTTGAGATGTACTAAATTTATGCTAACTACAAACCCGTGCATCCCACTGTTGGGCACGGGCCTCTAGACCTCGCTGATCAAACCGACCGACTAGTGAATTTAAATAAGGTTAGTCAGGTATAATTAGACCACCTCTGGTTGGGAGCCCGGTCGATATTGTCAGTCAGTGATTACGTGTCATTGTGAGTCATGTCATGTGGTATAAATGTATCACCGATTGACATGGAACCCCGTGGGGATAATATCTATCATTACTTTATTTTCAATTCAAAATCGTTTATTGCTTTGATATTTTAAGAAAGATACGTCACGCACAACATAATCATTCCGCGACACATATTTAAGAGGATATCACAAGCGAACAAGTCGACACTTTTTCCATACAAACGTAGTCCCCTGTTTCCTCGTAGGATAAAGAAGTTACAGAAGAAAAAAAAATACCATACGATTTATACGTACCTCTGCCATGACTGTACGTTTTTTTTTTTCATAATTTGATTAATAGAAGAGAAAAAAAATCATTTAAAATCAAAAAAAATCGACTTTTTTTACATACATTTTCAAACATCAAGCAAACTGGTAATTACTAATATATCCCAAAAAAGCAAAACGTACGGGCATAGCTTAGACCCTGTTCTACATTTTAACTGAAAGAAATATTGAAATCGGTCTAGATTTCGAGGAGGAAACAGGGGATTACGAAAGGACGATTTTCTTAATTTTACGTAGGTAAAATCAGTTCGAGACTGCACTTCTCTCTATCGCACGCTAAGGGGTAAGGTTGGGCTCAGCGCGACAGCAATATTTTTGGTAAAAACCTATTCTTCAAAAGTGACGGTCGACTGGAGTGCTCTTAATAACATTGTATATCTACACACACGCTATAAGTGCGACAGGAAATACACAAAGCGTAAGAGTGAAAGAGACAGCTATTTGTAATCAGTACAGTTAGCGCGCGCGCTCACAATGCAAAGTCACAGCTCGTCTGACTGCAATGGTCACAAGTGACACCAATTCACGGCACACGTTTGGAGCGTTGGCGGCGTATTTACCTCTTGTAATGTATATAATATCATTGTTTTTTTGACTGTTTTTCTCGAAATGCCGCACACAAGTACCGTTGTGTTTTAATGGACTAAATTATGGCGCTGGATTTTGTCACAGTTGTCATAGGTCGCACATTAGTTTGCTAGTATCTCAACTCAACCTGCACGGGAAACGTATCTGCATCACCCAACTGGCCCGTCCGCTGATGTAGGGCGAGTGGCGATTGCTCCCGCCGTCCAGATTGCCCCAGATTCGGGTCACCGACTACGCCCCGGGATATCCGTCCGGCATACTTCTGTAACCCTACGTTATTACTACACAGTTAAAGGTTTGTTGCCAAAGGAATCGTGTTCTAATGATAAGATATAATGGGAAGGATAATAGTAGGACGGTGCTCGAGGGGAGGAAAAGGTCGAGGAATAAAGATTGTTGGAGCCAAAAACTTCCGATCACTGGGTGGGCCACTGATACCTCCGCCATCAATAGTTCTAAGTTCTTCGCTTGCGTGAAGAAAGCGTCTCCTACAAATCCTGCAATTTGCTTGCTTTTCGCGATCACTTGAGTATGTTAGGAACATGTACCAAAATTACTTCTATAGTTGAAGAGTTAATACCTCGCCTCTAATCTGGTGGTAGAGGATTATGCAAGCTAGCTCAATGATGCCGAGGGACTGCCATTGAGTCTCCAGCGGACGCTTGCAGCGCTAACGTGCTCGACATATTGAACGTTAAACCAGATTAATATTTTATGCTGGTACACTCCTCTGTGTTTGTACCAGTGGAGTGCGCGATACTAGAGAAGTCGAGGACCGGGTTAGTGCCGATGTGGAGAGAAACGCTCATTAGCTTTTACAATGAAACATATAGGTATTTTATTCACATAAATAAACAATTTTAGTAGTGTTTTTATAGTTCTTAAAATGTACCTGGTGTTAGTAGATGAGTGCTGTGTTCTGTATTGGCGAAAAACTACATAAACTTAAATTTTGATGTGTGTTCATTTTTTTTTAGAACTATTTTTAATCTGCCTGATGAAGGATTGTTTGGCTGTAGGTATGTCTTTTGGGTGGGGATGTTTAAGGCTATTCCTTAATTGTAAAGAATGTCTTATAAGACATATTTACTTCTAATATGTTGTATTGTACATATGAGACCATTCTTGTAAGTAAGTAGTTTGATGAAGTTGCATTATCTGTAGCTTTAGGTCAGTGAAAACGTTTGTAATCAGTACAAAGAAATAGTAGACAACGCCCGTCGTTCAAAAGAAAAACGGCTATAATAAAACGCGAGAGCGGAGCATCCATAACTCGCACAAGTGGGGTGGGAAGGGAAACCTCTAAGAATTGAACATGTTTGCAAGTAGCAAAAAACACACCAAGTTCACCAACTTTGCTCGTTAACAGCCGGATTTAGGCAGCGTGCACACGGTTCTGAAAAACGAGTTTTAGTAAAATTTTCCATCATTCATTCGATTGTTGTTTTTTTTATTTTTGCATTCAATACACCTATTATCAAAACCATTACATTATTTTTGTTACTTCTCTTTTCTATACATACTTTTTTTAAGGAAAACTTTTATTTATTTATTGAACCGCATTTTTTTATCGCAAATAGTGACCGTTTTTGTCCGATTTCTTAAGCCAGTCTGGTAGGTAACCAGATTTCCATAATTCAGAGCACTTTCGCTTCTATAAAAATTGGGAAATTGAAGGTTGAATTACCCACCTATTAAAATGCTTGGTGCATTTCAAAATGACGTGTGGACTCAAATTGTAGACGTAAATTCATGCCCGAAAAAACACGACCAAGTTCATAAAGAATACTCAAACGAGAGAAAAAAATAAACTGCTAACCGAACTTGCTTTTCGGCCGAAACACAAAAGTTTGAAGCCGGGACGCTTCCCTGGGGCCGGGAATTATGGCAAACCGATACAAACTTCGCGTCTTACTTACATTTCGGCTCGTCCGATGATATTGGCGAGGAGTCAACTTCAACTATTACACTTATCGAGAGTGGCGCTGTACGTGACGATTTAGGCGTGTAAGAAGCTCCAAAGTCTACAAAAGACCACTGGAAGTTTCAAAGTCTGTTGTTCGAGTTCCAAGTTACACGACGACTCTCTCGGGACAGAGATTACAAATTGACGATACTAACTTTGTATGTGACTAATTTAACATCCCACTCATAGACCGATTTAGATGTGGTTTCTGTGAAATTAATATAGTTCAAGATCGTAGAAACTTACCTTATAAAGATAATCATGAACTCAATATCACGAAAACTTCGGTATTTTCGAAACTACTACATACTTCGAAATTACTACTTTTACGAAGTCTAGTTAATGCCATTACGAACTAGAATTAGTTAGCAGTAATGAAATGGGGTTTGATTAGAAGGACGAGATTTGATTTGACTATCGTGCCTACAAATTTGTGGCCTGATAAAAATCGCGCGCGTTTGTTACTTGACACTTGGGATTCCTACTGTGCAATATTACATCCCCTAGAGGGTTGGATTCTAGAGGTAATGAGTTCTGCGGACTTCTGCGCCTGTGATTGTATCCCTCGTCGCCGGAACAACATTCCCTTCCGGAAACAACCCCTTGCTTTTCCAATAAACATCATTTTCATCCTTCCTGAAAATTACTTGTCTATAATGAAGCTAAGCGTGAATTTATATAATTTTTCTTCAAGGTAGAATAATAAATAATTTGCGCTTTCTACCAATTCTTCAGCAACCATTCGTTTTCCTTACGTTCCTCGCATGAATTACGATAGTTAGTCCTTTAAAAAGCCACGTCCAGCCGCCCGGCCGAAGCGGGCACAAACAAAGAGCACTTAGTGGCCGTTGTTTTACTTCCCCGGGATTGAGTTTACATGTACGACTAAGCCGGGCTTTCTCCGGATTTTACTAATATTTTCCTGGCTCACAATTACTTGTTATCAAGGGTATAATGTACCTACTCATTATAAAATATAATATCACGATTATGATTATACTGAAGATGAAGAATAATCTTTGTCCAAAAATCCTAAGTAACTACTTTAAGATGTCATGAAACTACATGAGCTCCGCTTCAGGATTATACTTATCGCGCATTTCAAATCAGGCGTCGACCTTTCTTTTACTTCCCTTTCTTTCATTTCAATCGGAAAGAGAGAGATGCAATTAATTGTTACGAATTCTGAAGGGATGCCCTTAATCCCGCCCGATGACCGCCGTCCGTCACGTCATTCATTTCATCGCATGACATTCATCTTTGTAATGCGTGGTTCGGGATTCGTGCCACGAGCACCCAATTTCCGACTGTTGTAGTTAGAACATACAGTCTTCAATCGTGTGATCGATACATGTTTAGCGGCAGTAAAGTTTTCTAGTTTTCCTTATGGAGGTAACTTGTTCCAACTCGTACCATTATACATCTTACTTCGCCATAAATAAGACTGACAATAGCGCGTTTTTCATCTATTCCTGTATTACCTTTTGTAAATAAGAAGGGCATTATGTGAAACAAAGTTATGAAACATGGACGAAGACAAAGGAGGACAGAAATTGGAATTTCATGGGACGGTAATCGCTTTTGCGAAAACAACCTTTCCTCGTTCTATTTCCTGTCCGTAACTTCAGGATCAACCCAAAAAGTTTCGTGTTCAACTTTGTGAAAATAATCCTTCAATTCAGACGTAAAACACGAAGCTTCTTATTCATGTGTTTTTTTTTTCAATGTTTAATTCTCCTTGATTATCTTAACTTTCATCTAAATTGTTATTTGTTTTGTGTCACAGTATTATTAAATCATTGTGTGTATCTTTTCGGTTCCACCATCTAGCGAAGTGTATAATTTTATCATTTCTGACATCGCGTGGCTTAGTAGTTTGTGCTGCGGTTTAGATAGTTAGGATGTCGGGGTAGCGAAGCTTCAGTGGTTTCCATAAGCGGTTAGCGAGCGTCTTCATATTGAAAGTTTTAAAGTAACGAAGTAAGAATTCTTAGTGTTCTCTATATAGTTCTATTAATTTGACGGATTTGGTTCATTGTCAATCAGTACCTTCCGGAATCGTCTCGATTTTTTTATTCTACTGTAGAGTAGCAAATATATCTCTTAGGTGTTTGACCGCGAGAAACATCATTTATTTGTCGACCTGTTCCAAAGGGTATCGCCCTCATTTAGAACGCTAAACACTATCTGTCATGGTTTATTAATAGATTCAGGAATGCTAGAATACCAACATACAATTTGTCATGAAAAGTATTAATAGCAGGTTAGTGTTCTCATTTTGTGGCCAAAACCTTCAATTACTATTAACCTACATAGTATTTTTTATAATATATTCAGTAACGTATATTGTCAATTTTTATCTTTTCATGAACGAAATGAAATATTAATAAGGCCAGAAAATATGTGCGGCTCAACATTGTTGAGTCTATAAAATGATATTGGCATATAATATTTATTGCTCATTATTAAATCATTGTCATGTCGCTATGAAATCAACGAATATGCCATAGTTACCTACTCTATATTTTACTTGCATTTAGTTAAATTTATCACAGCCTTTCAAAGTACACAGATTATATGCCAATCTTGATTGTTGCCATTCAAACCGATCCTTTTGAATCTTTCGATTTCCTGCTCTCTCTTTCTGAGTTTCTAGTGCAGCGTCCACAGCCTAATGGCATGCGACCGCTTGTGGCAAAATTTCATGGGCGCTACCGTGCTTCAGAGGGCACGTCAAGCCGTCGGTACCGGTAGTTTTCAATGGTTAACAATGGTTAAGACTTGTCGGAGACCTTCGGGTGACTTGAGCATATTCGGCGCTGGGCTAGCCACTGAACTCTTCGCCAATCTTTTTGGAGGAGCGTAGTTGAGTATGCTCTAGACCTCTCCAGCTGTATCTGTGGGGAAAACCAGTGCCGAACAAGTGTGACGTCTATGGGTTGTCGCCATAGGTTTCTATGCTTATTGTTTATTTTGTTGGAAATCTATAAATCGATTAAGTATGATGAACGTAACTAGTTCAGTAGGATTGTGATTTATTGCAATCGATATCAAAGCCTAACCTGTTGAAACGACGACTTGTGTCAATCGACCATTATTCTAAAGTTCAAATTCGTTCGCATCAGCGTCGAAGCCTTCACTACTAGAGTGGCCTAGTGGTCATAATTTGTCTTCGAGATTAGCCGCACGCAACCCTGCCTGTTGGTCAGAGGTCGCTTCATTTGTGATATTTGTGTGCCTACTTCGCGTCGACTGTTCATGGGATTTTGCTGCCATTGACGTCAATAGTAACGCGATTTGGTGTTGTTACTTTACTGTATGATCCTCCAAGTAGCCTCCATCATTCTAGTTTAACTCCTCTCGCTCTGTGATTATTGGTTTAGAAAATTTCATATTCAATGTCAACCATTGATATTTTTATTCAATGTCATTTAACCATTGATATTTTTTTAATTCATGATTATTATACAGTAATTTACGATGGTCTTGCTTACTCTTGACCTTTTCTTGCTAATCATCATCAACGTACATCCATAATGTGGTGCTTACATCCCGCTAATGCGCCTATGATTCTGCTTACTTTATGTTTTTCCATTTCATTAGCGAGATTAAATGTCAGCGTAATGGAATTTATCACCGAGGGCCCGCGTGGATTACCTCGAGGACATTAGCCTACACTGCTGGATTAGATGTTTTTGTATTATCCATACAAATATTATAAAGAGGAAACATTTGTTTGTAATGTTTTCACACAAAAACTATTGGACTGATTTGAAAATTCTTTCACCATTAGAAAGCTGCATCTTCACTGAGTGACATAGGCTATATAATATTACTAGGTGTAAACGAAAATATTGTTATGTCTGATTCCACGCGAGCGAAGCTGCGTGCGTAGTAGACTAGTAATATAATATATGTGTTGTTTGTGTTATTGAAGGAGAGCAGGGAGGTGATTAACCCCGTATGTTGATGATGATTTGGGATGGGCAAGAGCAACGCTTATTTACTGCCAGACTTATTTGGTTACATCGACATAAATGTTTCATCTGAGAACTGTTTCTGTTTAAATCAACATGTTATTGAACTCATCTTTATATAACGTCCAAAAATCGAAACGTCCGACGTAAAATCTTATTAAAATGTCCGACGTATTGTATAGTCTTGTCTTGTCTTGTCTTGAATTAAATGGTTGTCTATAATTAGCTTACGCGTATAAAAATGTCGACCATTGTGTCGCCACACAAGTCATATCATATCTCATTAACTATTCCCTGCGTCAACGGAGGCACGTCGAAGTTTGCTAGTATTTTCCACAGAAATGTGTTTCTGAAACGAATTGAAGATCGCTTCGTTATAGTGAACTTTGAAAATGTTCTGGGTCTTCTTTTTAACGATGAGGAAAGTCAGATGGGGAATTGATGAAAGATAAGAATAATATCATATCTTTACATCGATCATTTTGAATGAAAGCCCATAGCGTCTCAGGCACATTATGTGCTCACTGTAGTAACAGTTCTGTAAGTTGCAATGAGTCGTTAATAAATGAGAAAAAAATCTGATAAACATTATACGAGAATTGCTTTTACGTAAACAGTGGCTGAAATAAAACTAGTTCAAACAACGTCTAGAGCCCAACGTTTTCATACGTTTCGAGAATATTTATAAACGTTTCGCGTGAGATTCCAATCTCAAATCTTCGTGCGTCACAACAAAACAAAACGACGGCAACGGCACAATACAGAAAGGGAACAGTAATGGTACTACGTACTGAAGTCCTAAAATTACACACTCACACAGACACACCCTTACACGACGTGTGGTCTAACACAGCTAAGACAGCTGGTCTAAGAGCTCCGTAATTTGCAAATCAGCAGATTGTCGATTTATAATAATATGTTTAAGATACCAATCAATCCTTTTTTTTTTCATATAATCCATATAATAATTGGCTCTCATTGGGTTGTTTCATAATAAAAAATATAGTGTTCGCATGGAAAATTGGTTTTTATTGGGCGATTTGTTATTATATTTGTTATTATATATACTCGTATTTAGGTAAGTAGTAAGGAAATGTGACCGCCATTTTTATTAACCCATAATGGGTAAGGGTAAGACTATTTGATTTTTATTTTATTAGACCGGTTGCTTTCAAAATCGATATCAAAGAGTCTGGTTATAAATTTTTGTAATTACATATTTTTAAAATTAAAATATTTTTTACAAGAAATAACTATGGCATCCCTGATGACCCAATTAAGCGTACGCCATAAAATCAAAAAAGAGCTCTTGATCAATTACTGTTCCCCCTTGTCTCTCTCTATACTGTGCCAACGGTGTGCGGAAGGCTGTCACACCGCTCGGGCACTTGTTAGGTTTTAATGTGCTTAGTGGAAACTCAATTAAGCAAAGTAGTTAATGTGAACTGTCAGCACGTCGTACACACCGGACCGCGTTCGAGCGCACCTGTTGACCGGCTAGTCGTTACCCTCCGGTGTGACGCGCGGCGCTGACGTCACGAGCGTCCATGCCACCGCACGCTACTACCTACTGAACTCGCGCGCGGTCAGTCTTAGTCCATCGCGCGTGTGGTGCAAACGCCTTTAGTATTTCCACAGGTCAACCGAGTTGAGTTAGTGAGCGTGAGACTCGAAACGATTCTCCCAGTCGGTCCAAAGTTCCTCATGTGGGTGTCGTGTGGGAGAGTGCGGTAGGGCGCGGTGGTTCGGTGGCGTGTTAGTGTCGTGGTGTTATGGTGGCGATGGGGATCATCATCGGGACGTGCGTGCCAGATGCGGAGCCCGACGCCGCGGCGTACGGCGCCCAGCTCAGGCGACCGCCCAGACGCATACTTTATGGTGAGTTGAGATGTTCCCGTAATACGCGGTCGGGTTCTATTGGCGTCCAAACAGCAAAACAGTTTGACTTGAAAGATACTTTAAGTAATTTAATGTGTAAAGAATTGGCCCCTTAGATGTTTGGGCTTAATACGTTCGAACGTAGCATCAAAATTTGAGTTAATGATGGAAGAGTAGGTTAATTGCCGTTAACCGTTTTATTGTATTTAGCGTTCCGTATTGAGCGTCTTGGTCTGACATTTAGTAAGGGGTTCTAAGTTGTAACTTACACTAAAGGTCCTGTTGTCCAGTGTCCTTATTCTGTCAGGAAACAAGTCCTGAGGGGTGAAAACGTGGATTACCTTGAGATATGCACGTTTCAGACTATAATAAAGGTTCGTTTTCTAAACCTGTGCTTCCCAACCGCTATTCGTAATTTATTATTTAATTGACTACATTGATTATTATTATCACTGTGATTAGGCTTATAGTCAAATGGACCTCTAGACGCTAATAGAACTTATCAAGGACCAAGCGAACAATACACACGGTACCAAAGAATGGCGAGCGAGGCCAACACACAAGTGTGGTAACCATAATAAGACGGCGACTCACGTACCTACCGCCCCTTCCTTAATTGTTAATGTATCATATTCAACGTCGTTACGATTATATTGCTATATTGTTTGCGAACAGTCGAGCAGTTCTACTAAGGCTTAATTTCGTATTGTTTCAATTCGCCATAAATATTAATCAGTGACACCGGGCGTCATCAGCATGGCGTATAATACGAGTATAAGGTCATCTTATATCTTACTCTTAAAATCTGATCATAACTAAAGAGATTTTAACTTTCGAAAAAATTCAATACTAGAGAAGTAAAATATAGAGTGAGACGGGATTATTGTACGAACAGTAATGTTTTATAAGTTTAGTGAAAATGATAATTGGACCTAGAATTGTAGGTCCCTGGTGTCATTCTATTAAAGTGTCGTTCTTAGTTTGTCATATTATATTATAACGTTACAACCTTTTGTTAATAGCCAGCATAAAGGACACACTTAACGGCAAAGAATGAAAGGCAAATAGTTTCCATACTTTCCATAGGTGCCTTCATGCAAGTATAACAGCTAGTGAATTTAATTCAAGAACATATGTAAAGTACGAAGTGAAAAATTTAGACCCTGAGTAAGACGAAGGCTTCGAACGAGGACATTTTATAGAATTATTACAGAACTAGTGGACGTCCGCAGCTTCGCTCGCGTGGAATTAGACATAACAATAGTTTCGATTACACCTAGTTATATTATATAGCCTATGTCACTCAGTGAAGATTCAGCTTTCTAATTGTGACTTGAGAACATTCGATACTGGGTTTGCCACTAACCCCTCCACCAATCCGCATTGGAGCAGCGTGGTGGAGTATGCTCTAGACCTCCCGCAGCTATGTCTGTGGGGGAGACCCGTGCCCAGCAGTGGGACGTCTATGGGTCGCAGCTTTCTAATGGTGAGAGAATTTTTGAAGTCGGTCCAGTAGTTTTTGTGTGAAAACTTTACAAACAAATGGTTCCTCTTTATAACATAAGTATAGATGTACTTGGCCCTCGTACTAAACATGATCTAACTCATAATAAGGCTAGGTTTCAATAGCAATTTCTAAACATCTGTGACTTATTAGAATTGAAATAATAAATACACTATTAGTAATCATTGTTTGTTGAAACGTTACACAGCCTTACTTAATTATATGTAGAGAGTTAATTAATACTAGATGAAATATATTTAGCCGATGCCTTAGCACAAATTATGATTTGTTGATATCATTACCGTCTTCTTAAATATTCGGAATATGTTTGCTTATTTTCTGGTCAGCCTTTTGTAACAAGTATTTTTCCTTGAGGTTGAAATGCAAGTCACGAACGTCAAAGCTAAGATTAATCTGATGAATACATTAAACTATTTTTACCGACGCGACGTCCAAGACGAACCTTCATTATTTGCGGCGAATATATAATTTTTCGCTGATCGTAATTTAATTTGACGTGATTCAGTTAGTGATAATTCATAAAAGTATTAAGGACAACATTATAATAATCTGAATATTGTCAAATATTACACAACCAATAAGGTTGGTTTGTAAAATATGTACGACTTGAAATTTGGTTAAACTGGTCTTTACGGATCGGAAATCCATCATTAAGATATATTTGTGTCATTTCTTAATCGCTACCAGTTGGACATCTAAGGATTACTAAATCTTAGCTCGTGCTCTAAACAGCATTCTTATTATCACATACGGATCGAGTGCTATTTAAGTACCTTACTCAAGCAATCCAGCGTAACAACAGGCAATTACTTAACCCGCCGTCGCTGAAGTCTCGGAGTGTCACGCGCCACTGGAACTGACCACCGCCAATTACGGGTTCGTTACGCCCGCTTGTCACGCTATTTTACTGGAGCGGCGAGTGAGGTGGTGGAATTATTTATTTATGCAACATGAGAGAAGGAAATGGGAGCAAATTCATCAACATGTCATACCAGAGACGTCAGTCAATATTTAAAATCTGGATTTGTGTACTTTGTCAGACCAGAAAAATACATAATTAAAGGTAAGGGATTCAAGAAACAGGGATTTAAGAAAACATAAACAGTATTTTCGAGGGTTTTCATCTAAATTCTAATTTCTTCTTTAATCTTCGAACATCAATGAAAGCATAGATTTCTTCGTTCTGCAATCCGTCTGTTGTTGATTATCTTGATTATTTCAGTGGGAATCAGATTCTGTTTAATTAACTTTGGTCCAATTCACTGTTTTATCTTCCTCAGTACACCTTGGGGTACTCCGACGTACACATACTGATACGAGTGTCCTGTAGTCTCGTGGGGCGGCGTTTGTGTCGGCATTGTAGTCTTTGAGACCTTTTGATGGAGACTCGAGTATGGGTATGGATACGGACAAGGGCACATGGGCATACACGGCATGAAGCAAGGGTTAAGAGGGGTAGGATGCGGGCGAAACGGTGGTATAGTTGGTGGTGGGTCGCGGGGCCGTTTCTTGCACTCTAGGACCGGCGGGCAAGGCTTGCGAGTGGTAGTGGTGGTGGTGGTAGTAGTGGTGGTTGTTGATGAGGAGGATATTACTGAGGTCAGTTTCTTATAGGGAGTTGTCGGTGGATCCTCCAAGTCGGATTCACAGGGCGGCGCGGTCGGGCATTCTTCGCCATCCTCTGCAAAGGAAAAATTTAAAATGATGACACATTCATTATCCATCAAGCAACGTGTCTTGCTGAACATCCCAGCATTCTTAGTTGAAATGATAGATACGTGCCTTGCAGTGAGCCAGTGTCGGCTGGTAATTAAATAACTTAACTGCTCAACCATAGAACATTCCCTAATTAATTGCTTATTAAACACGTGATCACTCGAGAGGGCTCGAGATCAAATTACAATGCTTTCCGGGCCGTCACCAGAGATTTGCGATATACCGGATTCTGCGGTTACGGATTGGCTTTGAAATAAAACCTGCGCAAGTAAAACCACGATATTCCTCTTTGGAGGAAACCTCCCACAACCTTTCTGATGAACACGTTTCTATGCCAAGATTTTTCGATAGCGAGCATATAGCGCCGTAAGTAACACAGACCTAATAATACTCGTTAGGAATCCTAACGAAGGCCGAAAGGTATTTGGCCGTGGTGTAGGCCTAATTCCGTCAGGAATAATTTGGTTAACGTATCCTTGTAAACTCAGCGCTCGCCCCCCGACCCGATCCAGTCGCCCCGCACGACTGAAGCCAAGAAATCCATTAGCTTATGTAATCTGATTTATTGTTTTTCCCAAAGGACAACGTGATCTGATCTGATACTCTTTGGGACTGTTTTGGGTCTCTGACTAATTAGTCTTATTTACAGCTGAATTTTGATGAGAATATTTATCTAAGTTGTACAGGATTTTCCTCTCATATTGAGTCATACGTGGTGGACCTGAGTAGGTACAATAATTTAGGGCCAGATAGATTATTATTATTTTTATTATTTTTAGATTCCCAGTAGTAGCTCGGAGTATGGAATAGTGCCCAGTATAGCAATAGGGTCACCCAGGCGCATGGGACCTAAACATAACTGGTGAGAAGCGGCTGTACCGCACACCACTGCTTACCCCCATTCGGAGAAATGCAGGCGTGGTGTTGTATTATGACAATGTCATGTCAGTGACTGGCGGGTACTCCTCGAGTCCTGCTCGGGCAGTGCCAAAACCCGAATTCCCTTCTCGCAAGGCGCAGCGAAAGAGGAAGCAGCAATCAGTTCACCGATTCATTATCCTATGGGTTTAAGTCTTACCAAGATTATACACTATATTCTCCTGCCTTCGGTATCTGCCCCGCTCTCGTCTCCGCGCGCTGCACTCCTGGCACATGGCGCAGTGGACCTCCAGCAGGGCCGGGTGCACCCCGCCCAGCTGGCAGCGCGTGCAGGCGGTGAAGCAGTCCACGACGGCCAGGGCTGGCGGCAGTAGGGCCAGGGCCGCGAGAAGGACGGGGTGCATGATGACGCTGAAGTATTATATCAAGCACATTCTTAAAAGAGGCCTTTCCATACAAAAACTTTGGTTAAGTCTTGGGTAACAATTTTGCAAAACTTTTCTTTTCTTTTAACCGTAAGCAGACATATAAAAGCACTCGAGTGTGTCCACAGTCCAGATTGAACCAAAAACTGGCGGCACAGCTAAACATAAAGCTCTATAACAGCGTAAACAGATAAAGTCCGAATTAACCGTTTGGAAATGACAAGATAGCATCAAGTTAACAAGTTTACGACCGAAGTTCTGTTAGTAAAGCAACGGGAATGATATTCGAGTCAGTTCGTCCGTCCAGTTAACAACGTTTAGTACCGGCCGTCGTAGCGGGCCTCGGGACATCGGGAGGATGGAGGGGTCGGTGGGTGCCAGTCCCGGGATTCGGTGGCTGAGAGACGTGGCCATTCGGATACGAATGTGGATGTTTGAGGTCACGGATACGGATATTAAAAATTATTTTGAGTTAGCGAGTATCTACGAAATATTTACAAGGGTTAACTATTGGGATATCTTTTAGTGTAGCCATTGTTAAATTATTCAGCCCGGTATCGAGACATACGAGTACGATAGAGGAATTACCAGTCGGTAAGAATATATTAAAACTTTAACTATATTTTAAATTTCGGATGTGATTCGGAGATCCGTTGCAAAGATGGCAATTTTAAAGTCTAGTTATCCCGTATAAAGTGTAAGTGGGGATACCGAGGATTGCTCCGTGGGCGACTGCCATAAACTTTATAACTTGATAGTGCAATTGGAACGGGGAACAGAAGAATAAGGTTACGAGAGGACATTTTTAGGGCTGCAACATTTTATCTAAATAGGTTTTCTTAAGAGTTTAACTTCTTGACAGTTACAAAAGAACACAGAAATTATAGTTGAATTGAAGATCAAGTTAATTTATTAACTAACCCAAACTAAAACATTAATACTAACAAATCTTACCAATTCCTATGATGTTGCTCTACACAAGCAATTTCCCGACTGGTCGATTATCCTGAAAACTTGTGTTTTTAGACTTGTTTTTAACATCGTATCTATATAATTGATAAAAAAAATTGTCACTTTACCCCCTTAGTAGTACTTAGTAATGAAAATACATAAGGTATCCAAAGCCTGAAAGACGAGGATGGATGGATGGATGAAAATACGTATTGGAATTGGAAGGCAACATCACAGTGCGCCGGAAGCGATCGCCTCGCCGCCAAACCGCAGCGCAGCCTACCGCACACGTGTTAAACAAGGCGCCGCGCCGGATAGACGACCGATTTTATTTCGGCGGACAAAAGTTAGACAAACTAAAAAGTTTACAACACTGCGACCGCGCTGCAACGAGCACACTAGCTCACGCTCTACATGTATTTATGTCTATTATATAACATGTATTATACCGGGTGTTTGTTAATTCATATAAAAAACCTTCGCTCGCTTGCTCTACCCGTTATTCTGAAGACCACCACGAATGTAGTTTATTTTTAAATGCATTAATTCAGGAGAAATTAATAATTTAATGTTTTCCGAAGAAACCTCGAAAAACGAGTTACAACATTTTGCTTGCAGCGCGCGAACTCACTACTACTAATACGGCGCGTGTGGCGAGCGAGCGGCATTTTTCAAAGACCGCTATCGGCTCGACGCTGTTGTAAAGCTTACATCACACTGCACGGAAATTTTGTTCAGCCACAATAACGGATTCTTATGAAATTTTGTGTGTAGTTAGTTTGGATTAGAGCGAACAATAGCACACAAGTGCTACTACTACTATTGTTTCTACTACTATTACTCCATCCATCCATCCAGTCTGAAAATTGTGGTTGCCGGCTACGCTATAAAAGAGGCGACCACCTTAGTCCTCAAGGGTAGCAACGCGTCTGTGACCAATTTCGAACGGTACTTTTACTAACAAGTACTAACTGGACTATCACTAACACTAACTAACAATCGACTCCTACAGTCCACATACTAACGAATACATACCAACTAATATTTTTATTAACATCTTACACTAACTGGACCTGTACTCCCATACCTATTTATTAATTGTACAGTATTGTTCCAAGTTTGTCATAGATGTCATGAGTGACAGCTGATGGGTGGAGCTGCAAGCACGTTTGCTATCTTAAATCCACAAAGAAAATGTTGGTTTGGTCAGTTTCGTAATCAGTTAAGAAAACAGACTTTTTTTATCTTTTTCGTAGCAACTTTCGAACTATGAATATTGAATCCATTTTCATAACTGACTTTCATAACCAGTTGCCAAATAAGAATATTTTTCTAACGCAGAATGATGATAAAAGTCGGCGACGGGATTTCTCAGCGGTAGTGTGAGCGGAGCCTAACCGTTCAGGTTCGTAGGTACTCTTGCGGCGCGCGCGGTGGCGCGGCGTTTCAAAGGCGCCGAAGCGAGCTACTGAGCCAGTTGTAAACTTTTATTAAATGGAATGTTATGTTCGATTCATTCATCAGAACATTTGCGGCTTAGTGCCACAGTGTTGTAAGTTATATTTTTGAGAAAATAAATCGTGTTTTATTTTGTATAGGAAAAAAAACTTCCTTTTAAAAATAAACTACATTCGTGGTGGGCTTCAGAATTACGGGTAGAGCAAGCCAGCGAAGGTTTTTTCTATGAATTAACGAACACCCTGTATACTTACGTAGTGAAGCTGCAACCCAGACGTCCCACTGCTGGGCACGGGTCTCCCCCAGACAAATCTGCGAGCTGTTGTGTTGGTCATCTATCTATAGTTTGACCATGAGCTTCTTATGAGAAACATGAAAACACTTTCCCAGTCACAGGGAATGTCATTGATTATTCTGCCAGTGGCAATTTGTTGTTGTTGCATAATTTTAAGATTCTATATATGATCGCGGAAAATGGTCCCGTGCACGGTTTTCGGTCGTCTGCGCTGGGCCCAAAACGAAATGTTATGTTACATAAACCAGTTACACAATGCTCGCGGTGCGATTAAATTTATGGTTTTATTTATACACAGAGTGTAATAAATATTAGTGGTCGGGGTTTGCAGCTTGAAGCGCTGGTCACGTACATACTCGTACGTTATGCTGCTGTTTTGTTGAGAATCAAACTGCGACTCGATTGATTGACAGTAAAATATATATCCACTAGATTTTACCCGCGGATCCGGCCGCGTGGTTAAAGGGAATTAACAAGGAGTTGTTTATCATACATGACACATTTGTATAGTGTATAATTTGTTAGCGAAATTGAGAACTTGCAAATGAATTTTACTAACGCCATCTATTAACAACATCCGGAACTAAATATCTAGCAAATAACAAAACATCGATATCTTTCCATGGGGATGTTTTACCGCGGTAAAAAGTAGCCTACGTCACTCTCCACCCTCCTCACTATCTCCACACACCAAAACCATACCATATAATAGCTTCGTTGCGACGTGAAATCCGGACAAACAAACAAACACATTTTCACATTTATAATATTAGTATGGATACTAAAAATACAATTGAAGCTCCAGTTTTATTATTTTAGAAGTATAATGTATTAGAATTGGAGTCCGCCTTTGCTATTTACACTGCTTGTATACTGTATAAATAAGTAAATTAAGTGATCGACCGTCTGGTCTAGTCTCGGAAACTCGAGCGGGGCCTTCATAAACCAGTTTTGAATTAAATCATTGTTGAGTTCCTCAAGCGTTGCACTCGATGGTAAATACGGAGCTGTAGTAAATGTACGATATTTTAACATTATATTATTAATTTATTCAAACGTGCAGCGGCGATCAAGAGCACCTTGACCTTGGACTGTCCAATGAAGGAGTTTTAACTTATTTTCTATAGTAATCGAGCATTGGACCCGTTGGCGTAATCGGTAGTGACCCTGCCTGTTACGCCAGGGGTCGCGGGTTCGAATCCCACTCAGGGCAAACATTCGCGTGACGAACACTTGTGTTTGTTCTGTGTCTGGATGTTAATATTAACTAGGTATTTAAATTATTTAAAAATATAGTATGTCTAACAGTCTCTGACACCCATAGTACAGGCTCGCGCCTAGTTTGGGGTCAGATGGCCGTGTGTGAGAATGTCCATGATATATTCCCGCAGAAGTGTATGTTGGGGAGACTCGTGCCCAGCAGTGGGACGTTATGGCGCAGCGATATTTATTTATTTATTATTTATCTGTGGTAAACTTCAAACACAACTGCATTTAGTTCCAAGTTTAACCACTTACCACTATCACTACCACTTGATGGGTACGCAATGGGGCGGAGCATTGGGAACTGTTAGTGGAAGTTAGTGCAGTTATCCTCGTAACGTCACGTCGCACAGTTTTAATAACACCTCATCGATTGCCGGCGCGGGCGAGGGGAGGGCCGCCCGGCTTGCTCGTTACCTGATGGCTGATGATACTATCGGATCGTATTGAAACCTTCAACCCGACACGTGTATGTGTTTTATTTTGTAAATAATGTAGAAAATAAGCAAAGGCTAGTAGTTCTACGATTTTACCAAGTTATGGACGTCCGCAGCTTCGCTCGCGTGGAACTTTGAATGGAACATTATATAGCCTGTGTCACTCAGTGAAGATGCAGCTTTCTAATGGTGAAAGAATTTTTGAAATCGGTACAGTACTTTTTGTGTGAAAAGATTACAAACAAATGTTTCCTCTTTATAATTAATATTATAAAGACATATTATTACTAATGTATAGAAGTATCTATAGATAAGACCAAATATGACTCCGTCGATGTATAAAATAGTGCATTGACCGTTTTTTTACATCAGGGATACGAAATTCATTACTAGTATCCTGTATGTTCTATATAACATACTACATGTCCGATGCTATGCCACCGCACTTCAGGTACTAATGATTGCCATCGACACGAGTGGTATCGGCGCGGCTATGATTGAGCTGCACGGCAGTACAAGCTATGTTTAATTAATATACTTTGATAGATTACAGCGACAGCAGATCGTTTATCGGCCGCTGTTTCTGTGTCAGCAGGCTCGCGAGTTAATCAATAGACGGCACCCTTTCGAGCGATTTGTTGTTAGTTTAAAAATCGTATGAAATAGTGATTTCTGTCTGATTTTTTTTACGATTGATAATGTTAAGCCGCTTCGGTCTCTAGTTTCTGTACTTCTGAGGACTCGTGACATCGTCGCCGCGCGGGGCAGTCGCAGGCTTTAAGGTTTTCGACAGTCCCACCTCGCAAATGTTACAAAGCTAACGACAGACTGTATTGTTCACTAGTGGACGCCCGCAGCCTCGATCGCGTGGAATTAGAACAACAATAGTTTAGATCAAAGTATAAAATACACCTCTTGAGTCTACAAGTAAACTCCTCTTAATACAAATAAGCACCCCTTAACATTAAAACCTGACTTTCATCGTTACCTCTTATTACCTATTCATATATCTAACATATTAACACAAATACACTTTTTATCCTACGTAGGTACTTAATGACTAATAAATAATACTACTAATACTATACAGATTCACATATAAATTATATACAATATCTAATATATAAAATTCTCGTATAAATATATATATATATATTATATATATATATTTATAAATATATATAGCATGTCCTCCGTCGTCCGTGAGTCACCTCGAGTTGGGCTCGCTGAAAATCAGCGCCGCAATCACTGCGGTATTATGCTGAGCGAGTTCCATTTTCTGCAACTCTGACACATGTGAACATAGTTACCTAAGTTAACCTACCATTAATTTTTAGTAATAATCAAATTGATATATATATTTTTAGTTAATTTTATTTTGTTACCACCTTAATTTTTAATTTTTTTCCTACACTGTTTAATATACTTAAGTTCTTTTTTGTTGTTTAATCCTGTTTATTTTTTTAAGTTCTAAGTTTATGCTGTATGTGTTAGAGTTAAGAAATAAATGATTTATTATTATTATTATTATTATTATTAGTTTCGTTTACACCTAGTAATATTACATAGCCTATATCACTCAATGACGATGCAGCTTTCTAATGGTGCAAGAATTTTTGAAATCGGTCCAGTAGTTTTTGTGTGAAAACATTACAAACAAATCTTTCCTCTTTATGATATTAGTAAAGATAAAAAATTACTGAACCTAGTAAAGCTTTAACCGACTGTTTTGCTTTTTTTTTTATGGATAAAAGATAGCAAACGAGCTTGCAGCACCACCCATGCACCCGCTGCCGCCCATGACAACTGTGACTGACTTTGAACAAGACTCAATTAAGGACTGGGATGGTTAGTCCAATTAGTTGAGATAGTTAATTAGAACATTAGTTGGTCAGTTCGTTAGTAGGAATGAGGACTGGGACTGTAAAAAAGTGTAACCGGAAACCACACCTTTCCAACCGGACCATAATTGCTATAAAAACAATTATTAGGTACACGGCAGAAATGGTACTAGGTACCGTGGCGGGCGGTGGTACTGCCCCGGGCGGACTCTAATGTATATGGAACCAATTAGCTTTCATATAAAACCTATTTGGTTCCCTATATGGTTGTTCTGTGGCGCGGTGGTGAGACCCTCACAGAACAGATAAAAGAGGAGATACCTCCTTTATCTGTTCTGTGGAGACCCTGAATGCCCCGACTGCCCTCAAATTCCGGGTTTGAATCCCGGCCGGGGCAAATATTTATTTCGTATAAAATTAAATGCTTGTAAACGGGCATGGATGTTAAACTGTGTTGTTTTCTGCGTGTACTGCGCTGGTGTATTAAGCATGTACATATTAATATTTATTGTTTTGTCTTATTTATTCAGACATAATTCATAATTCGAAAGAAAGTGACAAAACACTTGTGTCTGTAATGGGTTTATTGATTTCTTATGAATAACACTGTCGGAAGATATCAGTATAAGTGCAACCTCGATGGTGAACGATTTGTGTAAGCAACCGTCCGCGCCGCATGCAGAGCCGGTACTGAGTACTGACCCGTGGTCTCCTCCGTTGCAGGTATCAAGTGTCCCGTGTGCAGCAAGTTCGTGCTGCCCGACGACATCGAGTGTCACCTCGTCATGTGCCTCACCAGGCCGCGCCTGTCCTATAACGGTCAGTACCACCATCCATCCATCCATAGGCCTTTTCATCACAGCTGGGTATAAGACGCTATTCCACCCGATCCTGTGTACACTGAATCCAGCTATTTCTATGGATTTTACTATTGCAAATCACGGTCACGTAGCGAAATACCTAGCAAAGCTTTTTCCATAGTGAGCGAATTTGAGCTTGCGAATGGGGCCCTACACAAAAACCTCATCACGACCCATATACGTCCCACTGCTTGGCACGGGTCTCCCCCACAGACGCAGCTGCGGGAGGTCTAGAGCATACTCCACCACGCTGCTCCAATGCGGATTGGTGGAGGGGTTAGTGGCCAACCCAGTGTCGAATGTTCTCAAGCCACTCGAAGGTCTTCGACAAGGCTTAACGACTGTTTCCAGCATTGAAAATAACCGGGACCGACGGCTTTACGTGCCCTCCTAAGCACGGTAGCGCCAATGAAATTTTGCCACTAGCGGTCACCTAGCGGAATATTGTAAATTCTTCCTAAAGCCGATGACCAGATAGATAGTCTATCGTGACTTAGAGCTTAGCCTAGTGGTAGGTAATTATTGTAAATTAGCCTTAAGCACCTTTACTTTATATTAATCAGTTTAGAATAGCATTATATCTCTTCTGTTTAAGTAGTTTGTTTGTTCTAGACTTTCGTTAAGCGTGTATAATCACCTCATGGCGAACTAAATTATTTGACTTTGACTTTGACTTGACACCCATCCACAAACCGACCCGAAATCACCTAATATGCAAGATTTACTGCATTAAAAGGGGCTAACCTTTTCCGCGCTCGAGCGAACTGTGGGTTCTTCTGAGATTTTTCGATGTTCTTAAGAAAGCGCGAGTGGAGTGGGGACTCCTGCCGGGTCAATGTAACTCGAGTGACGAGGATTTTTTTTCTCTTTCGTCTTGTCTATAGGGAATACGAACGCGTACCAATAGGTGGTGCGCTTGTTCGTTAGGCCTAAATCTAGGTTAGGTTGTGGGTGTTCACAGTTCGTAAGTCTGACCTCGACTGCATACATGTGGGTGCGGGTTTGAATCCCGCTGCGATAGATTGGTCTTGTAGTAGTAGTTCATTTAACCTACTTACGAGTACGTTTTTAAAATTAAATAATATTGTAAATACTAATATCGATCTTGGGTTCCGATTCCAGAGGACGTCCTGAGCGACGCGAAGGGCGAGTGCGTGATCTGCCTCGAGGAGCTGACGCCGGGCGACACCATCGCGCGCCTGCCCTGCCTCTGCATCTACCACAAGGGGTCAGTATGGCCCAGCGTGGCCCACTGCTCGCCACAACCCTGCTATTACCACCATTCTTTGTCCCACTGGGTCTCATCTCGAAATGAGATGAGTTAGGCCTTTGTCTAACATGCTGGCCAAGTTGGTTTACATATTGGCAGACTTCACAGGCCTGGGAAGTCAGGCATGCATGTTTCCTCACAATGTTTACCTTCACCATTTCAGTAGATAAAATTTTAACTTCTCGCACATAACTTTAAATATAATTTGTGCATGCCGCTAGAATTTGAACTTAGACCCTCGAGAGAGAAGCTAGTGGCAACACTTGCTTCAGAAGAAACGTTTAGTCGTTGGTCCTGGTAATCGTTAAGCCATCAGAGCCTTCGGAAACACTAAAATATTTCGACACAAGGGTTTGTCAATATCTCACTTCCACTAATCGGTACCTACTGCAGCAGAACGGTGTAGTATATTGCAGGTATGTTTACTCGTGATATTCTTTGCAACCAATGCGGTTGACACCACATAAACATACTATTTATTTTATTTATTTATGACATAAATAATATAAAGGTGGTGCTATACTAGACTTGATAGTTGATTTTAAGTTTTATTAACTGGTTTATTTGTTTAATTTCCAGATGTATAGACCAATGGTTCGAGGTGAACAGATCGTGCCCCGAGCACCCGGGCGACTAGTCGCGCGTCGCGCGCTCGCCAGGCGGGCCCGGCGACCGAGCGCGGCGCGGGCGCCCCGTGCACAGTGCGGCCTCCCCGTGCGGTGCGGGCGCCCCGTGCACAGTGCGGCCTCCCCGTGCGGTGCGGGCGCCCCGTGCAAAGTGCGGCCGCCCCGTGCAAAGTGCGGGAGCTCCGTGCAAAGTGCTGCCTCCCCGTGCGGTGCAGGCGCCCCGTGCGCAGTGCGGGAGCTCCGTGCAAAGTGCGGCCCTCCCCGTGCGGTGCAGGCGCCCCGTGCAATGCGCGAGTGATAGTTTTATAAAGCGACAGACTGCGCCCCCGGGCCTTGTAAATAAAGTTATGCTAGTGAGATGTTTTACCATTTAATTATAATATTAAACTAATATAAAAAACAAAGACAATTTACCAACGCCGCCACGCATACTTTCGTTCGAACGCAGTATGGTTTCGATTGGATACCATATATTCGTGTATTGTACGATACGGCATCGAGACGGTATTGTATTGTATATTATGTGTACGTATAGAGACGTCCGCCTGCGCGCGCGCAGTGCCCCGCGGCGCACATATCTGTTCGTAGCTTGTGTCTAACAATATAATTTCATCTTTTTCATCTTGATAATAAAGTTGATTTGTTTCTAAATTTTCTACAATTGTTTTATTTGGGGTCCTGCAGGGCACACGCGGCAGTTGTTACCCCGCGGTCCAACGCGGTGTTACAATTACCACAGAGCAAACATATAGTTGTGCATTAATTTAATTTATATAGGGACGATGAAAATTTACAAATTTAAGTCATATCCATAGAAAATCTGCAACTTAGATCATACTTGATGAAAACATCACTCCTTGCCTGGACATAAATCGTTCCCGTGGAGAGGAATACATACAAAATCCAATACATCAATATCTTTATTCGTCTCACACCAGCGTCATTGCACTTCACTTAATATATAGCTTTGTCTCTGTACATCGCTACGCTTAAACTATTTATGCTTCTACTGCATTGCGTCCGTTTCACAAGATTCGTGATATTTCACTAGTTAGGTCACTTGGGGCTTGGATACTAAGTGCCAAGACTGGGAGCATTTGCGTGATTTAAACATCTTAAACTCGAACAACATGTGTAATTTTCTACTGTAATATTTGCGAAATTAATAAACTTGGATGGATAAACATTATGATTTGAGCAATTAACAACTTAGTATTACCGAACTGATAGATATTAATGAATCTGATATTACTGTGCCGTATACAAAGTAAGTTAAAATTTTATGTAACAGTCCTATCAAAATATGCCAAGGAAATCAATTCTATAACTTCGATGCAGCATTATCTTTGTAATAACATTAAATTTCAATCAAGATATGCATGCACTATTAATCCAAGTAAAATTTAACTGACTCAAGCAGAAGTATATTGAGATAAGCGTGAAGTCTACGATGCGTCACGCGAATACTCCCACGCACACTTCTGGGCCTATCCCAGCATTTCTACACTCATTTCACAGTCTCAGCACAGATGCAGTCAACCGCATGTTATCGCGGCGAACCGCAAGTGTGTGCGGTTGTTCACCGCATACGGTTGCGGTCTCCGCACGCGCGCGCGGCTTTCTACCGCATGAAGGAGCGGTGCCGTGGCCCGCGTTGCATGCGCCCGCCGCCCCAGCTCATGCCGCCTGAAACATACATTATCATAACGTAGCATAGCATCACGCTAGTATTTCCCCATAGGGGTAGACTGAGATCCAAAGGTACCCACTATCTATCAGTGTGACGTCGTGGCCCTGACTACCGAACAGGCTCGTGGAAAGATGTTATATTAAACTAGCTTTCAACCTCTGCCAATCAACGTGTGGTTACAAAGTTTAAAGTATAATAAATACAGCCTAGAGCAGTGTTTCCCAACGTGGGGCCCACGCCCCACAGGGGGAAATGAAGGAATGTTTTCTGTCAGTAAAATATCTTTCTGTCTTTTTCCCACACCGTATAGTTCGTGTACAGAGCAATTACTGTATGTATCGACTTTGCGATGCTGCGAAAAATTAGTTGTAATTAATTCAATATGTACGGTAGGCATAGAACAGAACATACCCATCATGTACTGCGCGCTGGGCGCGAAGTGGCCGAAGTGCTGGCCGCCCAGCTCCCAGGCGCCGCGCCCGCGCCTGCGAACAACCATCAGGGTCAAATCCAGCTGTCGCAGTTGTAGAACTCATCGCCCAAGCAACACCTGACTGCGAAACTCGGCCAATAGTATTATGGGGAAATGCAAAAGGATATAACCAGGCAGTTCTACCGACACCCAAGATACGATAATTTTCAACATAATCTTCGATCACAGAAGCAAATGTAACGTGTCACCGCCAAAAGAAGAAGAAGAAGAATATAGTTTATTCGTCAAGAGTAACAGTTTATAAAGACAAGTTTTACAAATCATTAAAAGTAATAGGTAACATAACTTAGTGGTACTACTAACAAATAGGATCCTGCTCGCTCAGCATGTGCTGGAAGTTGGAGAACGACCAGCGCTGATCTTCCGCAGGACCCTCAATTCAAAAATAACATTTGAACAATAATGAAGTATGAATTAAAAGTATTTTTTCACTCCGACAAGGCCTCACTGAAAATCAGCGTCATGATTTTAAGGAAGCGTGACAAAATGCTGAGTGCTCTCCTATTTTGCATTAAAACTAATAACATACAACTACTGTTTTCTACACCTCGTTCATTATGTTCTCCTGGTACCGCAAAACTGTTTCCAGCACAAAATATCGCAATTTTGAGACGATCACACATATTTGGAGGGAAATGTTTTGACTTGTCAAATATCGCCGTAACACCTCTCCTCGTTCATGTTCTCCTGGTACCGCGAAACTGTTTCCAGCACAAAATTTCGAAATTTTGTGTCGGTCACTGAAAATTAGCGGGAAATATTTTGAGCTGTCAAATATTGACGTGACACCTCTCCTCGTTCATGTTCTCCTGGTACCGCGAAACTGTTTCCAGCACAAAATTTCGAAATTTTGTGTCGGTCACTGAAAATTTGCGGGAAATATTTTGAGCTGTCAAATATTGACGTGACACCTCTCCTCGTTCATGTTCTCCTGGTACCGCGAAACGGTTTCCAGCACAAAATATCGCAATTTTGAGACGATCACCGATATTTGGAGGGAAATGTTTTGACTTGTCAAATATCGCCGTGACACCTCTCCTCGTTAATGTTCTCCTGGTACCGCGAAACTGTTTCCAGCACAAAATATCGTAATTTTGTGTCGGTCACTGAAAATTGGCGGGAAATATTTTGAGCTGTCAAATATTGACGTGACACCTCACCTCGTTCATGCTCTCCTGGTACCGCGAAACTGTTTCCAGCACAACATTTCGCACTTTTGTGTCGGTCACTGAAAATTAGCGGGAAATATTTTGAGCTGTCAAATATTGACGTGACACCTCTCCTCGTTCAGGTTCTCCTGGTACGGCGAAACTGTTTCCAGCACAAAATTTCGCACTTTTGTGTCGGTCACTGAAAATTGGCGGGAAATATTTTGAGCTGTCAAATATTGACGTGACACCTCTCCTCGTTCATGTTCTCCTGGTACGGCGAAACTGTTTCCAGCACAAAATTTCGCACTTTTGTGTCGGTCACTGAAAATTGGCGGGAAATATTTTGGCTGTCAAATATTGACGCGACACCTCTCCTCGTTCATGTTCTCCTGGTACGGCGAAACTGTTTCCAGCACAAAATTTCGCACTTTTGTGTCGGTCACTGAAAATTAGCGGGAAATATTTTCAGCTGTCAAATATCGCCGTGTAACCTCTCCTCGTTCATGTTCTCCTGGTACCGCGAAACGGTTTCCAGCACAAAATATCGCAATTTTGAGACGATCACCGATATTTGGAGGGAAATGTTTTGACTTGTCAAATATTGACGTGACACCTCTCCTTGTTCATGTTCTCCTGGTACGGCGAAACTGTTTCCAGCACAAAATTTCGCACTTTTGTGTCGGTCACTGAAATTGGCGGGAAATATTTTGAGCTGTCAAATATTGACGTGACACCTCTCCTCGTTCATGTTCTCCTGGTACCACGAAACGGTTTCCAGCACAAAATTACGCAAATTTGAGACGATCACCGATATTTGGAGGGAAATGTTTTGACTTGTCAAATATCGCCGTGTCACCTCTCCTCGTTCATGTTCTCCTGGTACCGCGAAACGGTTTCCAGCACAAAATATCGCAATTTTGAGACGATCACCGATATTTGGAGGGAAATGTTTTGACTTGTCAAATATCGCCGTGACACCTCTCCTCGTTCATGTTCTCCTGGTACCGCGAAACTGTTTCCAGCACAAAATATCGTAATTTTGTGTCGGTCACTGAAAATTGGCGGGAAATATTTTGAGCTGTCAAATATTGACGCGACACCTCTCCTCGTTCATGTTCTCCTGGTACGGCGAAACTGTTTCCAGCACAAAATTTCGCACTTTTGTGTCGGTCACTGAAAATTAGCGGGAAATATTTTGAGCTGTCAAATATTGACGTGACACCTCTCCTCGTTCATGTTCTCCTGGTACCGCGAAACGGTTTCCAGCACAAAATATCGCAATTTTGAGACGATCACCGATATTTGGAGGGAAATGTTTTGACTTGTCAAATATCGCCGTGTAACCTCTCCTCGTTCATGTTCTCCTGGTACCGCGAAACGGTTTCCAGCACAAAATATCGCAATTTTGAGACGATCACCGATATTTGGAGGGAAATGTTTTGACTTGTCAAATATTGACGTGACACCTCTCCTTGTTCATGTTCTCCTGGTACGGCGAAACTGTTTCCAGCACAAAATTTCGCACTTTTGTGTCGGTCACTGAAAATTGGCGGGAAATATTTTGAGCTGTCAAATATTGACGTGACACCTCTCCTCGTTCATGTTCTCCTGGTACCACGAAACGGTTTCCAGCACAAAATTACGCAATTTTGAGACGATCACCGATATTTGGAGGGAAATGTTTTGACTTGTCAAATATCGCCGTGTCACCTCTCCTCGTTCATGTTCTCCTGGTACCGCGAAACGGTTTCCAGCACAAAATATCGCAATTTTGAGACGATCACCGATATTTGGAGGGAAATGTTTCGACCTGTCAAATATTAACGTGACACCTCTCCTCGTTCATGTTCTCCTGGTACCGCGAAACGGTTTCCAGCACAAAATATCGCAATTTTGAGACGATCACCGATATTTGGAGGGAAATGTTTTGACTTGTCAAATATCGCCGTGACACCTCTCCTCGTTCATGTTCTCCTGGTACCGCGAAACTGTTTCCAGCACAAAATATCGTAATTTTGTGTCGGTCACTGAAAATTGGCGGGAAATATTTTGAGCTGTCAAATATTAACGTGACACCTCTCCTCGTTCATGCTCTCCTGGTACCGCGAAACGGTTTCCAGCACAAAATATCGCAATTTTGAGACGATCACCGATATTTGGAGGGAAATGTTTTGACTTGTCAAATATTGACGTGACACCTCTCCTCGTTCATGCTCTCCTGGTACGGCGAAACTGTTTCCAGCACAAAATTTCGCACTTTTGTGTCGGTCACTGAAAATTGGCGGGAAATATTTTGAGCTGTCAAATATTGACGTGACACCTCTCCTCGTTCATGTTCTCCTGGTACGGCGAAACTGTTTCCAGCACAAAATTTCGCACTTTTGTGTCGGTCACTGAAAATTGGCGGGAAATATTTTGAGCTGTCAAATATTGACGTGACACCTCTCCACGTTCATGTTCTCCTGGTACCGCGAAACTGTTTCCAGCACAAAATTTCGCACTTGTGTGTCGGTCAATGAAAATTGGCGGGAAATATTTTGAGCTGTCAAATATTGACGCGACACCTCTCCTCGTTCATGTTCTCCTGGTACGGCGAAACTGTTTCCAGCACAAAATTTCGCACTTTTGTGTCGGTCACTGAAAATTAGCGGGAAATATTTTGAGCTGTCAAATATTGACGTGACACCTCTCCTCGTTCATGTTCTCCTGGTACCGCGAAACGGTTTCCAGCACAAAATATCGCAATTTTGAGACGATCACCGATATTTGGAGGGAAATGATTTGACTTGTCAAATATCGCCGTGTAACCTCTCCTCGTTCATGTTCTCCTGGTACCGCGAAACGGTTTCCAGCACAAAATATCGCAATTTTGAGACGATCACCGATATTTGGAGGGAAATGTTTTGACTTGTCAAATATTGACGTGACACCTCTCCTCGTTCATGCTCTCCTGGTACGGCGAAACTGTTTCCAGCACAAAATTTCGCACTTTTGTGTCGGTCACTGAAAATTGGCGGGAAATATTTTGAGCTGTCAAATATTGACGTGACACCTCTCCTCGTTCATGTTCTCCTGGTACGGCGAAACTGTATCCAGCACAAAATTTCGCACTTTTGTGTCGGTCACTGAAAATTGGCGGGAAATATTTTGAGCTGTCAAATATTGACGTGACACCTCTCCACGTTCATGTTCTCCTGGTACCGCGAAACTGTTTCCAGCACAAAATTTCGCACTTGTGTGTCGGTCAATGAAAATTGGCGGGAAATATTTTGAGCTGTCAAATATTGACGCGACACCTCTCCTCGTTCATGTTCTCCTGGTACGGCGAAACTGTTTTCAGCACAAAATTTCGCACTTTTGTGTCGGTCACTGAAAATTAGCGGGAAATATTTTGAGCTGTCAAATATTGACGTGACACCTCTCCTCGTTCATGTTCTCCTGGTACCGCGAAACGGTTTCCAGCACAAAATATCGCAATTTTGAGACGATCACCGATATTTGGAGGGAAATGTTTTGACTTGTCAAATATCGCCGTGTAACCTCTCCTCGTTCATGTTCTCCTGGTACCGCGAAACGGTTTCCAGCACAAAATATCGCAATTTTGAGACGATCACCGATATTTGGAGGGAAATGTTTTGACTTGTCAAATATTGACGTGACACCTCTCCTCGTTCATGCTCTCCTGGTACGGCGAAACTGTTTCCAGCACAAAATTTCGCACTTTTGTGTCGGTCACTGAAAATTGGCGGGAAATATTTTGAGCTGTCAAATATTGACGTGACACCTCTCCTCGTTCATGTTCTCCTGGTACGGCGAAACTGTATCCAGCACAAAATTTCGCACTTTTGTGTCGGTCACTGAAAATTGGCGGGAAATATTTTGAGCTGTCAAATATTGACGTGACACCTCTCCACGTTCATGTTCTCCTGGTACCGCGAAACTGTTTCCAGCACAAAATTTCGCACGTTTGTGTCGGTCACTGAAAATTGGCGGAAATATTTTGAGCTGTCAAATATTGACGTGACACCTCTCCTCGCATCGCAATTTTGTGTCTTTCACTGAAAATTGTCGGGAAATTTTTTGAGCTGTCAAATATTGACGTGACACCTCTCCACGTTCATGTTCTCCTGGTACGGCGAAACTGTTTCCAGCACATAATATCGCAATTTTGTGTCGGTCACTGAAAATTGGCGGGAAATATTTTGAGCTGTCAAATATTGACGTGACACCTCTCCACGTTCATGTTCTCCTGGTACGGCGAAACTGTTTCCAGCACAAAATTTCGCACTTTTGTGTCGGTCACTGAAAATTGGCGGGAAATATTTTGAGCTGTCAAATATTGACGTGACACCTCTCCTCGTTCATGTTCTCCTGGTACCGCGAAACGGTTTCCAGCACAAAATATCGCAATTTTGAGACGATCACCGATATTTGGAGGGAAATGTTTTGACTTGTCAAATATCGCCGTGTAACCTCTCCTCGTTCATGTTCTCCTGGTACCGCGAAACGGTTTCCAGCACAAAATATCGCAATTTTGAGACGATCACCGATATTTGGAGGGAAATGTTTTGACTTGTCAAATATTGACGTGACACCTCTCCTTGTTCATGTTCTCCTGGTACGGCGAAACTGTTTCCAGCACAAAATTTCGCACTTTTGTGTCGGTCACTGAAAATTGGCGGGAAATATTTTGAGCTGTCAAATATTGACGTGACACCTCTCCTCGTTCATGTTCTCCTGGTACCACGAAACGGTTTCCAGCACAAAATTACGCAATTTTGAGACGATCACCGATATTTGGAGGGAAATGTTTTGACTTGTCAAATATCGCCGTGTCACCTCTCCTCGTTCATGTTCTCCTGGTACCGCGAAACGGTTTCCAGCACAAAATATCGCAATTTTGAGACGATCACCGATATTTGGAGGGAAATGTTTTGACCTGTCAAATATTAACGTGACACCTCTCCTCGTTCATGTTCTCCTGGTACCGCGAAACGGTTTCCAGCACAAAATATCGCAATTTTGAGACGATCACCGATATTTGGAGGGAAATGTTTTGACTTGTCAAATATCGCCGTGACACCTCTCCTCGTTCATGTTCTCCTGGTACCGCGAAACTGTTTCCAGCACAAAATATCGTAATTTTGTGTCGGTCACTGAAAATTGGCGGGAAATATTTTGAGCTGTCAAATATTAACGTGACACCTCTCCTCGTTCATGCTCTCCTGGTACCGCGAAACGGTTTCCAGCACAAAATATCGCAATTTTGTGTCGGTCACTGAAAATTGGCGGGAAATATTTTGAGCTGTCAAATATCGCCGTGTCACCTCTCCTCGTTCATGTTCTCCTGGTACCGCGAAACGGTTTCCAGCACAAAATATCGCAATTTTGAGACGATCACCGATATTTGGAGGGAAATGTTTTGACTTGTCAAATATTGACGTGACACCTCTCCTCGTTCATGCTCTCCTGGTACGGCAAAACTGTTTCCAGCACAAAATTTCGCACTTTTGTGTCGGTCACTGAAAATTGGCGGGAAATATTTTGAGCTGTCAAATATTGACGTGACACCTCTCCACGTTCATGTTCTCCTGGTACGGCGAAACTGTTTCCAGCACAAAATTTCGCACTTTTGTGTCGGTCACTGAAAATTGGCGGGAAATATTTTGAGCTGTCAAATATTGACGTGACACCTCTCCTCGTTCATGTTCTCCTGGTACGGCGAAACTGTTTCCAGCACAAAATTTCGCACTTTTGTGTCGGTCACTGAAAATTGGCGGGAAATATTTTGAACTGTCAAATATTGACGTGACACCTCTCCTCGTTCATGTTCTCCTGGTACGGCGAAACGGTTTCCAGCACAAAATATCGCAATTTTGAGACGATCACCGATATTTGGAGGGAAATATTTTGACTTGTCAAATATCGCCGTGTCACCTCTCCTCGTTCATGTTCTCCTGGTACGGCGAAACTGTTTCCAGCACAAAATTTCGCACTTTTGTGTCGGTCACTGAAAATTGGCGGGAAATATTTTGAGCTGTCAAATATTGACGCGACACCTCTCCTCGTTCATGCTCTCCTGGTACGGCAAAACTGATTCCAGCACAAAATTTCGCACTTTTGTGTCGGTCACTGAAAATTGGCGGGAAATATTTTGAGCTGTCAAATATTGACGCGACACCTCTCCTCGTTCATGCTCTCCTGGTACGGCAAAACTGTTTCCAGCACAAAATTTCGCACTTTTGTGTCGGTCACTGAAAATTGGCGGGAAATATTTTGAGCTGTCAAATATTGACGTGACACCTCTCCTCGTTCATGTTCTCCTGGTACGGCGAAACTGTTTCCAGCACAAAATATCGCAATTTAGTGTCGGTCACTGAAAATTGGCGGGAAATATTTTGAGCTGTCAAATATTGACGTGACACCTCTCCTCGTTCATGTTCTCCTGGTACCGCGAAACTGTTTCCAGCACAAAATTCGCACTTTTGTGTCTGTCACTGAAAATTGGCGGGAAATATATTGAGCTGTCAAATATTGACGTGACACCTCTTTTGAGCTCACATTGGTAGTGTTGTGTACTCACAGATGGCGGTAGTGCGAGTGCACGGGGGCGGCGGAGGCGAAGCGCCCGCGGTCCGCCACGGCCACGCCGCCGCGCCGCATGCCCCTGCGACACACACACACACACAAACAAACATTAGCTAACGAAATAGATCAGTAAACTAACTACTTAGAAGGAGTAGGACGAAAGGTCCTCGAGTTCCACGGCTCGGGAAACGGAGGAAAATAGATAAGAAACTATTGCAGAACTTTTCATGAAGGAGTTGTTTTGTTTCCCAAACGTTCTCTAACGAGTAGGGAGTAAGAAAGTTCCTCGAGTGGAGATCGGTTCGGGAAACGGAGGACAGGCCGCCCTCCTACTGGTTGGACTGATAACCTGAAGATGGTAACTGGATTCAGCTGGATTAAGCTGGATTAAGCTGGATTCAATAGGCTCAACCTGGAGGAGTGACACCGATTAAGGGAGGCCTATGTCCAGCAGCATCCATAGCCCAATAGCTCGCTCGATTCAATGTGATCGAAAGAGTTAAGCGACGACGGGCGCGGTCGGTTTGTTTATGGGTGACCGCTAGTGGCAAAATTTCATGGACGCTACCGTGCTTCGGGGGGCAATTCGGATAATTATCTTGATAATTTCCAAAAATAAAAAAAAGCCAATGTGTATATTGAGTCACCTGGTGGCGTGCGGCGGGTAGGGCTGGTGCAGGGCGGTGAAGTCGTCGACGTGCAGCGAGGGCGGGCGGGAGGTGTTGGGCGGGCGCGAGCGGAACGCGTCGGCGCCGCCCTCCGCGCGCACACGGCTCAGCGCCACTGGAACACAATACACTGTGTTACCAACACTGCGAGCTGGTACAGAACAGACTGAAATCAGCTAAACCTTTTTTCATGGCGTCCTTTAGCGACAGGCACGCTTTTACAATAAATTCATCTCGAGAAAATTTTCGCTTGCCGATTTTTGGCGGTGGCTGAAGTCAAGAGACTTGCCCAATCAGCATTTGGTGATGAAACCCGTGAGCTGACTAACCGCTGAGTGTGTCATGTGTCCACAACCTCCGGCCCGCTATTACTATACACAGCCAGACGCCGCGCCGCCAACCCGCGGGCCGCTTCACTTAACGCAAGCCATGTGTCCCCAACCTCCGGGCCGCTATTAGTGCACACAGCCAGACGCCGCGCCGCCAACCCGCGGGCCGCTTCACTCAACGCAAGCCATGTGTGCCCAACCTCCGGGCCGCTCGGCGCCGCGGCCGCAAGCCCCCCCGTAACCAACCGGCGGGCCGCTTGTCGTCGCCGGGCCGCTGGCCGGGGTCCGCGCGCGCGTCCAGGCAGCCCGCCAGCCGCCGCACCGCGCCGCGCAGCGCCTCCGCCCCGCCCGCGCCCAGCGCGCCCGCCAGCTCCGCCATGTCGCAAGCCATGTGTCCCCAACCTCCGGGCCGCTCGGCGCCCCGGCCGCCAGCCCCCCGTAACCAACCGGCGGGCCGCTTGTCGTCGCCGGGCCGCTGGCCGGGGTCCGCGCGCGCGTCCAGGCAGCCCGCCAGCCGCCGCACCGCGCCGCGCAGCGCCTCCGCCCCGCCCGCGCCCAGCGCGCCCGCCAGCTCCGCCATGTCGCACGACACCTGCACACACACACACAAATCGATCACATATTATCAAATAGATGTTATTTTTTAGATATTCCAAGTGGTAATATTGTGTTGAAGTTATTATAGTTAAGAGCAAAATAAACTTTCTTTCTTTCGTTCTTTCTTTCTCTCTCTCTCTCTCACACTCTTTCTTTCCGTCTAGAATCGACGTCAGCCATTGGCCTAAGGCTACATGCGCACCACCCCTCCCCTAATTTCATTCACAGGTACCCTTCCGTGCCCAATAATCCCTGTAAAACTACAAAGGCCACTCGCCAGCTCGCCGTCGTTGCCGTCGTCCTCGCCGGCGGCGGGCACGGTGAGCCAGTAGGCGGCCGTCAGCCGCTCGTCGCCCGCCTCCCCGTCGCCCGCGTGCACGGGCCGCGCCGCGAACTGCGCCACCAGCGAGCCCAATAATCCCTGTAAAACTGCAAAGGCCACTCGCCAGCTCGCCGTCGTTGCCGTCGTCCTCGCCGGCGGCGGGCACGGTGAGCCAGTAGGCGGCCGTCAGCCGCTCGTCGCCCGCCTCCCCGTCGCCCGCGTGCACGGGCCGCGCCGCGAACTGCGCCACCAGCGAGCCCAATAATCCATGTAAAACTGTAAAAGCCACTCGCCAGCTCGCCGTCGTTGCCGTCGTCGTCGCCGGCGGCGGGCACGGTGAGCCAGTAGGCGGCCGTCAGCCGCTCGTCGCCCGCCTCCCCGTCGCCCGCGTGCACGGGCCGCGCCGCGAACTGCGCCACCAGCGTGCCCGGCGGGGGCTCCGGCGCCTCCGCCCCGCCCGCACCGCTCTCGTCCGGCCCCCCCGCCCCGCCCGCGCTCAGCTTGCGCAGCTGGCCCGCGAGCAACGCGGCGGCGGATACGGCCTCGTCGTCGCAGTTGTTGTCCTGGAAAACATGTGGCAGAACAAATCAAGTCAAAAAATTATTTATAGCTACACTAAATTAAATCCAAAAAAAATAGAAGTGCGAAAGTAACTCTGTCTGTCTCGCTTTCACGCCAAAACTACTGAACCGATTTAAATGAAATTTGGTACACATATAGTCTAGAGCTATTAGACACCAACATGCAGAAGTTCACCGATGGACATGACCAATTTGACTAAGCCTATTAGTTACAATAAACGCTTGGTCAATCAAAAAGGGAAATTCAATTTGACGACAATAATCTATTATAACCTACCTTCAAAATCTTCTCCAACGTAAAAACAGAATGATCTTCCGCCCCCGAATATCCAATCATGTCTGCTATCTCGTTCAGACTCAGAACACTCTTTCTCCCCAACGGCCCATCCACCTCCTCTGCTTTCAGAATACGGAACAGATCCATGTACAAGCTCAAACATTCCATCTTGTCTTCCCCGAAGCTTTCCACCGCCCACTTGAAATACTTTCCCAATGTCTCTTTCCTCTTCGCCACAAACTTCCTAAACATCTGGAAGCCATACTCGTGTTCCGTCAGCACGAAGTACGCTCGGAGGATAGAGGACGCAACCGCGCCCGTCTTCGTTGTCGATTCCAGGCAATTCGCTGTCGCATCGAGTAAGGACATCAAGGACGCCTTGTTCGGTAAGGAGTTGGCTAGCAACGAATCGCACGCGGCGGATAACGGGATCAAAGTAACTTCTATATCGCACAGTGCCGCGAGCGCGTGCGCTGCGAACTCCTGCGCCGCGACGTGGTCATTGGAGGCGTTGGAGAGACTCAAAACGCCGCATAAGGCTGCCTGCACTTCGGTTGCCTTAGGCCCTCCACTATTCATCGCGTGCAAGACGGCGCATTTGACCGGCGCATGGGATACCAGACACGCCAGAAAGCCTAACACTCTCGCGCAGCTGGCCGAAGCCGGCTCTCCTTCCCTCATCTCCCTCACCACAGCCCCGACGGCCGCTCGGGCGACGGTTGCCGCAGTGTTGGGCGCTAAATCAGCGATCTGGACGCAAACGCGGCGCAGCATATGCACCACCGGGCGGTACGTGGACATGCAGATTATCTGGATCATATCGGTCAAGTCGTGGGACAGGGCGTGCAAGTGCGCGGACCACAGCCTCCTCTCGTTCAATGCGTCCGCTAACTCCCTGTCGGTTGGCGCGGTTTTAGCTTGCATCGGCAACGGCAAGGGGAGCAGCTCCGAGAACACTAAAAGCCCGGATACGAATGTGTACGGCGCCGTCATCGTGTAGGATATCACTTCAGAGCACAGAGACGTCCACGGTCCCCGCCGTATTGAGTCGCCATCGTTTGCGTCGTCTGCTATCGGCTGAGCGTAAGCCAGCAACGCTCTCACGGCTGCCTCGGCCGCCTTCGAAGCCGTTCTATGCCCGATCGATCCGACGGGAAAAGCTTTGGCGATTCCGTACGTCTTCAGCAGAACCGGAGCCGCAGTTAGATCGCGGAATCTCGGTCCTCGGCTGCGGACGACTCTTGCGAGCATCTCGTCTAGCAGCCTTAAGCAGGGCAGGAGCATTTGGGCCAACTGAAGCCCCCTCACCGACGCGAAGAACGACGTGTGCATGCTGGGTTGCTCGAAGTGAGCAGTCAACCGATCCAAAATCCCGGCTAAGTGAGCGACACCGTCCAAGGAAAACAGCTGGAGAACGTTATACTTGTATTTCAGCTCGACATATTCTTCCGTAGGCGACTCGCACGCGATCGACACTGTCTTCTCGTAATCGGAAATGCAGAAGTGTCTCAGGATTCTCAAGCAAGTCATCAGCTCCCCGGGCAGATCGGCCGAATGTTCCAGGCTAGCTTTCAGTATTTCAACGCACTCCGCCATGTCGTCGCCAGAGAGAAGAGTCATTTTTTCGGTAGGCTTCAAGTAAGGAATGACTTCTTGCAGGACGCTTGACACGCTCGGCTCGAATCTTTCGTGCTCCCTGGAGACGTTTATGAGACGTTGGCCGAACTTCTTCAGAAACGGTACATTGGCCGAGTATCGGACGGCAGATACGATTAGTTCTATGGCGTAGCCTTTGGCCGGCGACTTTTGTTTCGAGTTGGACTCCCCCTTGCCTCGACTCTTCAAGTCGCTCTCGAATACCTCCATGAGGCATTCGGCGTTGTCGCCCATCACGATGATCTCGGGGACGGCTATCTTGCCGATGTTGCCAAAACTGAGGCAATATAAGGACTGCAACCGATCGATCAGCTCATTTTCGTCAGCTTTTCCGGCTTGCAGATCGCAAATAGAGTCCAAGTAATACATCGCTTTCAGCTTATACGCCAGTTCGAGCCCCAAGATTTGTAGGTCACTGTAATTGCTGAGATTGCTGTCGTGAGGGTACAGAGTCTCCTCAGAATTCTGCTGGCCGTCTGGATGCTCCAAGGTTTTGAACAAGAGTTCACTCATTTCCATGTTCTTGTACAAAAACACGAGGCCATTGTGAGAGTTGATCAGCTCATATATAAAATCGTGAATAGGGCTCGTCACAACCAAGTTGTTGCATGTGCTCGGGCAAGTTAGTAAATATAAGCACACCTTCAAAATCCGATGTATACTGAAAAACTCCAGTAAAATCTCATTAGAACACTCCTTATTTATTTCGAATTGCGCGGACACAGGGAGAAATCTTTTAGGTTGCGACAAATGGAAACACTGAGATCTAAACATGTAAAGAATCTCCGCGAACGAGTTAACTATAAAATCGGTATCGCTGTCTGACAGCTCCGAATCAGTCTGACTGCTTTCATTAGCACATTTATTATGTCTGGAGACTAAATCGTGAAGCTTTCCAAGCACTTCGTATATATTAAGCTTTTTAATCAGAGCACTGATGGAAAACTTCAACCTTGCGAGAGGATTGGCTTCCATCATACAAATTAAGACTTGATAACCATTCCTTGGCTTTCTGTCACTGTCACTTTCGTTCTTATTAAACTTCGGATACACCGCTTCTTGCATGAAATGCTCGATCGACTGCTTGGACGAGAGGCACGCGTTAAGTGCCTTCAATATCATCAAGCGAATAGAGAGCGCCATGTATTCCTTTGAATACATTTCCAAGAGTAACATTGGCATGTTGATTCCTGCTCGTAACAGGGCTTCCATCACCAACCCGTTATGTTTATGAGCCATTAAGGCTTCTGCGAGACGAATGCCGCATTTCATGTGCCTTATCTTATACGTAGGCTGTTGCTGAACCAAAGCAAAGTCGAAGTTTAACCCGATCCTGCAGAACGTTACAAGCAGATTGAAAATATCCGTGAATTCATCGGTGTCGTCGTGAGGACTGTTACCGAATATTCGCAGCGTTATATCCGTACTCTTGCACAAATTACTCAGAGATACGAACAACTGCTCGCACAGATGCACCCAGTCTTCCCTGGAAGGCGTATCGATATCTTGGAATGTGCTCGCAAAGAACTTCTGCTCACGCTTCTTCGCAGTTTTCACGATATCCGCAATCTTGAAGAGATCTGGACTCGAGTCGCAAAGTTCCTCAAATGATGCATCAGTTACATCCTTAGCTTTCTCCTTTGCATTAGATAGTAGATTAATTTTATTCACATGCTCATATTTAATCCATTCTTCCTTGAACGGATTATAGTATTTTATTATATCGTCCACTTCACAGTATTCATTAACGTCGTATTCTACTTCCATGTATGGGGGGCCATCCATGTCGTCACAGATATCCTCATCGGACAGAATGGGCTCGAACTGTTCAGCGTCAATCGTTTCTTCTTGATTTCGAACCGGGGACTCTGGCTTTGGAGCTACTGCGTTTTCAACTATCGGTACAGTCACTAATGTTGGATGGGGTTGTTCCACGTAAGTATTATCGATTTCTTGCGACGGACTCCTGATTGAGTTGTTGTGACGATAGTTCTGATGGTAATAATCGATTCGCGGTATCTGCTTAGTTCTGTCGTAATCCGGTGTTTCCTCTGATCGTACGGAGTTGATAGGGCTGGTCACATCCCCTTCCCTGGGGGATATCGGCCTTCTGTCACCCGGCGGGGTCCTCGGTCTCTTCCGGGGATCGTCGCGACTCGGTGACCTACTTCCGTAGCTGGACCCTCGAATCCGGCTGTACGGCGAATGCCTTTTCCTGTCGTACGGAGGCTGCTTTTCGTACGATGGAGCTCGCCTCTCATATGACGTGCTCCGCTTATCGTACGGCGAAACCCGTTTCTCATACGGCCCCGGTTTATCGTAAGGTATTTTCCGCTCATACGACGGCGCTCTCTTGTCGTACGGCGAGCGCGGCTCGTACGAAGCGCCCCGAGATCTATCATACGACGCGTCGCGGTGTCGTCGATAGTCGTCCTTCTTGTACGAACCCCTATCCCAGTCTCGGTCGTTAGATATGCCCCTAGCCCGTTCTCTGTCAATACTCCGCGATCGGGAGCGGCTCAGAGGGCGGTACTCGCCCTTGACAATGTAATCCCTCTCCCTGCTGCGAGACCTGGTAAGGTGGCGGTCGAGCCTGTCGTGTTCGCGACTACGATCGCGCAGCCTGGAGGACTCCCGACTTCGTCCTATCGACCTGTCCAACGATCGTCTTCGGATCGCATCCCGTCGATCGAGGTCTAGAGGGCGCGGGCTGTGTCTCAGTCGGTCCGCGTCCCTGTCGCAGCTGATGTCCCTGCGATTCTTCTCCCAATCTTCGTCCATATGGTGATATGTCCTAGGATCCTTTGGCTGCTCATTGTCGTAGTAATCTCCTCTGTACATTTGATTATCGTAGTTCTCCGGATAGTTATTCGGTCCGTATGCTTCGGGGTTGCCTGTGGCGACATTTCCTGTATACGATGGGATGGGGTTTGTGTTTTCTTGGGGCCATTCGGCTGGCGGCTGGGACTGCACTTGGGGGACCTCTCGTGCCACTTGCGGACGCTGGACACTGGGGGGCGCGCTGGCCGGCACGGGCGTGTCGTTCAACACTTGGGTGAGGGTACCATACACTGCCAGAGTTATGGTCGTGTACCAGCCTGTAAATATAAAAGGAATTGGCTTTAGAGTCTATGTGACAACAACAATAACAGTGAAAAAATGTATGTTAAACTTATGTCTATGTGAAATAATCAATCAATATTTCTTAAGGGTGTATTTCGGGATTAACTAAAGCAAATTAAATAGTAGTGTGTATTGTGATAGCCACAAGCAAACTGAATGACTGAGAGTTCTCCATGATTTTTTCTCTGAGGCTACAACCCATAACTATAGGCCCCACTGTTCTCCAGACACCGGTCTCCCCCATTGCGGGAAATCTAGAGCACACTCCACCACGCTTCCCCAATGCAGATTGGTGTCATTAGCGGTCATCTATTAAAAAACTGAGAACTTCCCTATTGCTTCACTTGGTCGATCACACATATGTGATCAATCAACGATCAGCCATTGGGTTATGGTATTATAATATCCATTATCTGAGTACAAATATTTATGGATAAAACCCTGTCCAGGATTCTAACCTAAGACCCACAGGCTGCAGTCCGAATCAATCACTACTGAGTTATCAAAATAAAAATATAGGTGAGGGCAAAAAATTAGTTAAAGGTTTACCTCTGAGTACAAGACCGTCAGTTGGAATCCTGGGTTGATCAGCACCTCCGCACTCCATGTGAATCTGCCCATTCTGCCAGTAGTCAATACTGCCCAGGGCTTCGAAGGTGGAAGCCCCTGGCTTACTGAGATCATTCACAAAGAAATCAATGTGGAACTTGGTAGGGTTGGTGGCCCCCAAGCGAACCCCTCCGGGGAAGTCCCCCTCCACTCGAGCTCCCAGTGGGATGATGCGGATTTCTCTCACATACACCGATTTTGGAAATTGTACAAGGTCCAAGTTGAGTTCCTGAAAATGTACATAGAGCAAAATTTTAATAATGTAACTGACAGACAAAAAGATTGTTATAAAACTAGTACTTAAGGGGTCAAATTGAATGTTTTGTATTTATTGACCCAGCCAGACTGGCATGGTAGGCCTTTGTATAATAAATCACAAAATTTTAGTAATAAAAAATGTAGGTAGCCTCTAGACCTCCAGCAGCTGTGTCTGTGGGGGACCGTGCCAGACGTGGATCATCTCTGGGTTGTAGCATAAAGCAGTTTTATTCTCAGTAAATTCTACTCAGTAAGACTATACAGTCAGATTATACAGATTTTCATACGAAAATCCAGTCATTTCTAAGATTAGCCCAAACCAACATTTGATGTTTAATAGTTTATGGCAAAAAAGTGCAGTAGCACTTTTTGCCATAAACTATTAAACGCTATTGCTCGTATGTTTGCAATTGGTACATAAACAAATTGATTGATGATTGATGAGGTTGACTGTAACACAAAAAATGGCTATGGCTATGACTAATAATATAGTGGGACAAAAAAGGACTGTGGTGGTGGTGATTGGTTAAAAAAATGATTGTTATTCAATATTTTAGGGTTGTGTAATAGGAAATTTGTTTGATCAGGAAAGGTATATTGCAGGAAAATCAGTTGATTATAATAATATTACTGTTCATGTTGGTTTCAGAGCTGCTCTAGAAAATAAATAATAGGCTTTTTGTAGTAGCATTTGTATTGTAAGCATAAAAATGTTTGCAGTATAGCATTCTTATAATTCTTAAGATATTTTTTTGGGGAAAACGATCTTGCAGCACCCATAGTTATCTAAAAAATGTATAAGTGTTCATAGCTGTAATTTTGAAAATTTGCCTGCTGCAACAAAGTACCTACAATAAGTTTTCTAAAGACTGAAAAATGTCGTTTCACGTAGTATTCGTAGTAAGTCCTAATCATTATAGGCGAGAATTTGAGCATATTGAACCTTCTACAAGCGAAACGCCGTCTACAAAATACATACAAACCCACCTCACTGGTATCGTGTGAAAAGGTGTCGAAAAATAGAAGATCAGGCTGTTCAGAAGACATCTTGCGTTTTGGCACTATTTTTATTACACAGTAAACATTTTATCGTATCTTATTTCATAAAATATGCTTCGCAATTTATAAATTTCGGCAAAAATTAATTACAGAACGCACGATCAAACATCACTAAAATAACAAAAGGAAAGTGTCAGTACTGTCAGTCAGTGAGTGTGTTGGTTGTGTGTCATTTTTACTTGTCATTGTCAGCGGTGCTTATGGTTTCTGTGGTTTATATTATTATTTAGGGTGCTTTACTATGTAACTTTATATCAAAGATTATTTAAATACGCGTCCTTAAAAGTTTTGTTTTCTATCTAAGTCAATTTAATTAATTCTCTTGTAACTACAATTTACAATTTTTATTGAATTTGTCCATTCAGTACTTAATAACAATCACATATTTTTAAATACATCTCATATTTCTTGTTTCCTTGGTTTTTCATACATTTACAATTCTAAATTCGTAACAAATGGATTCCTACAAATATAGTTACATTTATGATAAAGAAGCATTGCCTGCAAACATACGTTATTTTCGGGCTTTTGCAGTTAGCCCTACTGGCCTGTACAGCGTCACCGAAAAGTCTGATAAGCTTCAAGAGTTGAACCATATTTCCTGGAAGAATTGTGAAGAAACATTTTTGTATCTTCTTCAGTAGTGTGAGTGCGATTGACCTTTGTGTGGACATTGGACCTCTGCTTAAGTAAATGCTGTGTTTTTGGAATTATAAAATGGGGTCCATCAATCATATTGACTACCTAGCTCATTGGGCATTCAAAAGTTGTACCACAGAATACATAATAGTACAAGTGTTGTACTAACTAAGCTTTTGCTTCCTGCGTGATGTTATCAATAGTGAATTCACCATCGGGGTGTTGTAACAAAACCATAATAAAGCACTATAACCATAATAGATACCTGCCATATTGTAGGACTTATAGGACCAATTGGGTAGGTTATAAATGGGTCCTATTCGGTGACGCCGTAAAAATCTTTTTTGATCATAGAGCAAACGTCCATTCGAAAAAAAAGGCCATAGGTTCTTTTAAGGAATAGTTACAAAATAAATAAAAGTCTATAGTTCAGTTTACGGACGTTGATTTTTCGTGATGACGTCATAAGAAATATAAATGAACTGATAAATAAAATAAAGCTAATTATTAAGGTACCAAATCGTTGAAACAATAAAATAATGACTGGAACAACTTATTGAATCTTGTTGGAGTCCCACTGCAAACTTCAGCCACCGCGGCACCGTAAACAAAGTAGGCCGCGCCAAAATATAGCGCCATCTATGCACTGCCGGGTGAATCAGTTCCTCAATATCTTGTTTGTTACTACTAAACTGTTCACTGACTGCTCACGAGATGGCGCTGCCAAATTGTATTCTGAAACACATTGACAAAAAAAGCAGTGTACATAACTTTAGTACAAGAAATAAGGATAAATTGATTGTACCTAGCTAGTCTAGAGCTATAGACTAAGTAAAGTATCAAAATCTTTTATGGGGAACTGTGTTCGCTTCTACAATAAAATAAATACCCGGAAATATTACTTGTCTCTCAGAGAATAAATTTAAATCTTACATTGAACAAAATCTCCTTAATAAAGCTTTCTATAAAATTAATGATTACTTAAACGATAGAAATGCTTGGTGCGAAGTATCTCCAGCTCCACATGTTCAATAATAATGTAATGTCATTATAAAAATTGTAAATTTTGAAAAGAGTAACTAGTAGAGTCGGTAGCATCAACTTTGTGAACCGGCGGTAGATAAAAAATGTTATGACGTTCAAAAATACCATATAATGAAAAATAAATGAATCTGAATCTGAATGAATCTGACACGCAGTTGAGTTCTTGTAGAATACATAAATGTGAATGTTTATAAGCCAGTGTCATTTTCATGTACTACAATTAGTGCAACCGATTTTTCGCTCGACGATGACGTCACACTTTTATTCGTATGTGTTGTTGGTTGATTGGCGTTCATCGATTTAAAAGACTTCATCACGTCAAAGAGTTGTTCAAGTTTAGAACTGCAGGATAAAACTTTACTCAATGACACACAATGATACTCGGATAGACCAATGCTGCTCTTGCACAAGGTTGTGTAACAGAATGTAGCATTTTTATTTCCATAACGGTTTAGTATAATTAATTGATCAATAAAGTGATTGCTTCGATCCGTGGCGGTAATTTTTTTTTTTAACTATGTAGTTAGAATAATGATTGTTACCTAGTTATACATGACACGAGAAATTATTTTTTAATTTGCGCACGTACGGAGTAGTTATGCCACGTACGTATAACTCATGTAGGTATAACTAGTTGAAAACATAAAAAAAAAAATTTTATTTATTTTTATTTCCCGCCACGGTTTTTGCACCAATTGTTCTAAAGGCATAATCATTTTTCACCGAGTTATCACAGGCCACAGCAATATCGCAAGTTAGTGTCCAGAGTCCCAGTTATGCTATAAGCCCGAGCATGTACTCAAGCGTCGCGAAAGTAGGTACCTATTGCAAGCTGCTTCAGTGTTGTCACCATTGATGTTGTCACAGTATCAATGTCACCTGAAAAACGAGATGTTTAGACTACCTAATAAACGCGAATTAAAAGTGTGAATCAGCGCGCGAGGTGTTTGGTAAATAATTGTGGCACTACGTTTTATTGAAATGTTAGTCTAAAAAAAAATAGTAACAGAAATTTGTTTATACCTAAGTTAAATGACTATTTATTCTGTAATCCTTTTCACCCTTTTCATTTCGTGTCCGTATTATTTTTAGATTACAAATTACGATAAAAATACCTAGGTACTCTGCTCTGTAAGAATGTTTAAATAAACGGAGTCTAAACGGCTGTAATAATACTGTACATAATGGCTGAAATAAATTTATGTATGATAATATTTATACTAAAGTTAAAAATTAGATGGATAGGTACTTAAATTCTAAAATATTACTTGAATTAGCACAAATAATGTGCAATTAATGACTGAAACACAAAACAGCTGTTAAAAAAACATCAACTGTTCGGTTAAAAGAGATAGAGAGAACTAACCTAACCTGTGTGGATTTAACTGGGGAACTGCCCGTCTAGTGGTATACATAAGTCTTGGCTGAAAAATAAACAACGGGAACTCATTTTGTCGCATTGCCATCCGCTGGACAAAAACTCGCTTACCTACTTGTATTGAGAAAGCATGAATAATTAGGATAATCCGATTCAAGCCGCAAAAACGACGAATAGGATTGTCCGATAACATCTTATTAAACGTCTTTCCCTTCAAATAACCGTTTGATTTATTCATTGCTCTTCCTTTTAAGAATAGCTATGAGACAACAAGACTTTGCTTCCGCCCAAGACAAGAATGACTTTACGAAGACTCATTCGAGTCTCGTTGGAAGTAGGTCACGGATGCAGCGCCTTGAGGACTAAAATTACTGGACGTTGCCACTAGAAAAGAGTAACCGGAAACCAAACCTTTTGAAACAGAACACACTTAAAAATTGTATTAAAAAACAATTACAACTTGGCAAAGATGGTATTTTGTACCACGGGGAGCTGTGGTACCTAGTGCCCTAGGTGAACCACCTAATAGAACCTCTGAAAGATATGTCTACCTGCCTACCTGCGCGTTTGTGTGTATAGTGTAATAATTTTTTTTATAAAAAGTTGTATAATTACCTAGGTTAGATAATATCTATAGTATGTGGTCCGTGGTAATTATGTTCACAAATAAATGTAGTGTAAAACATCTTTGGGAAATCCAACAAGCAATGGCAAATTTTACGACCTGACAATAACCTGCTTGCATACACGTTCCGTGATGATGTGTGCTATTATATAAAGAGAGTTTCTATGTCGTATCTACCTATGTATGTTTTAATTTAAAAAGAATAGAAGTTCTATCTAATTTTAAGTAGGTAGTCACATTAATGAACAAGCATTCGCGTTACAATTGGTGTTGTTTGTAAGCCATCCCTTAAGACGTTAGTATGTATCTTCTTACAATGAATATTCGTCAACACATGTACCTTTATTGACCTACGAGTAGCTCGATAGTCATTACGTCTCGAGACACCGAGCGAATATAATATGCTTTGATTATTTACTAATCAAAGATAATATGAAACGCGGACAAAATCGCGGGCTGTAGAAAGCAAATACGTGGTTAGGTACTTACGTAATACTGTAAGTAATTAATAAGTAATTTGACCAACTGGCTAATCAGCCTCATTTCTCGAAGCAGTCAGCCCTATTACTTGCATCATCATTTCCTCCGTACCGGCAGTACCGGATAGTCCGCGGGTTTTCCTCAAGGCGTGCTAGGCGGTGCCAGGCGGCGAATGGAGTGGAAAAAACTTCACATGTGAAGATACATTATAATTTAACGCCTGTTAAGTATATATAAATAAACACCACTTTGAATTCATGGCCATTTGAAGGTCATCTGCGTATTTTAAATAGCCGGCGCGATGACGCATTTGTGAGTTATAATATCAATGGTTTAAAATTATAATACCTAATGCTTAATTTTCTTTCGCTGCGACAGAGTTGCAGTGTTCAAGGTCGCTGACCGCTCACGTTGTGCCTGTTGACAAAACATGTGACTGAACAGGTAAACTTAACTAGCATTTGATATCACATAAACAATTACTCGCATCCGCATAAAACTGCGTACGGAAACACAAAGAGAGTGACAGATTTTTGATTTAAAAAAATCTACTTATTCCAGACAAGATTAAAACCTACGGCTAATCACTAGTTCTTTAAGCGAAATATTATATCAACGGAAAAACAAGGACACAAAATGGATTTATCCAAAGTTACCATAATTTGGCAAAAACAAGAACATAATGATATTTTAAAGCGATATCCTTAAAAGCTATAGGTACCTACTAGTATTATCATATCATAGTCTGTGCACAGAATATACATGGTTTTAGCTCGACATTTCAGTCGTTAGTGCTGATTGGTTGAATTTGGTTGGCTATCGCCAGCTGTATTGTCTCCCGCATTGATACAGAGCATAATACTGGGTGTTCCTAATAACAAATTTATGTTTAGCTAAATATGTAGGTACGTTAGAAGGTACATACTACAATACTAGATGCTTTTAATTGAAATATTATCACAGAGGAATGATTATGCTAATGCTAATAGCGCTTTTCCAATTGACTAAGCGGCCAATCGACAATTTCGTTTCATTGAAATTTTAAAATTAATTGCTCAGAGGATTAAATTCAAAAATTTTAGTGTTGTGAGCAGAAATCGATCGTTGTTTTGACAATACAATAAATAAACTGTTTACCTACTTTACTTAAGTAAATGGTTAGTTGATAATTAACTTAGGTACATTTTCAATAAGATTCTGATTCTCAATTTAAGTATTTCGTTCGTCCCTCTTAGATTTTCTTTTAACAGTGACGGACAAACAAACAGGTATACGATATTCGGGCCACCTGACGGTAAGTGGTCACCATGTAGGTATGCCTAACTAACTAATGTAATGTAGTCATTCAAGACTTTTGGAAGTTGTATGTAGGTTAGGTATGTACCTAAGTACCTATTTTGAATCCCATGTTCACGTGTCTAAATTGCTATTAACACTTTACAATCACATGTCAAAGAACATAAAACAATCTTATCATAAGATTGCCAACAAGTAAAGTAAAAAAAATAGCGTTGCCTTCTTCCAAAGAGGCTGTTTTGTTGTTTACCCGCTAGCCCGCTACCTGCGCGCGCGTCGCAGTGCAACCTGTGCACAGTGTTGCCAGTTAACTGTCACTCTGCCTGTGTCGTTGGAGAACTCGTAAAACTGTACAATACAATAATTATTGCAATAGATAAAATAATTTCAGCTTCACATTTAAGTATGTGAAGTATGATTACGATATATTTTTTCCCTCTTAGTCTTATTAAATTAAAAAACCTATTATATTTACGAAGTGTTTTGTCACTTTAGTCATGTCATTCAATTCAGAATTGGAACAGCAGACTAACCAACACAATAACTACGACAAAACGCTATAGCTAAAATAGGTTTATAAATTGTTTATGATTATGACGTTAGTTTGTAACAAAACAAATGCTCCAGGTGAGGCTCGAACTCACAACCCCGGCATCGCTCACGGCCACTGCCTTATAAGTACCGTGCGCTAACCAATTGCGCCACTGGAGCTTGAGATAAGCTGCTTGAAATGTAAAGTTGGTTCAAGCAGAGCTTAGGGCGAAATTACATAGTTTTTAGACCAGAAAATACCAAACTACTAGGATGCATTCAAGCAGTTAAGCTAGGATAGGTACTGGGTGCAAATTAACTCAGCACAAAAGATGTTAAAGTTGATTTATAGTTTTTATGTCTCAATCTATCTATCACCACCAAGGAAATAGTGTTGCTGTTAACAGATTATACTGACTGAACTAAGAACCCAACAAGAGTCCTTTTCTGAACCTTTTTATAAGTTATCTGCGTTGTCATGGACAGTAGGTAGTGGATGGTCGATGCTTGAACTTCATACACCTCTGTTAAATTGTATCCAAGAAAAAAACTTAAGTATGTAACTCCAGTCCACCATACTACAATGCAGAATGATAGATATTTGTATTACTTGAACATTATTTTGAATTTGTACGTTACCTTATTTCGGTATCAAACATTCTAATAGGTACCTTCTCAACTGACGTTTAACCTATAATATATCTATAACAAAAATCTTAAGTTTACAAACTGCTGCTGTAAAGGGAAAGCTTGAACCGCTGCCAATCTTTTATTTAATGAAAGACTTCTTACTAAGAATAGGATAGTTTGTGACTGGTCCTATTTGTAACAATGCTAATACTGAATTCCATATTACTTATAACAAAATTGTATCATCCATGGAAAACGTACCTATGTTTTAACCACAACAACAGCACTATTATAACTAACCACCCACATTATAGCGATATAAGTCTCCTGCATCCTAATAGAAACCTTGAATAAAAATGTGGCCCATTAGACTATGTAATGGACGTAAATTATGCCAACTTATTATAATTTATAAGCAATAAAAATTATCTGCTTTTTGCATTTGAACTGGAAGCACTTTAAACTTTATTGTAATTGTAAAGCTTTCAAAGTTGTGTGCAGTCCATTAGTATAGCTATATGGCCAACAATGGATCTCTGATCCTTTCGAGAAGGATCTTTTAGGTGGTAGAACCTTTAGGGAACCAAATAGGTTTTATATGAAACCTATTTTGTTCGATATAGAGTTCGCCCTGGATATTACCACCGCTCGCCACGGTAACTAGTACCATATTTACCATGTAAATAGTAATTGTTTTTAAAGCAATTGTATTCTGGTTGGAAATTTGTTGTTTCCGGTTAACCCTCAAGAGTTGCTACTCTTGAGGGTTACATCTAAAGAAGTGAACGACTTGGAACGAGACTTAGAGACTTACCAACAATGATTAATGGACTATTACTAACACCAACTAACAGGACTAACTATCACTAACAGTCCCCAGTCCAGTCCTCATTGCGATAAATTTTGTCTAACAGACGTCAACTGCAGTGTTTAAAGTTTCATTTAATTTTATACAGAATATTTTCATATGTGACTTTCGAACTTTCGAAGCTTAGGAACACTAAAAATGAAACTTAGACACTACAGTGGATATTTACACACAATCTATTGGCAGGCAAAATTAGAATTCGAGTGGTAAGCGCTAATTAATTTGAAAAAATAAATGATATTCATACGCTTTGACGTTGTCTTATGAGTGAGAATAAAAAATGAGCCTAGATAAATTCAAATACATAAAGGGGCCCTGTGGAAGCCGCGGAGATTTGCCGCGCCGAGTCTCGCCACCCCGGCGAACCGCGCCACCGGCACTCCGCTCCGGCAGTCGCCAGTCGCTCTCGCGCGAGCCGACACGCCGGTTCAGCGCTGCAACGTTAAAACTTTCGCGACAAACTTTCCCTACGTGTTACTCTGTGGTCTGTTCTACCATTGTTCCGTTGTTACTGTGCTGTTCAGTGTACATGAGTGCCATTTGAAGATGCGAGGCGCCTGGCAGGCGTGCTGGCTGCTGCTGGCGGTGGCAGTCGCCGCGCAGACCGACACGCGACATTTATCAGGTCAGCGACAGCTACTTTTACTCGCTCGAGAAACTTTTTATTTCGACGGTGGTTGGATGGTAACGGTACCCGGAGAATAGGTGTTGTTACTCCGGTGTGAATTTTTTTTACTTATCTTCAAGTTCAATGCCTGGTTCAAGGGTTTCCCGAAGTAGTGTTGAACTTATTTAGAGCATTTTAATGTCCCTTGTTAGAACCGGTAGGAATAACTGGCATTTATTGCGTGGAAGTTTTTTTAGCGGCACATGATCAAATCACATTAGGCTAGCAATTTATTAATTATTTTGATTTAATATCATGAACTAAAAAAGTGGTAGGTAGTACAGTCTGTGGTACAGTCTTAATAGTTCGTAATATCGCAATAGGTAAATAAGTGGAAACTTTCTGTGTTTTTGCATACTTTCTTCATTTCATAAGTTAGCTTGGTACTGTCGTTGACGTCGTTGTTGAGTCGTTCTTTTTTCAAATCGTGCAACTTCAAATAGTTATTCGCCTAGTCTTGTCTCTGTCGAAGATTTCCCGTTATCATTCAAACGATAGCTGTTTGTATAGCCTTTCTATTCCTTTGAATACGGCGTAGTGTGTTACTAATGCGTCTATATTATAAAACAGACGTGGTCGTGAATAAAAAACAGCGGAGCACAAGTGAAGAATAAGTTTTGGTCGTAAGTTGGTGACGTGGACAGTCGTTGCCGGCCGGTGTGTAGGTGGGTACGACCGCGGTCGTGGTCGTGAGTTCTGTGAACTGCGATTTCCAATTTACGTTTATTTAACACCTTTCTTATAAGCTAATATTTTTATTGTAATGACGTCAAGTCTAGGTGAATGTGCAGCTAGATCTTCAGTCTATTACAGTGTAATACATATTTTCATTTTATGAAAATTATATTTTACGCAACATTCGTTTTAAAGTCAAATGGTCATCGCTGTCACGAGGTCAAGGTCACAAAGTACCATAAGATCTCATACTTTGTAAAACCTTCAACCTTAGAAAAATGTCGGTTCATACATGTTCAACCACTACATCATCATAATGATAAAGTACCTACTTAAATACTATTTAAAATAATTGAATCATTAATTTTTTTATTATTAAATTCAACAAAAATTCACCAAATCAACAAAGTACTAAATTTAAAATGCAAAAGTATTTTTAGCCTGTGGAATCTTCCTTTCGCGTCGTGACATCCGAGGAATACGAAGACTAATAAATAAGCAATGAGTCAATTTAAATACTCGTTGTTTTTGCTTAATCTGTATCAGTCTTATTTACATGCTGTAAATATTTGTAGTATCTATGTAAAGTGACGACTTACTGATAACTAGTTAGTGAAAAAGCTTGCAGTGAAGTCCTGGGTTTAATTCTCAGCCTATTTATGTGGCACGTAAATACGTTTAGTCGTAATTTGTTAGTACGTCTAGTAGTCGCGAGTACGAAGACTGAGTCCTGGGTTCGATTCTCGGGCAAAGTTTTATTGGATTTTTCTAACATGAAATTCCCATTAGTAGCACTGAGTCTGGACTAGTGTAAATGGCATATGTATGCATATGTATGGGTAACGCCCTATTACTTGAGACGTAGAAAGAGATTACTGGATGACCCTTGAGAACATTCGAAACTTAGCTCATTCGGTGGCCCCTCCACCAATCCGCGCTGGTATACTCTAGACTCGCAGCTGTCTGGAGTAGGCTGCCCAACAGTGGGACATCTATGAGTTGAATTGTGTTTAGCTAGTATAGCTACAGAGATAAGCTAAGTCGACTACTCATTACCGGCCGCCTCGCGCCAAAAAGACATCAACGCGTGTGATAGCGTTTGTTTATATGCGAGCATAATAATTATTCTGTTATACTTGCAACTGATTTTTTTCAAAGTAGGTCATCTCATGCTGAAGACACCGACCTGGCTTTTCAAACAAAATTCTTAGTATTAGTGTTATTTTTTATGTATAAACTGTGATTGCAAAGTGAGAAAAATATGTGTTGAATCTCTGGACTATCGATCGATATCGAATCGATATCTTGACAGGTGTTATACCTACCCCGTTTTTTCAGAATTGTCAAATTTTTTAAACAGTCATACAGTAGGTATCTCTGTCGTAATTTTTATTTTAGAAACAAGACGGACGTAAAAATATAAACGACACAATATAAATACATTGTCATAGTTATTTGAACAAAAGCAAAGCAAACAGGCTGAGGGAATAGACACTAACTATTTCTATTCTATAATGTTTCATAACTATTTCACAATTTAGTGTAATGTTGTGTGAATAACTTTTTTTTAAAGTCTGGATTGTCATTTTGTTTGTTTTTTTATATAAGATTAATTTTAAATAGTTAATAGATAAGTTTAATACCGTGCATCTGCCGACCGAGCGCTAGTTTAACGCATCTGTTGATTGTGTCAGACTACGAGTGCTTGTTATACTAGTATGTCTAGTTTTGTTTATTTTTTTATATTTATTTAAATCTAGACAGCCATGAATGGACGTGAAGCTACTCATCAGTCAGCTAGAGCGGCGACGTGGACGCGCGATCGACGGCATTGGTCGCCGGAAACCGATTTGTCTCGTGTTTGTCCGCTCAATAAGCTACTTCCGGCCGCCGGACCAATCCGGTCCCGTCCCGACGCGAACTGTGTCTTATAAGACAACAGATAGGACCCATTTCAGCTCGACCCGAATCCGGTACAAACTAGATGGACGTACAACGTAGGGATTGCACTCAGAAAAATCGTGTGAATAAAATTCTTGTGAAGTAATGCAAAGGAAATTGGACTTTAGGTATACGGAAGAGTGACGGTTATTGTCTGTGTGTTCAGCGGTGTGGTTGACCCCAATTCAGTGTGTTGGGGTCAGGTTGACGTGTGAAATATATGTATTTTTATGCGGAGTAAACATTGGCTTTAATTAAATTGCTAAGTTATCATATTTGTGTTCGTGAACGTTTCCACGCACGTATTCGGAGAACAGGCGAGTGTTTATTGAGAATATTACGTATGTACATAAATCGAGTATATGTTATATTATATAGTATACGAGCATCCAGCGCGAGACTTAGAACAAGACTCGGGAAAGGATTTGGAGAGTAAGTCCAGAACATTAGTTGGTCAGTCGTTAGTTAGTAGGTTTCTGTCTTTCGAAGCAGGGACTGCATCTTAGGTTTCTGTAAAATAGGGGAGGGTAGGAGGCCTTGAATAAAATTTCAGAAAAACTATAGTTGCATATAGGCAGCACCCTTTTTGTAAGTCCGTGGTGTTCTGTGGCCCACGCCCAACAGCGGGGAGTTCACCGACGGGGTTCACCCCTGGAGCAATTGCCCGGATAGAGGGGATCTCCCCTACTCCGAATTCCCTCAGCGCAAGAGAGTCTACAGCGCCGCACAAGTGACTGTCTGACCGAGTTTTGAATGTCACCGATTTAGATAACTATTCGTATACGAAACATTTTCGTATCCGAATTAAAATCTATGTAGTTATTATACATTCTAACGCCGGGCGAAATTAGAATTCGAGTGGCAAGGACCACTCTTTAGACGCTAGTTACTACGCGGACGCCTTGTCCGCGTGAAGAAAAATAGAGACAACAGCAATGATATTATATGTACATTACAAGCATAAAATAAAATTGGACGACAGTTAATTCGTTGACGCTTTGGAGACTATGCTAGTGAGATTCAAACATATTGCCTCTGTGTTTATCGCCAGCGGGCAGCGTACGGGCTCTACCAACCTGCCGATGGTCCACTCGTTCCACCATGAATTGAACACCAAAGGCGACCTCATGCGACGTTGCCGCCATGCCGCCAGTTATCTCGAGTTAGCGGTACTGGCAAGTTCAAGGCGACGCGAAACCTGTTTCGCTTTCCTTATCACTCGCGGCCGGTGCGACGGAGACGGCAAATAAATGTTATCTAACCAGTCTGGGCTTCTGGAAACTAATAGTTTTGCACATTTTTTGGGTTCCTTTTTATTTAATGTTTTTTTTATGATAATTATTAATTTAATTATACGCTCAGTAATTGCATGTTTCACGGATACTTTTAGAGGGTGGATACTGTAATGTATAACGATAATTAGGTTACCTGACACAGAATATAACTAAAGAAGTAGGTAATAAGCAGGTGGAAGTAGGTCGTATTAGGGTTATCAATTTGACAATATGTACTAAAACATAATTGTAAACGCCCTGCGGTAGTATAAGATGTGAAAAGGAAATTTAGTTCATAGATCAGGAAAACCGGGTGTTATACATAATATAGTTAGTTATAGTTAGTTGTCCATCTCACCATTCTTCGCAGAGTAGCGTGCATCTTAGCCCTCAATATAAAGCAATAGAACCTCCAATCAATAGCAATCTTGCAATTCATATGATAAAAACTATATTTTATTACAAAAAATAATACATAAAATCTCCTCCCTTTTCAAAGTCGGTTAAAAATAGTTGATATAATAAAAATAATATGTATTTACATTTGTTACCTTTTTTGCAATCATTTTACTATTAGAAGCGAATTCCTTTAGTCCAATTCAAAGTGCAGAAGACTTCAATTCTATTTAAGTCGATGGTTTATTTCAATTCCAGTCCAATGAGGCAGCACCCTTATCCGAAAGACAGCAACAAATGTATTGGTTACGCAATAAGCGGTCCCGTTTAATTGCAATTCCGTGCAATTTACACCTCGTTAATACCAGTCACTACACACACTATAATCACGGACTACATACTAAAGTTAATTTATATACTGTTTAATGTGCTCATTCACATATTCCTTAAAAATTAACGCATTCCACTACAACACTTTCTTAATTCCACTGTTACAGGCCCGTTGGCGCAATCGGTAGTGACCCTGCCTGTTGCGCCAGGGGTCGTGGGTTTGAATCCCACTCAGAACAAATAATCGTGTGACGAACACTTGTGTTTGTTCTTTGTCTGGACGTACAATGTATTTAAAAATATCTATGTATGTATTCAGTCTCTGACCCCCGTATTACAGGCTCGCGCCTACTTTGGGGTCAGATGGCCGTGTGTGAGAATGTCCAAGATAATTTATAAAATTTATATTTACTGTTGAGCTCCGCTCTCCTCTCGGAAGGCCACAGTCAACCACGCTGGCCAATTATCTATTATCAAAGATTAGACTTTAAACTATTTAACTAACACTACGATAACATTAGCATGGCTACCACTTTCTACCCGTTGCTACCGCCGCGCCGGTTTCACCAATATCGCGTGCAAGTGTTTTTCAATCGCTCGCTTCCTGCTTGCGCTAACTTTTACCAATGCCGGATTGGTTTGAAAGGTTTAATAAGATTTCAGGCGAAGCGCAGTTTGAATTTGTTTTTTGAGATAGCAAGCGAGCATGCAAATCTGTTCATTAATATATTACAGCTGCTGATATTTGTTAGTCGTGAAAAATTAAAACATATTATAAAACATTGTCCCCCTCCGCGTTTGTCTGTCTGACTGTACGTGATTAACTCAAAAACTACTGAACATTTTCTTGCGGTTTTCACCAATAGACAGATTGATTCACGACGAAAGTTTAAGTACATAATTTGTTAGTATTGTGTAAATTGCTTGAAATATGACAATAATTGTTGAAAATGACAAAATAGTCAAGCCACCTGGGAGCTAATGTACAGCAGTGTTGGATTGATTGATACCAGGAATTTATAGGTAGATAATAACAGTGCCATAAGTTATTCATAATGCAGGCGAAATCGCGGGCAACAGGTAGTCATGCTATAATGGAAACAAAAGCGTAGAAAGGCTCTTCAGGCCGCGACGCAATAGTTAGCCACCTACCGGGTGTTGCTACCCTAGTATCCCAGGGGCAGATTCTTGGACCAATCGCACCCACACACTTGAAGGAGTTATACTTTACCTATTGGTCTGAGCGCTTTGAAGCTTACCACCCTATTCGGTGACGCCGTAAAGGTCTGTATGACCATACAGCAAGTCCAATCGAAAAAGAAAAAAAAAACTGGGGTCTGTCAGCGTGTGATATTCATGTGCTATTAGGGTTTCATGAAGTTTAATTGGCAACCAACACCTTTTTACTCGCTTTGCCTGAATTGATTGAAAGGTTAATTAATTTAAGTCTTTAGGGCAAACGGCGCCTGTGATTTGCTTCCTTCAAGTTTTGTTTGATCGAGTCTTTGTTTGTTGTGTTCACGAAGGGCGGGAGACAAGTTGTGGAATTAATTCAGACAGTGGCTTGTAGAATGTAACATAACATCACGCCTATATTTCACATAAGGGGTAGCAGAGGTGTGGACACACCCACTTTTCATTTTCACCAGTTATGTTTAGGTCCCATGTTAGTTAGTGTTTCATTTCAAGTTAGAAAAATCCAATAGTTGTCGCCTGACCCGGGGATCGAAACCAAGTCCAGCTTAGCTTGCGACTTGCGACCACTACACTAACAAGCATTGCATAAAAATAAATTGTAGGGTTCAGGAGTTCTAATTAAAGATGGAGTTACCGGTTAGGACTTTTAATAAGGGAAATTTACATTGACACATAAACACAGGTCGCAAGGCAGAAATCAAGAGAGCACCGTTTTACATTATGACAGCTAACGACATAGACTAATAATATACAGCGCGGGAGCGTGGGCGGAGTATTTGTCATTGGATGACAGGGACGCAAAATTTTAAGCAAGCCACAAGGTAATATGATGTACGGTTAGTACAGATTTCTAATGGGTTCGCTAAAAAATTAAATTATTGGTTTGTGAAAATAATTATTCTATCACATACAAACACAATTTTGTGAATGTTTGTATGTTTGGATGTTTGTTGCTCGTTCACGCAAAAACTACAAAATGGATTTGGATAAAACTTGGCCCATAGGTAGCCGATAACTTAGAATAGCACATAGGATACTTTGAATCCCGAAAATATGTTCCCTTGGGATACTTTACACGTTTATTGAATGAATTCTAATTCTGAGCTTGATTAAACTTTTTCCGCGGGCGAGGGCGAAGCTGCGTGCAAAGCTAGTAATATAATAATAGTATGATTATGCAGAATGGTGGTGCATGCTCGTTTGCTATCTTTATTATTTAGTGCACAACGAATAGTAACCGTGTCAATACTGAGCGTCTATAAATAACTCTGCGTCGTCAATATGTGCGTATCTCAGACGTCGCGCTGCAGCGCACTACAGCCTACTTTGACTACTACTGACTACTGTGTTTTCGCACTAACCGATGTTTAAATAAGCTGTCAGTCGCTGACACTCCGAACGCTTGCTGGATATAAATGCGACGCGATTAGAATTTAAACAATTACTTGTCTTATTCACACGTCGCCATACATTATTGACTACCTTAACGGTAAGTTGGTACGTGTGTTAAAACTATACGCTAATTTATACAATGTTTCTATGTTGTTTTTATCTCAATGTACCTTTTGTTTTATTAGTTAATCTTATAACGAAACAAAACGATCTTTGTTTAGTTGTTTAAGTTGTAATTAGTCAATTGTTATGAATGTTTACATACAAATAAATATATATATGTAATCTTGTGATTAAGTTTCGAAAAAAATCAGGTGCGAAAAATATTGGTAGTTACATAATTTTTCTTAAAATAAAAATGAAAAAAATCAATACAGATGAAAAAAAAACATACGAGTACAACTGAATTTCTGTGAACTCTACCGGAGGCTCTTTAAACCTTATTATTGTGTTGCATAAAGCTATGGTTAGTTTTATAATCGGTAGTTATTTACGATAACGTTATTATGGAGCGTGTGGTGTTATGTTATGTGTTATTCAACGAATTACCATTATTTAAGACGGTTTTTTGATATTTTAATATCGTTATTTTATTCTAATAGGTCTAAGAGTGAAAAACGAAACCGAATTAGGTATAGGCATTTTCAATTTTAACAATTGTAATGGAAATAATAATTACTGAAGGGCATTGTAAGGTACTTAGTACTTAACAAATACATATTAATTCCATGGGAATTTGTAATACATATAACAATTTTTGTTGTTAACACCTTGTTTGCGCAAGAATGACTGATCGCTCGCTAACAGCTCATAGACCCGCCGATCACGGTTAACTTGATGTTCAAGTAATTTGGGCGTCGCCTCGCCCGCGCTAGCGAAGGAACTTGTCCGCTAAACATGCGTAGCACAGGAGCTAATCATTGCCTGAACTCCGAATACTCAATTAGGGAGGTTCGGCGCTGACGGCTAGAGTAGGGTGGCCACACGGAGGAGGAGTTTCCTCTATGGGTGGCCATTTGGTCAGCGGCTGATTAGCGGATCAGTAATTATTGTGCAGGCAATGCGCATTGTATCAACAAAATGTCGGATTAATAGATATGTTCTCACTACCTACTGGAAGGTGCAACGCGAGCTGAAACAGGATGCACTATTATACCCGATCTTTCGTATAAATGTCAAAAATGTCGCATCCCTACTGTTGCTTACATGCTGCGATTAATTACAGTTTACTTTTACACCGATATACAGCGTATTTTCTCTATTCGTTGTATAAAATTTTGATGGGAAATCATTTGATTTTATATATACTAGAATTTTATTGAGGGATTTATATCAAAAAATGGCATTAATTTAACTACTCTTGTGGCCACGCATACCAAGGTTTAGTTAGTTTTCGACAGCATAAGTAATATGCACTTTGAGTTGCTCGTATTTTCTGTGATTCCATCCTTCGGAATGCACTGGAATAATCATGCTTATTTCAAATCAAGTGTCGCGAAATAGTGGTAGGATTTGTCAGCTTCAAATAAATGTATACTATTCATTTTAACATAAGATTTGCTAAGCTCGGATAACAAGCTTCAGGCGATAAGGACCCGGGATAGTCCCGCCTCGCGCCGCGGCCGTGGTCGCCCTTGCAGCGGAGCGCTGAGGCTGCCAATGATTAATTAATAACTTATACTTTGCTAAGTGTACCGCACAGCCTCCGTAGAAATTAGCCTGCAGCTGAACTAGCGCTACAATATCTTAATATATATAATATACGTGTCACGTTGTTGGACGTTAATGGACGCCTAAACTACTTAACCAATTTTAAATTAAATTTGCACACCGTGTGCAGTTTGATCCAACTTAAAAGATAGGATAGCTTACATCTTAATTTTAGCCAAAATATTATTTTATTGCAAATTATTTAATGTAATTTTATAGTTGAAAACGTCTCTAACTGACATGCTTTACAATAATGTCATTTCAGCCATCGCCACTTCGTATTACTTTTGACACATAACGTTGCCATTGACGATGACATGGCCAAGGCGTACATTGTTTATATTTTTTAAAAATGGAAAACGGTCTGTGGGGAAAACTAATTCGTTTGAAGAGTTTTGAAAAGAGCGTAAAAAGCTAATATAATATATAGCTAATTTTCAAGTAGTAGTAGTAGTGGTAGTGGTAGTGGTAGTAGTAGTGGTAGTGGTAGTAGTAGTGGTAATGGTAGTGGTAGTGGTAGTAGTAGTAGTAGTAGTAGTAGTGGTAGTCGTAGTAGTGGTAGTGGTAGTAGTAGTGGTAGTAGTAGTGGTAGTAGTAGTGGTGGTGGTGGTAGTGGTAGAGGTAGTGGTAGTGGTAGTGGTATTAGTAGTAGTAGTGGTAGTAGTAGTGGTAATGGTAGTGGTAGTAGTAGTGGTAGCTGTAGTGGTAGTAGTAGTTGTAGTGGTAGTGGTAGTGGTGGTAGTAATATTTTATGGCAAAACAACGTTTGCCGGGTCAGCTAGTATTATTATTATATATAATATATACACTAGTGGACGCCCGCAGCTTCGCTCGCGTAGAATTAGACCCATTCGCCATCTGTTAAAATCGTTTGGAGTTAACAGATAATTGTGAATGTCAAATAATATTGCGGCTATAAATTAAGATGTAAGCTATCCTATCTTTCAAGTTGGATCAAACTGCACACGGCAAATTTAATTTAAAATCGGTTAAGTAGTTTAAGAGTCCACAGCGGACAAACAACGTGACACGTGATTTATATATACATATTAAGATTTATACATTATTTTATACGCTATGAGCAAAAATGTCTAATACGTACTTGATGTTATAAATATGAGACTGCTCGCCGAATGGTCGGTAGGAAAATTACTATAGGCAAAGATTGTTTTGCCCGTTAGCGAATTGATTAGAAAAACTTGCCTTTCAACTTAGAACAAGCTATAAATTACTAAGAACTATTGCGTAAAACAATATTCAATTTGTTTAAAACATCCTTCGATGTCATATAGACAGATATATTGTTACAACATTGTTTTATTTTATCACTAGTGGACGCCCGCGGCTTCGCTCGTGTGGAATTAGACATAGGTAACTATGTCACGAACGTATTACGTATGACCAGTCGTCACTCGAGAATGGTTCTACCAATTTATCTGATTGTTTTTTGTTGTATTAGTAAGCATTGTCATGGAAAGGTACCAAAAAAATTTTTAAACCGAAAATTTGGAATTTTGTATGAAAATTGTTACTTTCTGAAAATTGATTCGTTCTAACTATAGATGCGAAGTTAGATCGCTAGGGTACCTATAATACAATCGGATATAACATTTCACGCAATGCAAAACGAGCGATGTTATTTAAAAGCTAAATTTGTTTCGTAATCTTTTATAACAATAGCACCAAGCACCAAGTAAATTACTAGTTAATGGTGTCATGAATTTAAATGACCACAAAAATATTGTTCCATGAAAATAATGAGAACGACATTTGGTGAGAATTGGACTAACTCTAACAATGAAGGCTCGGTATTTTAATTCGTAAATTGGTAACAATTTTATATTTCAGCAAGCCGTAATTACTTACTAATTTTGTTGCAGTTAAGTTGCATGGGAGAGAACCAGTTTCTATCGGAGTGGATTCCCGTTATTCCTATTCCAAACATATTTTTATTCTATGGCCATCTCACTATGTAATAATTATTAGATATTTAATTTTATCCTATGAAAGTATGTAGTTAAAATGTAATTTAATCATCTAAAAAGATTAAAAAATTACGTGTCGTAAAATTAGAAGAAAAAAAAAGCGACCACTCCACTTTCAGTTCATTATTAATGTACGTTTATCAAATTATTAAATTGGAAATTTTGAATAGAGTAACTATCGAGTTTTTTGTCGTGTTCTTCTCGGTAGCATCAACTTTGTGAACCGGCGCGGCTGTACATAAAAAATGTAATGAAGTTCATTAAGCGTATGCAAATACCATATAAAGAATGCACTTCATTAAACGTATGCAAATACCATATATATAGCTCTTTATGTGCTACGGTCTCTTCTGAGAAAAGCTATGAGCTAAATCTTGATAAAAAAAAAACACAAGTGTTACAATTTATTTATTAATCATGCGTAATTAATAATCATGTCAGTAATAGGTAGGTATTAGTATAAAAGGATACTTTGCCGTTTTAAACGAATGCTGGCTTAGCTCACTGTTTAAAAGTCCATCAATTAAGAACATGTTTTGCGTGTCCACTTAGCACCTAAAGCCTTCAAATCAGACCAAAGGGCAAACAAGAGGACATTCAACAGTACAACTCAATTCGAATCCAATCCAATCAAACGGACAATCGCAGCAGGTCTTCGTAGGCAGACGGCCGTGTGCGTGTGTACGCCGGTGTGAGTGCTGTGTGCACGCGCGGGCAGGCTTGTGTGCGCGCTGTGTGTGCGTGCGTGTGTGTGTTGCGCGCGCGCCGGTGCCTGCCCGTGCCAGGCGCAGGCGCAATTATGCGGCGTGTTTACAAATACGTAAGTAACCCGGCTTTTGAGAACTTAACTAAGTATGTACCTACTGCGGAGGTTTCGTGCCGAGTGGCTTGAAGGGACTTGGCGTAGTATGTGAAATATTGTATTATTATTAAAATTAACTTGGTTCAGCTTTAATCTTATATGTCCAGGATGATATTGATGTTGCCATGGAGCAGCGGAGGATCACCATAGGATCAATAGATCGTTTAGTAGCCAAAATGGTAAATGACTTCCATGATTTTGAGACCCGTGACGACCACGACCGCTCTGACAAGAGCGATACGACAAAGAAGAAGAAGACGGGGACGGGTCAGCTAATGTTCAATTCAAATTCATTCACTTTATTCACATCATTTCTCATACTTTATGTTTGATTTATTAACACGGCCGACTTGTTGATCGTGTGGCATAAAAATTCTTTGTTTAATTTTGGAATAATGTTTGATTGAAGATATTATTGAAGTGCTTTTTAGTCCGGCACCAAAACTAATGAACGCAATGTCGCTCGGCCGCTATTGCCTAGCCTTATTTGCAGAGAGTCCACTTCATCTTATTCGCAGTTCCTATTAAAACTATCCTTTGAGTAATAAAAAAATATATATAAAAGGAATACCGATGAAGAATGATGGTGTTAAAGTCCAAATTAACTAATTTGTAAGTCGCAATTTTAATATCTTTATTTTAAAAGCTTTTATTTAATTTCACTCGTATGTATCTATGTAGGTACGTATGTCCTGGAATCTTGCAATCAATATTTCACCCACTTCCACTGAAGCTATTGAATGAAATTCGGCACACGTATTTGGTTCCGATGACAATGCACGATAATAAAAAAAAAAGTTCAAATCAAAATCGAATCAAAAATTATTTATTGCCAGAATCATATATAAAACAAAACACAGTAAATGGCAATGGGAGCTGGAGCTCAGTTCTGACATAGGATTCTATGCAGTGCTGCTTTTCAGCCTAAATTATAGTGGTCCACCTCGGTGGACCTTCTTACACTATCTAATGTACCGCATCCACGATTTTATGGATCAAGGTGGCTTAGCTTGCTCTAGACTTCTAGAGGAAGCGGTGCACGGTGATCCCGACTGAATTGTACTCGTAGTTAATGAAAAGATCCTTAGATATCATCTACGGATCATCTACGGATCTCTCCATTACCGTTTAACTATGGTCCTGCTTTGCTTTGCTCACAATCAAGTTTCACTGGCCATGTCATCATCACAATCCTTTCCTTGTCCCACTGTTGGGCACGGGTCTCCTCTCAGAACGGGGGGGATTAGGCCTTAGTCTACCACGCTGGCCAAGTGCGGATTGGCAGACTTCACATGTCTTCGAGAACATTAGAACTCTCAGGCATGCAGGTTTCCTCACGATGTGTCCTTCACCGTTACAGCAAGTGACATTTAAATCGCACATAACTCAGAAAAGTCATTGTTGCGTGCCGCTGGAGTTTGAACCCGGACCGCTCGAGTGAGAGGCGAGTTTGATAGCCACTGGGCTGTCATCGCTGTAATTAGTAGTAATATCTGAAGGGGACTACAGGAATTTATTGAACACCAAAAACCTTAACTCGATCGCAGCAGCAGTCTTTTATTGGCTGTTGTAGATTATTGTGCCCACATTTTGTAACCGTAAAAGAACAATAATGTATGTAATTAACAGCTTGTTAATAAGCAGCTAATATAGAGACGGAATAGTCATTTGTTATTAAGTCACATGTACCAAACAATGGTTCATGTCTGGAAGATACAACAAATATTATGGTTGACATTGACATAGTATTATCAAACACCTGACCCAACAAGCGGTGACCGATCTTGACTATAACCCAGACTCGCCGTATACTCGTATTGTATGCGTGGAAAGCCATTTTAAACCGACTATAAAAAGGTAGATTTGTATTCAATTCTTTCGTATGTCAGCGATCATGTTGATTGTGGATATCAGAAAAAAAAGGCACAGAACCAATTAAATAAAGAAACACAATATACAATCACATTTATACATTTTTTAAATGAAATGCCGCATGTCGATATGGAAAGGGATTTGGAGGGGAATGGAAGGGAAAAGCCTTTTTCAGATTAGGATTACTAACAGGACCGACAGTCACGTACGGTCCATTTGGTCTATTATTGAAGTGAACTAATATCCTTTATCTATACTTCTGTACTAATATTATAAAGAGGAAACATTTGTTTGTAATGTTTTCACACAAAAACTACTGGACCGATTTCAAAAATTCTTTCACCATTAGAAAGCTCCATGTACTGCACTGAGTGACATAAGCTATATAATATTACTAGATGTAAACGAAACTATTGTTATGCCTAATTCCACGCGAGCGAAGCTGCGGGCGTCCACTTGTAGATCATAATTTCACAGCCTATACTAACTTGAGCTTTACTCCCCTGAAGTTTACTTCAAGCTCTGATGTACTTGTACACGCTCCTTTGTTGAAAGGAACAGGCAGTCATGGCAGCCTACTAAACTGGTAAATGTACTTCGTATTATAAACTCTAATTATTCCCATACAATATGGTTTTCACTTAAAAAGCAGTGTTTCAGCGTAGCGCCTACTAATCGCAATAGATGTAAACAAGTATTACCGCACCAATCGGGTGTTCAGCCGATCGGTTCCGCGTCGCGGCCCTTGTTAGTGCTATCGCGTCACCATGCTAGAACAATGCAGATTACATAATATGCAACGACGCGCTTAGGGTTGACAACCATACGGATTATGTTAAGGATGTTGCTGCAAGTGCCTGCACCTTTTATGAAAAATTAGCTATCAGTACATAATTATATTTAACTCTATTGCACTGTAGAAAGTTACCTACAAAAAATAGTATAGTTTGATAGTGTGTTTGATATTAAAGTTGTATTTTGGGAAACTGCTGTAACTAGATAATTTATTTTAATATATATATTTATTGTGTACGTGTGTATGACAGTGAACTCCTCCTAAACGGCTGGATAGATGTTGATGACATTTTTTGTGTGTATTCAAGGGGATTCGAGAATGGTTTAGATTCGCAATTTGGTCCACTGGAAAATGTTTTTTAAACATTATTCTAGTATTTTTGTATAAATTATCATTTACATGAAGTCTCGCGTCACTGTGACATTTCATATGGCAGAAAAACGTTTGCGGGGTCAGCTAGTATTAAATAAAAACTTATTTATCTATTTTGGTGCATCTTTAACTCTACATTTACGAGGAGCAACAGAGCAACAAATTGACTTTGTTTTATCAAACAAACAAACAAAAAGTAGATAGGTACTTAGGTTTGTTCTAGAAAAAAAATTGGTGCGAAGCATCGGCCTAATGTTTATTGCTGATACTAGATAGCTTGCTTTCAAGTCTGAATGTAGTTTTTTCCCAACCCTAATCATGCATGCTCAAACACGAAAATGAGTCGCATGGCCGGCATTCCCGCGGCATGTCGCGCGCGAGGAATGCTGTTATCGGCGCTGGCATACGGCATACGGCATCACAGCATAGCGCGCGCCCTGACTCCGCCCGGGGGAACCTCCTCTGCTTTAATGGATTCTCATTTGATTTTTAAAGTTCTATTACGATTAATTTTCAAAAGTCCAATTTTAATAATTAAATTAAAATGAAACAGCCGTACAAAAATTAATTTCAACTAATTACGTGTCTAAATAATTGCTTAACTTTGATAATGTCGAAATACTTATAGTAAAAATTTAGGTAATTATTTTCCTCTTGTCCAATATTTAAAAGAGTGGCGTTTGACCTTTTGATTTTATTATTTTTCGTAACGTAGACTTAGTTTAGATTAATATCCGATATAATACCGAATTTAATGAGAACTAGTCAAGTAATTAAATATGTTTTAGTCATAACATCACTTTGGTTTCTGCCTACCCCAATGTAACATGGGGCTTGAGTTTATCTATCGTCTGCTAACATAGACACTTTCGACATAGTAATAAAGAAGTCGCTCCGCTCTGCTTTCGCAGTAACTTTATTTCCCGCGCAATGCATTCGAAAGAATTCGTAGAAAGCTCTCTGCCCTTCTGTGGCACAATAAATGTGTATTATGAGGAATCGTGCGTAGCTGACTGGAGCAACAAGCTTCCTACACACCGATTGCAGGATTACGCAACGATTTATTCTGATTAACTATTGTAACAATAATATTGTAGACTTTTAAAATTAACATAAATTCGAAACTATTGTAATGGAAGCAAGTAGCTTTTTTCTCTCAGAAATGCATTTACGCAATGTATTGCATCCTGCCTGTATCAAACAAACGAACAGACAGGTAGGTATGTGAGACTCAACTAGAATACCCAGTGGCAACCTCAGGCTCGGTACAAGACTCCACCATTCAATTGGCATCGTAAGCCATCAAATTACGTAAATAATAAACAGACATTCACTTGGCTTGTAATCTGTCACGTGAACAAATTGTTGTGAACACACAAGTTTCTCCTGTCAGTGTCAGGGGTCGTCAACAAATGCACGCAATGTATTCAATTCACAATAATAACGATTCTCCACACAATTGTCTATGGTCATTAGCGTTAAGGTAATGACGGTTGCTAGAAATGGTAGGGAAAGAAAAAATCGTTAACCTGGTGAAGAGAGATCACGCAAGTTAAGCAACGCACCGTGCGTTGCTTAACCTACCTACATTAAATAATCTTGTATGGTACATCACACCATCATCGCAAGTCTATTAAGCCGATATTTCCTATTGAGATGCACAAAATTAGCATTGCTTTGATTCCACAGATAGAGACGTATTTTAGGCACACTTAATTACGAATTAAAACAGTAAAGGCTGATTTTTAGGCAAGGTAAAAATAATATAATAATAATATAATAATAATCTTTAAAATATTACAGCAAATTGTAAGAACCTAATGACAGTTTGGGTACTTACAATATCTCACAACAAAACGAGTTCGTTCAAAAACAGTGACGGCACAATTGAATCTATTTTCACAGAATACATAATAGTTTAGCTATTATCTAATCTGTGTCTCTAGTTCTTACCGCCAAACGACGGTAGTTCAAGATCCGATGCCACCTCGTGAGTAACCATTACCCCAAGACGTAACCATTAACCGCCCTAATAGCCCCGGCCCAATAAAACTGTCGTAAAGCAGCGTCTGTCCGCGTCGATACTGCCAATCTGCGGAGACGCTCCGGCTATAACTGGATGTAGCCGGTTTAAGCCGGATTGCACCGGGTCGAGCTGGTATCGCTGCGTAATTATAGCTCAGCGTTTGAGAATATAGGATTATAAGTTATAAGAAAATTGTCGGTTCATTGATATAAGACTAGCCTGGTTAGTCCAAATTTAATTGAACTAATTTCTATTTAAATTATTTTATTTTAAGTATGCTATAAGTTGGTCAAGTGGTTAGTAGGTATGATGTCTGAGGGTAGATACTGTTAGTTGTGATTAGTAATAGTTCAGTTAAGTAGTTATAGTTAGTATGTTTCGTTCCAAGTCAGTCACAGATGTCTTGCTAGTCTTGAGGGCTAAGATGAAGATAAGTGTAACCGGAAACCACGCCCTTCCAGCCGAAACAGATTTTCTGTAAAAACAATTGCTACACGGTAAAAATTGTACTGCCCGGGCGAACTATATATGGGTTTCATGTAGGCTCTACCAACCAAATTCAACCCATATGAAACATGAAATAATACAAATGCAAAAAGATAATGCAATTTTTGTAATAGATTTAAGTAATTAATAACTATGTTTAGCTTCACCACTACCCGAACTACGTGACACTGATGGACGCACTGAAAACCAGCGTCACGGCTATATCACCGCCGCGGCAAAGCTGAGTGCGTTCGTTTTTCTTTTAAGTTTCTGATTTTTTTTAATGTTTTGTGTACGCTGCATTTTTTAAAAATAAACGTTTTTCTATTTCTATTTGTATTCTATTTCAAATGAAATTAAATCAAGATAAGAAGAATATCCGACCGTAATAAAACGTCAGGGCAATGAACGGGGCTTCGTCTATGTCAAAGTCAAAGTCAAAGTCAAATAATTTATTTCGCCATGAGGTGATTATACACGCTTAACGAAAGTCTAGAACAAACAAACTACTTAAACAGAAGAGATATAATGCTATTCTAAACTGATTAATATAAAGTAAAGGATGAGCTATTGATCCTTGAATAAATAGCTAATCCTACACAGGTGCTTAAGGCTAATTTACAATAATTACCTACCACTAAGCTAAGCTCTAATTCACGATAGACTATCTATCTGGTCATCGGCTTTAGGAAGAATTTACAATATTCTTATCCTATGCCCTAGTGTAGGTCGAGAGAGAAAAAAGCCGGAGGAAAAAAACTCTCGGTACTCTTTTAAAATTCAAGTTAATTTGTACAGAAAATGTACAGTATGACCATGACATGTTCAGGACAGACACGAGACAGCCCATCGTGTATGCCAAGAATCACCCCATGTGCCACCTGCTTACAATATTTAGTATAATTAATACAAAAGCATAGTGATAGCCTGTCAGAGTTTAATTCAGTCCCATGCCTTCTTATCATCCAAATACTCCTGAATATTATAATAAGCTTTTTGACATAATGTTTGTTTGATGGTTTTTTTAAACCTGTGTAAAGGCAGAGACTGAACCGCAGCCGGAACTTTATTGAATATTAGAATAGACATTCCTATGAAGGAACGACTCTTCTTATTAAGCCGGCATTTAGGATACGCTAATTTGTGGCCGTTCCTTAGTGTTACATTGCGTAAGGCATTTAGGTCACTACGACTTACAAACTGATGCCTATTTTTACGAATATACATAATGTTCTCATAGATGTACTGCGATGCAAGGGTTAGGATGTTTATTTCCTTAAATTTTTCTCTAAGGGAGTCTCTACTTTTCATTTTATATATGGAACGGATAGCCCTTTTCTGCAGAATAAAAATAATATTAGCATCCGCTGCATTACCCCAAAGTAAAATGCCATAGGACATTACACTGTGAAAGTAACTGAAATAGACCAATCTAGCGGTATCGACATCCGCTAAACAGCGTATCCTTTTAACCGCGTAAGCTGCAGAACTTAGTCTATCCGCCAGTCGACAGATATGGGGTCCCCACTGCAACTTCGAATCAATGGTGATTCCAAGGAAAACAGTCGAGCTAACTAAGTATGGTCCATGTAAATAATGATAACTCTTTACTGTTGAGTATGTTCGCACCTCGTACACGCTTTGCCGGAAATATCGAATCCACGGCAAAAACCAGCGCATTGTGTGCGAATCCCATGGTGTGTGTTGAACAATAGACGTTACGACACCAGTTATGTAGTTGCGTTCTTGTCGATATTATGTGACAGATAAAAAGCAACTAAGAAGCTTGGAGTATCAGATTCCTCCTTGCAGCTTATCAGAATAGTGTCCGGTCTGCCTGTCGTAAGGCGACTTAAAGGAGGCTTCTGGGGTACATACGGAATCTGGGGCCACGGGCAATTCGTCTAAAATCTTCCTGAAGGCGACCCAAGGCCTGAAACTTACCACATAACTACCGTAAAACTAGGTTAACTAGGATTAAAGAAGCTCCCTTATTTTCTCTAATGATTGGTTGTCGTGTTCAACCACCATTCATTCAGGTAAAATCTGGGACGTATTGAAAATCGGCGGCAGTGATTCACGTCAAGTGCGTCCCTATTTAGACAAGTATTTTACAGGTCGTAGTTTATTTTGACGCGTTTTAGTGTTGCCTTTTTTCTTACGTACAACAATCAAATCACGACGGTGACCACTTACCATCAGGTGCCCGTATGTCTGTTAGTCCGTCTATATTGTTAAAAAGAAAACTAATTTGGTTAATGTACATTGTAGTTACGTAAGAAAAACCAACACAGTTCAACGGCCGACTATGTCACAACTACTCGCTTGCACTTCTTCGATTACATCTTGCTTTAACCGGCCACCGGGTCAGCCGGCCCGGTTATATTAATGAGATGTCCGGCACAGCCGTCCGGATGCGACGCGACCGGATAATTTGCTTGCCAGGTTATATTTTTACAGGTTAATAGTGAAATTGAAACGGTTGTATGTAGAAGTTTTATTATAATTCAGAAGGCGTATGATGGTATCTATATGGATATCTGACAGGCCCGTTGGCGCAATTGTTAGTCTGTTGCGCCAAGGGTCGTGGGTTCGAATCTCACTCAGGACAAATATTTGTGTGACGAACACTTGTATTTGTTCTATGTCTGGATGTATATCAGTCTCTGACACCCATAACACAGGCTCGCGCCTACTTTGGGTTCAGATGGCCGTGTGTGAGAACGTCCAAGATATTTATTTATTATAATAATATGTATTTATCTAACGACGCCTCTATAGCTCAAATCCGTCAAACCGTTTAAACTACAGAGCGTGTCAGGGAAATATATATTCATAAAACTTAACCCTGCTGGCGCAGTCGGGTAAAAAAAGGACTAGGAACTCGTCAAAAATTCTAAAAACAAAGTAGCACTGGCAACTAAAAGATTTTCGCAACAGTGGAATTCAGCGACGCCGCAATTCGTATCGTAACGGGACAGCGGGAAACGTGATACGACCTGTATTTTATTGGGACTTTTCGGGATTTTTGACGGGTGTCATGGCGAGTGCACTGTTCGCCGTCAGATAATTTAATTGAAAACATGACAGGGTGTGTGCACAGGTGCAGTGTTTGAGATATCCTAATTATTTGTTGTGAAATAAACCATTTTGAATATATTTTGAATATATTTACTTGAGGGTAACAGATGGTTTGTGACGATAATCATAATATGCGTTTAATTTGTATTGAAGACATTTTAATAATCTCGATAATTGACTATTATCAAAACTTTAACCGATTTGTGGCATAACAATACAATTATCTTACAAGAAACATATTTGGTTTGAAAAAAAAAAGAAAACAAATCATGCCTGAATTTCTCCGAAGGGGTAGCCGGTGTGAACTACACCCAGTTTTCATTGGAAATAGTGTTATGGTGGAGCGGCACTATACGGCCTATGTCGTAGTAGTGGACTTTAAAAGGCTGGATGGGGTATTTCTGTTATTTGGGGTACAATAAGGGTTTGTTAGGCGACTACTACGAGTTATTTGTAGTTTGTAGTAGAAGTAAAAAGGCTTTATTATTATTATTACCTATAAGGGTTTGTTTACCTGTGGTTCCTCTATTATAAATTAAATCACTACATATCCAGTTCCCTTGCATGCTCACTTGCAATACACATACACAAGAACCGTAAGCTGTACATTGTGATGATGACCGCACATTAGTCTATACAAAGACAACACAGATCAGAGATGCGAGAGCTATAAGGAAGATGTTTGTACAGCGATCTCGTGAGCGCTGGTAAGAGATTTCCACTGAATATAATATTTGCGGAGTTCAAACCGCTTGTCTAGTAGGAAGGATTATTATTTGAGCTTGAGAGAACGTTATCGCGTTATCATCTCGCCGACATTGTTCCTTTAACCTAATTGTGGGTCATTGTTTTAGATGTTTTGTGAATACTTTTGGCTAGCAACAGTCTGGTTCCGTTAATATGCCTCCGCTGTCTGTCCGTCTTTCGCACGGCTCTGTCTCTTGAACGGATATGTATCTTCTGAGGTCTTCACGGTAGGCTATGATATGGGGTTCTTCAAAAAAGGTGTAAAAAGGGCCGGCGACACATTGGCAACTCCTCTGGTGTTGCTTATGTTCATAGGCGACGGTGACTACCTATCATCGCTGTAAAAAAGGAATACAGATAAGGAAAGAAAATTCTTAATACGACAACAGGAAATAATCTGAGAGACAATTATTATTGTTTTCTGCACGAGTAGGATTTCCGTACCGAATTAACCGTCCAGGATTAAACAAAAATGGTCGCAGTCACAAAATAAAACTGTTTGTCAACATTTATTTCACGCAGAGTACATTTTACATAGCCCACTTTTATAGTGACAACAAAATTAGATGGCTTTTAGATTTCAAGTTTGAAGTGTAGACCACGAGATGTTATTTATCGTAACAGGAAACCTTCCGCCATTTTAACCTTTGCATCTTAAATCTTGTGTTCGTGCCAAGGATATTGTAAAATGACAGATGAAGGAAACAGGCAAGCAATCAGTGATGTGATTACATATTCTAATCACAATTGCATCCGACAGTTTCTTGCGCCGTAGGATTCCATTTCCTCATACATATTTTTATAGAATGTTCCGGATAACACATCCGGAATCGAACCCTGATTCTCACAGTATGGTTCATCAATAAACGCGGTTGTGAAAACTGTGAGCCAAGGTCAACTAGTAGCGTTTTCCATAACCCTGTGTATTGTCTATTAAATAAGTGATAAGATAAGATAGGAAATATACTATTGTCACGAATCCATTGCAGTTTACGAGTAACGTGACTGTCTTGTCCAATTAATTTTCCACAGTGGCTACTGACTGGGACTGAGAGAGACTGAGCGAGACTGAGCGTGGAATGAAAGGATTCCATTGGTTTTCGCCAGCTTGCCAATACTGACGTTGGTTAAAATTAGATTATCTATTGTTGCATGCAATTAAAAGATAATGTTATTTATGTTTTGGTATTTCTTGTCAGAACAACTAATACCTACCTACCTAACTAATAACCTATTTAACTAGCAGATAGCAGTAACTAGTATTTCGTGCGTGCTGATAGTTAGGTAATGATGTTTGTTATTGACTCTACGTGCTGCTTTACTGGTGGAGTCAATGTTGTCGTTAGATAAAAAGTTTGTTAAAACATCTGCAAATACATTTTACTGTTCCTTATTATGTGTATTTTATCTTTTAATTATTTTTATAGAGAATTATCTCTGATATTGTAAGGAGCTCAGCTTTCGCTGCAATGTTTATGGAAGGTTTATGGCCTCTGACATGGTTGTTATACTACGTAATGTTACGTATGTTATGTGTCAGTAAGTAATGCTGCACATCATAATTGTGCGTCGTCGGTAATAGGTTTACGTAGCGTCCATATCCCAATGACTCGCGTCGATTCAATGCGATCGAAAGAGTTAAGCAACGACGGGCGCGGTTGATTTATGGATGGGTAACCGCTAGTGGCAAAATTTCATGGACGCTACCGTGCTTCGGAGGGCACGTAAAGCAGTCGGTCCCGGTTGTTTTCAATGCTGAAAACAGTCGTTAAGCCTTGTCGAAGACCTTCGGGTGGCTTGAGAACATTCGACACTGGGTTGGCCACTAACCCCTCCACCAATCCGCATTGGAGCAGCGTGGTGAAGTGGTCTAGACCTCCCGCAGTAGTGTCTGTGGGGGAGAGCCGTGCCCAGCAGTGAGACGTCTATGGGTCGCAGCGAAGCGAATCGTTTTACACAGCGTATAGAGTACCAACGAGTTTTCTAAAGAAATACAATTTGCAATATCATAAACATCACATATAATTGAACACAGGAACTCTTTCTGACATGCCGATGCCACAGACAAGAGACTGACCTTTCGCAAGCGGAAGAGCGCGAGCGGTGACCTCACGGAGATGTCACCAGTTGTATGAATGTATAACAAATGATGGCGTAAATGCATAGATCTGTAATAAGGAAGTTTCGTGATTTAAGAGGTAGTAGACATCCATACTAATATATTAAATGCGAAAGTAACTCTGTCTGTCTCGCTTTCACGCTAAAACTAATGTACCGATTTAAATTAAATTTGGTACACAGATAATCTAGACCCTGAGAAAGGACATAGGCTACTTTTTAATTTGAAACAAGTGTTGTAAAGGGTTGAAAGGGGGATGAAAGGTTGTATGAAAGTATTGTCATTTTCAGAACTAGAAGCATAACGTTTATATTTTAGGCTGTTGATTAGATATAAATAAACTAGTGGACGCCCGCAGCTTCGCTCGCTTAGAATTAGACCCATTAACGACGTCTACCCGTCTAACGACTTCAAAAACGGCAAAGTTTCATACTAACTTTGCACCCCCGTTTTACCCCCTTAGGGGGTGAATTTTCAAAAATCCTTTCTTAGTGCTCCACTACGTTATAAAAGGAACCCCTGTACAAAATTTCATGTTTCTAGCCCTTATTAAGGCCCTGCGTTGATATGTCAGTCAGTCAGTCAGTCAGTCAGTCAGTCAGTCAGTCAGTCAGTCAGTCAGTCAGTCAGTCACCTTCTCCTTTATATATCCTCCTTATATATATAGATATGGCATTCAATATTTGTAAAAATGTTACAAGAGGATATGAGTCGACACTTTTTCCACACAAATGTAGTCCCCTGTTTCCTCCTAGGATAAAGAAGTTACAGAATAAAAAAAAATACCATACGATTTATACGTACCTCTGCCATGCCTGTACGTTTTGTTTTTTTTTTCATAATTTGCTTAATAGAAGAGAAAAAAAATCTTTTAAAATCAAAAAAATCGACTTTTTTTACATACATTTTCAAACATCAAGCAAACTGGTAATTACTAACATATCCCAAAAAAGCAACCCTGTTCTACATTTTAACTGAAAGAAATATTGAAATCGGTCTAGATTTCGAGGAGGAAACAGGGGATTACGAAAGGACGATTTTCTTAATTTTACGTAGGTAAAATCAGTTCGAGACTGCACTTCTCTCTATCGCACGCTAAGGGGTAAGGTTGGGGGTCAGCGCGACGGCAATATTTTTGGTAAAAACCTATTCTTCAAAAGTGACGGTCGACTGATGTGCTCTTAAGGGTGTAAAATAAACATAGGGGATAACACATTTATGGATTCATTACAAATTTGTGGAGCTAAAGTTAACGTGTTAAGAAGAATCTGTTATTATGTCTAATTGCACACGAGCGAAGCTGCGGGCGTCCACTAGTAGGGTATAAATATGTAGGTTTTATGTTATAAGTCATCCTAGAATGTTCGTTTTAATATAACATTGGGGATGGACCCTTCCACGGTCTTAGCATAGAATAAAGAGTCGCTCCGCTTTACCGGAGCGACTCTTTATACTATGGTCTTAGCATTATGTTCTATTACAATGCAACAGATGCGATGCATAATGTAGTTATGGTAACTCCGGTTCGATCTATTAGTGAATGTCAAAGTCAAAGGCGACTTATGATTGGATTAGTCATAGAATCATGATTAGTGGTAGCTTCGGAAGTGAAGACTTAAGTGAGTTGGTCGATTTTGTATTGGGAAAATCTTTTGAGTTCACGTCACCACCGTCAATTATGTGCTTCACATGGTTCGTTATAATAATAAGTGCGGTAGTTGCTTATTAAACGGTTTTATTTTAAGTTTTCACTGCTGTCGTCATTCCTTATCAACTGACATTTTTAGTCATATTAATAAAAAACTTGGTAAACGACGAAAAAATAACAGAATGAAAATAAAACTATAGATTTATTTGATTGTAATGTATTTACATTTCTTCTAATTACTAATTGATATCTTTTCATTGTTTCAGGTACAAACCATAGCTTGACCATAGCAAACCATAGTCTTGACATGAAAGAAAAACTTAAAAAAAAAACTCATGAGTTACTTTTTCTATCTTATTCTCTCTCTACCTCGTCACTGGAGTTCCCCCACTGGAGTCCCAAGTTCGAAGCGGCCGGCGTAGATATTTAAGTATTTGGTAGATAAACATTGGATGTCGAGTGAGTACAATACAAGGTATTTTAATGCAGGATTGTGTAACCACTGCCACAAGCCTTTCTTTGTCCCAATGTTGGGCTCGGTTTTCTCGGAATGGGAGGGATTAAGCCATAGCCCACCACGCTAGCCAAGTGCGGATTGGCAGACTGCTGTAAATATGTAGAATAGGAAAAGGCGGGGCCGTGAGCATTTCCTAGCTGCCTCTAGTTCCTCTATCTGTCTACTCAGCTTGGATCAGCTTAAGCAGTAATTACCAAATGCTGCCCGCCGCCAGCGGCGTCCGGTCTTCGAGCTGCCATTAAACTTGCTTTATCTTCAGTTGCAAGTGCTGCAACTCATCCCCAGACAAATGTTCGGAGATTTAAAGTTTCATTCTTTGAGTGGGTGTTCTGTTTCTGTAGTTCGTAAATTCAATTTCAATTACGCGACAGCCCAGTGGTTATCGAACTCGCCTCTTACTCGAGCGGTCCGGGTTCAAACTCAAGCGGCACGAATTTTCTAAGTTATGTGCGGTTTAAGAAATTAAATGTCACTTGTTGTAACGGTGAAGGACATGGAAGGTTCGCCCGGGGCTATACATACTATGTGTATGTGCCATTACCACATACAGTTGTCACGGATGCATTATTAAACTACAAATCTTATTCATAAAATTTGGACCACACCTGAACACATTTCTCCACGCCAAGCAGTTAAAACATCAACTTTTCTAGTGAGATGACTAGCTTTTATCGCAAGAAACATCTGATACATCGACAAAGAAAACTGAATCTTACACCATCACTTTACATCTCGATTTTGATTGTCTCGATGCCCCATAATGTACAGTTTCCGTACGTCCGTATGTACAAAGGGATTTGTATGGCTTATTATGAGTGTCTGTGAATTACCATACAATGGTGATGGGGTGAACGCCCTGTGACGTCACGGAACCCATCCGGACTGACAGCTATGGTGGTGATTGCCGATGTGGTTGATAGTGGTTGGCTATGGTTCACTTGTTGACGGTTGTTGTCAACCTTCGAGAACTCGCGTATTTTGACAACCTAATAGTTTTTCATTACAATTTTAATGTTATGCCTAGCAATAAGAGTTATTGTCCTTTTTAAAGAGTGTAATCTTGAGATTACGATTAACATAACATGGTTAATTATAAACTACATAATTACCGTAAGATTAGCAAGATAATTAGTCTTTAAGTAGGTAATTAATTAGTGATGTAGTCAAAATGTCGCCTTTTTTTTTTTCTGTTGTCGAGGGGGGAAACCTTCAAAAGGTACCCGGTGCCGTGGGAACAACACAGGGTTATGTGGGATTTTTACCGCACTAAAACCCCCCCGGTGGCCTTCCTCGGCGCTATGTGGAGGACTCCGGGATCTCCAATGGAACGCAACCGGAGTAAAGTCAAATGTCGCCTAGACCTCCCGCAGCAGTGTCTGTGGGGGAGACCCGTGCCCAGCAGTGGGACGTCTATGGGTCGCAGCGATAAATATATAGCTCGAGCTTCGATTGTTCACATCATGTCGACGGTCCTCTGGCGGTCTAAAAACTTCCGATAATCGGGTTGGCTACTAACCCCTTCGCCAATCAGCACCGGGGCAGCGTAGGTGAGAACGCGCCAAGCCTTTTCAGTTAGGTATGTAAAAAGAACCGTGCCCTGCAGTGGACGTCAATGGATTGCAGCCATAATCTACTTACGTACTTACACTCTTGGACCAATTCGGCAATCTTCAACCATTGTAATGAAACCCCGATTGACTTTACTCGATAGTAAAATACTCGTATCCCTCGCGGCACGAAAGCTTAGCCCTGAACAAAATCCGGAGGGTATAGCTACGCATGAGATATCTCTGTGCGGTGCCACAGACGTATTGTCTATGGAATTTATGCTGTTATTATTTGTGTTTTTCTTTGTGATTTGTCAGTTTTTGGAACCAAATAAATGTATCTGATCATCATCTTCTTCTTCTTCTTCTTCTTCTTCTTCTTCTTAATCGACTTCTTATGGGCATAACGGCCGTTACATTGACTGACTTGGATATCCCCAAAACCTGGTAATTCGTAAAACTTTCCTAACATTTTCTTGCTTGTAAGTGTAGGGTGAAGTGCCTAATGTTCGGCCTACTCGAGTGATTAGCATTCGTATGTCACGCAGAGTGATTGACCCCACAATGCACATTTGTACGGAGACAACGACCTTACTGTCCGGCCGGCGTTAAATGCCCGCGGCCTCGCGTATCTCTCCACATTTTACGCATATTTTAGCCCACAATTTAAGCCATTAACCCTGAACCCTATCCCTGTGGAAATGAGTTACTGCAAGGATGTACGCGTGTAAGATAAATTAAGAGAAAAATTAAAGAAAAAGAAGAAAAATTAAATGAGATCTGTGATATAAATCAGAGTAGGAACAGTTTTGTTATTGATATACCTACATACACGCGTGATGTATTTCCCCAATATGATCTAATCTACATAAGATATGTATCCAGAAACAAAGTTTTAAGATAACATTTATAAACATTTTAGGCTTGACAATTTTACAGGTTAAGGCTCTAATATCATGCAGATATCCTCAAGCTCTCAACCAGCGTTTAAGGACGAGTGTGTAGGGGCTTTGCACAAGTCAAGAGTACTTTCTAGACTGCGGTCTTCGACAAGTTCGTAGGGAGCTGGTGACTCTACTTGTCAAACTTGACGACAGCACTTCAAGAAACGCTCCCTATAGTAGTATAGGAGTTTGTCAAAGTTTGTCGAAGTTCCAGCAACAACATTCGCAGTGATATAGCCTTATCTATATACATATATAAAAGGAGAAGCTGACTGACTGACTGACTGACTGACTGACTGACTGACTGACTGACATATCAACGCAGAGTACAGAGAACTATTAGGGTTAGAAACTTGAAATTTGGCACAGGGGTTCCTTTTATAACGTAGGGGAGCACTAAGAAAGGATTTTCGAAAATTCATCCCCTAAGGGGGTAAAACGGGGGTGCAAAGTTAGTATGAATCTTTGCGGTTTTTGAAGTCAAGTGGGCAACCCGAACGCGGGCAAACGTCGTTAATGGGTCTAATTCTACGCGAGCGAAGCTGCGGGCGTCCACTATTTGTTTTAAAAGGCTACAATTACGGACGAAACAGTGAATATAGGGATGCCCCGCCGGGAGTAAAGCCGAGGGCAGTTATTACGATTCCCGATCTTCTAAATTCAATTGAACTTCAACCGTCCCCAGCGCGCAGCGCCTCTATCCTCCGCTAATGGAATCTGCATATTAGAAATTAACATTTCAAATTTGGAGATTGGCGAGATCTGTTCATTTCGCTTATTTACAGTGGCTCTCAAACTTTTATTGCTTAATCCAGTAATCTCAAGAAATTTTTGTACCTATATGTAGGTAGGTACGTCCAGTAATCTCAAGAGCTCTTCCAAAAATGTTATACCTGGGGCATTTCACGCCAAGCGGACAACCAAAAAAAAATGAGGTCGTAAATTTTGTTTATACTCTGGTCAGTTATACTTCTAGTAGACGTGGATGTGTACACACAATTTTTTTTTCATATGATGCTTTATTGCTGAGTTATGAGCTTCTAAAAATTTCCTAAGAATGAAATCCGTTATTTTTGGATGGTTATTATTTGTATCAATTTATTTGTAAAAAAAATCAAAAAGTATTGCTTCTTATAGTTAAAAAAATGAAGTTTTTAATTTTGTTATCGAATTCTAAATTTGAATTTTTTTACGTATAGTAAACCGGAAGTGAAAATTTCAAATCGTTATTTGAGTAACTTCGACATATTTTTTTTTAAATATTTTAACCTTGAATTATAGCTTTAAATATACTAATACTTCACAAAAAAAATTAAAACGTGATCTCGAATAGTTTAAGACTTAGAGCATATAGAGTACATAGACATAGCTATGAGCACTTACTAAGCAATCGGCAATACTAATCGTCGTTACTTTAGACAGCTGTATGACGCTGAACTGTCTCGGTATGTAAAAGTCCATTATTTTATTTTATTTTATTAAACAACATAGTTTATTTTGTTAAGCGGTTTTATTACATGTTAGAATGAACGAATAAAATGTTAATAGCGTAGTATTTTTGCATGTTTGCGCATATACCCGATTGCTTAGTACGTGCTCATAGCTATGTCTATGTACTCTATATGCTCTAAGTCTTAAACTATTCAAGATCACGTTTTAATTTTTTTTGTGAAGTATTAGTATATTTAAAGCTATAATTCAAGGTTAAAATATTTAAAAAAAAATATGTCGAAGTTACTCAAATAACGATTTGAAATTTTCACGTCCGGTTTACTATACGTAAAAAAAATCAAATTTAGAATTCGATAACAAAATTAAAAACTTCAACTTTTTAACTATACGAAGCAATACTTTTTGATTTTTTTTACAAATAAATTGATACAAATAATAACCATCCAAAAATAACGGATTTCATTCTTAGGAAATTTTTAAAAGCTCATAACTCAGCAATAAAGCATCATATGAAAAAAACATTGTGTGTACACATCCACGTCTACTAGAACTATAACTGACCAGAATATAAACAAAATTTACGACCTAATTTTTTTTTGGTTGTCCGCTTGGCGTGAAATGCCCCACCTGTAGGTACTTCTTGAAACGGCCTTGTACTTCTTGAAACGGCCTTGAAGTAACTTTTACTTTTGTGAAAATAGCACACATAAATATTGTAAAGTGTGAGCTAATGAGCCTAATAAGAACCAACCAACTAACTACACCCAGGAATGACCAGGTGCCATTAATTCTCAATTAAAATAATATTTAGGAAAACTTTATTTGAATGAATATAAAACTTTCTTTTATAAATTAAGATTACCTTCTATAATAAGCTACTAAATAATAAAGCTAATCTGACGGTCGATAGTTAAATATTTAATAATCTACAGTGCTAATTATTCTACACATTTCTACAATCCAAATGCTATATACCTACCGGTTTCGACCGACCCCATAGGTCCCGCGAAAGATCTCGTACTTTGAGAAACACTGGCTCTCTGTTTATCTTCTGTTTATTCTGTTTGGCTTTGGGCTGCGCGCTAGGGCCGGCGGCAGGAGGATGATGTGTATCCGAAATGGCCGGGATTTGTACAGGCGACGCAATTAACAGTCAATGATTTATGTATGAATTTAGTAAGCGGCAACCCTGCTTTGAATGAATTTTGTGTTCAATCTATAGAAATGACTAGTGGACCGCAGCTTCGCTCGCGTGGAATTAGACAGCAATAGTTTCGTTTACACCTAGTAATATTATATAGCCTATGTCACCCAGTGAAGATGCAGCTTTCTGATGGTGAAATAATTTTTGAAATAGGTCCAGTAGTTTTTGTGTGAAAACATTACAAACAAATGTTTCCTCTTTATAATATTAGTGTTTGGCTTTTGGCGTACGATAAATCGGCGGCTGGACATCAGCCAGGTAATGGCCACCGCTGGCGCTGCGTCAGCTGGGCCAGCCTGGAGATAATGGCTTGCGGTGCCCTGGCATGTCGCTGCGTCGTGTTTATGACCTCGAGAGCGGTGATAGCCCAGTGGATATGCGGTTCAATGTTCAATCCCGATGAGCTTGTTTGTCGGTTAAAAAAATGCTTTCGATTAAATTGTCACCTGAGTTAGCAATGGAGAAAAACATGCCAGTTTTTTTTTATGGATATAAGATAGCAAACGAGCTTGCAGCACCACCCATCCGCTGCCGCCCATGACAACTGTGACTGACTTTGAACAAGACTCAATTAGGGACTCGGATGGTTAGTCCGATTAGCTGAGAGAGTTAATTAGAACATTGTTAGTTGGTGTTAGTAAGTCTCGTTCTAAGTCAGTCACAGATGTGTTGCTACCCTTGAGGATTAAGATGGTCGCCTCTAAAGAAGTGTAACCGGAAACCACACCTTTCCAACCGGACCACAGTGTTTTAAAGATAATTATTACACGGTTGAAATGGTACTAGGTACCATGGCGGGCGGTGGTACTGCCCCGGGCGAACTCTATATGGAACAACATAGGTTTCATGTAAAACCTATTTGGTTCCCTATAGGCTCTACCAAATAAAAAATTCTCCATAAAGTCATCAATCTATCAGTTAGTATAAATTGACTGCTCATTCGAATTCAGCTAACTATTAACCATTTTAAGTTTTTTTAAAGTGGACCCGTGCCTATAGTATCAACCGTCGTTATTATTATGGGACAACTTTGTCACATATCCGCTACTTGTCTGATATTAGTCTCCAGTAGAGTTAGTTGCATTTACTCACGTCCCATATTTCGAATCATCACAATTCAAGGAACTCTTTCCATCGGTCCGTAATGTAGACGTTTCCAAACGACCGAAGTGATAATTTCCAAGCGATCCAGGAATGGAAGGGTCCGTCCGGGACGTCCACTCGTCTACGGGACGGACTTTTTATTATCCTGGTAATACGATTAAATAACCATTTTCCTCTGCCCCGCGGCACGAGTTTAATATCGCTTAGCGAGTGCTGCCACCTCGTCGAGTAGCAGCGAGATTATATTATGAAATTTAGTTACGTTTATCTCAACCGCATACCTGAGCACATCGTTACAAAGATAGCTTTGAAACATTCACATGCTGCTTTTTATTTCCGCCTTTTTAAGGTTCCGTACCCAAGGGGTAAAACGGAACCCTATTACTAAGACTTTGCTGTCCGTCTGTCCGACCGTCTGTCCGTCTGTCTACAGGCTGTATCTCATGAACCGTGATAGTTAGACAGTGGAAATTTACACAGATGATATATTTCTGTTGCCGCTATAACAAATAAAATTTAAAGGCTCCCATACAACAGACATGATTTTTTTGCCGTTTGTATAAATAATGGAACCCTTCGTGTGCGAGTCCGACTCGCACTTGTCCGGTTTTTCTGGCCTGTCTCCTCAGCGGACGTAGTACGGGGGTGATAATTGACTGTGGGTTTCGGGGTCGAGTCCAGGTTCAACAACACAACATTCAACATACGAGTAGTTGTTTCACAAGAAAGAGCGGTCCAGTTTCTTAAAAACCAGCAAATATCAAATGATTTTTAAACCAGTATTTTTTAATGTTAGTTTCGTATGAATATTTACGAAGTAGTTTATTTCCACTAACACTAGCCGTCCCTCGTGTGCTGTGATACGCTTTACATCCTTTTAATCCGTTCACAGTTGGCTCGCAAGCCGGTGCGCGAAGCTGCGCTCCCTGCAATAAAAGTAAGAATTTCATTAACGGCGATATAGAGTTATATCCGGCGGTTATTTTATATTTAAACGTTAATAAATTCATGTTCATGTGCACTTAGTTGAAATAAGTTTAATCTGTAATCTATATGTGCAAAATGTGTTGGTAAGCGCATAACTCAACAACGCCTGGACCAATTTGGCCAATTCTTTTTTTTAAATGTTCGTTGAAGTTTAAGGATGGTTTTTTCGGCGAGAAAAATTTGAAAATTCATCCCCTAAGGGGGTAAAACGGGGGTGCAAAGTTAGTATGAAGCTTTGCCGTTTTTGAAGTTAGTGAATGTGTAACGCGAGCGAAGCTGCGGGCGTCCACTAGTAATAACTATTTTATTGTGTGGTGGTATTTAATACTTTACCACGGGTATAATGTGCATCTCGTGTTGCTGAATAACTGTTTTCAATTTTTAATTCAGGCGTAAGAAGTCCGAGATGAGTGTTTGAGTGTTCAGAACGCTTAGAGCGTCCATTAATGGATATACCCGTAACGTAACGAAGTAAACGAGCATTCAGCTCACTGTCTGACCCACTAGCTGGTGCCCAAGTCCTCGGGGAGACAAGATCGCAATTCTACTTGATGCCTATACGTCTTCCGCGAATTTTAACCGACTAAGTACTAGTTCATAAATCCTAACAAAAATGCTAAATGAATCGCTTTGAGTTTTTAATGATGTGTTAATGAAACCTTTTTTCTTCAATTGGAGATAAGTTTTATTGATACGACTTAACGACTACGATGTACAATTGAGTTTAACTACAGGTTAAACTTTCAAGAATTGAAATGCTTGGAACTAATGAGTTTATATACACTTAAAGTCAAAGATAAAAATTTGTCTTGTAACCGGTTACCGTGAGAATCTAATCTTGACCGTGCATCTATACTTCTTTACTTCTATACTAATAATATAAAGAGGAAACATTTCTTTGTAATGTTTTCACACAAAAACTACTGGACCGATTTCAAAAATTCTTTCACCATTAGAAAGCTGCATCTTCACTGAGTGACATAGACTATATTACTAGGTGTAAACGAAATTATTGTTATGTCTAATTCCTCGCGAAGCTGCGGGCATCCACTAGTCAGTGATAAAGTCTAACGATGAAGCATCAAGCCCTGCTAATCAGTAAAGGCTATACTTGGCAAGATGCCGATTACTTAGAGTCTTATAGACGGTACATTTACCAGCAGCGAGCGTTTTAATATGATATTTGTGGGCGAAGCACTAACGCTTTAGAGACATTTAACACTCGGCTGGGCTCACTGGTAACGGTAATTAAGCTCCGTGAACAGCTCGTAATTGTATTCGGTCCTCAATTTCATGGTATAGCGTGGTAGATCCTGTATGGGGTTGTAGAGAAGCGTCAATGGTATGGTGTGTACCAACCCAACAGTATTGACCATGGTTTCACGTTATTGCACACCCATGTGGGACTATACAACAAAACAGAATATGCAAGTCGACAAATGCCATACGTCATTAATTCCGCCCATTTTATATCTGTTTAGAGGTGTCAATAAAGTTCTTTAAATAAGGAAATAAAATTGGCGGTTATCTCTTGATGCGATCTCTTCCAGACAACCTTTTCTATATAGAATAATAAATTATGTATATATAGAGAGATACTTACTATGTATATGTTAAACCATCCCTGTACCATACAGGTAAAGCTAGTTACACATGTAGGGAGAATTAACGGGTTTCCACTGACCACGAGTCAGGCAAATTCATCTACTTTCATCAATGTTTTCATATAAAATCAGTTATTTGGAACCCCCAATTATTTCACTGAGTCTGTCTCTGTGTTGAATTCTTAATGCCATTGTGTTATTTGGGTGCTGCGATCCGGATCACAAGGCCCGCACTAATTAAACCCACACATCACATACATGTCGTATCATTTCGGTAATCACGCCGAACGTTCATTACAATGTTATTCGTACGTCTTCCCAGACTTCAATGGCGATTGTTCTCGTCTCTCGCTCACTCGTATCGACAAGAAAAGGGAGAGGCGATGAATCACGGCGTCGCTGCGCGTGCGCCGCGAACCGTTAACAATAGTTGTGTGGTGCGAGTTACGAGGTTTTGATAATTAATGAAATGAAATCAAAAATTTGTGTGTGGGTTTTATTATAAGAAATAATACTTTTAATTTAATGTATATTGTTATTGAAAATTTTTTGCCTAATGTTCGTTTTACCTTTCCTATTTTGTAAGCTTGTAAAGTCGATTACAAATATTGATATCGCTAAATACCAGGGCCGTGGCTTGAGTTTTATGAGCTTTTCTAATTGTGTTTATGAAATACGTACAATATTCTATTCTATTCTATGAAATACGAGTATTCATTGTTAATTGTTCGGTTTGTGCTACCACACGCTGCACGCTCTTTGCTTGTGCCCATCCGAATGCCCCGTTAGTATCGCGTTTCGCTGGAAAGCCGGCGGTTTGCAAGCGGGTCGCTGGGCCACAGTGGGACAAATGGCCGATGTCGTCCATTTGCGCTTTTTGTTCGCCTAATGACAGATAGCCTATGTTCTGCTAGTATTGTGTGGTAATTCGGTGTAGGTACGAGGCTATCTGCTGTTGTATCTTTCCGCCTTTGGTTGGAGATTTAATTTTCGCATTATTTGCAGGTTCTATACCAAATATTATAAAATTATAGTCATTATGTAGATAAAGGATTAAATGTTATTTTGTAAAGAATTCAGACTATTTGAAGTGGAGCTATTTGTAAAAGGTGAAACTGTTAATAAACCGGTTTTAAGCGGATGGGTCCGCCATATTTTTGGGACGAACTGTATATATTTAGACATTGACCAACCACACCTACTTAATATTATTGTCTGTGATTGTCTAGGATTGTAAAAGGATATTCAACGTGTAGTATTTATTATTTACCTTTTCTTTACACATCAGTTTCTTCATCTTACTTCATTCTTTTCATCATTTTTATCCTTGTTTATTTCTTATATTGATATACATACTTTATTTGTTTCTTTACCATTTTATGGTAATTTATTTGGCTGCAATTGAATTGTAAATTAGTTAGTATTTATAGATGTCCTTTTGATTGTTAATTAGCTTTGGTTACCTATGTATTCTAAATCTTATGTACTTACTATTAAATTTTTAGGTAATTCTCACTTGTAGGATGTTTGTAACTTTAAATATTATTTTGTAACATCCTTGTATAACTCTCTCTTTAGTATTTAATGATTTTTATTTATTTTCTTGGAACATTTAATATTGTGATTAGTATTTGATACATGACTTATGTCACAGTAGTAATGTCTTGATATAGGTTCTAAATTTACGTAGATTATATAGAGATATTATATAAAATTTAGCTGTTTTGTATTAGGCCATATAGGAATTCAAATTCAAATTTGAATTAAAAAAGGAAGAATGCTGTGTGGAACATGATCGAGATCATTCTACAGAGGACTATTCTAGAGAGGACTATTCTACAGAGGGCTATTCTAGAGAATTGACTCTTGAGTGAAGAAAAGTGGATTTACTTCTTTTGGCTTGCTAAATCTGATATAAAGGAAGATATCTGATACGGAGTGTTTTTCAGAGCTTCCGGGACCTGCTGAACGGTCCTGTGCTGAATACTTCGTGTGTGAGCTGCCGAGACCTGCTGAACGGTCTCGTGTTGATATACTTCATGCGTGGTTTGTGCGCTGTTTGCACGCCCGCACCTCACCGCCCTGCCGTTCGCTGCTCAACCAAGGAGAGCGTGTTGCAGTGCCGCTGCTTGCGCGGCCGTGCATCGGAGCTTCTGAACGTCTGTGTCTGTGCCTTCCCTTAAGTGACTCTTTATTACTAAATTTATATCTTCCGTCGAACCACTAGTCTTTATAACCACCGAGTGAGTAATAATATACATTCTCTTTATTTAAAATTCTTATTATTTAAATTCCTCTAGCTCTTTCTTTATAACACTACAGTTTAGCTTCTCTCACTTTTAACACTACAAACGATGGATGGATCACTAAACCCGCTCCATTATGCTTATTAAAATTCTCCAATGTGTATTGGTGGAAATTTATTCGCCAACTTTACACCAGGCGCAGATGTCTCGTAAACATGAAGAATTATAGAGTGAATTGCTGCTTTACCATAACCCATCTTTGTCGTTCTTTTGGGCACGGGTCTCTCGCAATGGGTGGGTTTAGGCCTTAATCTACTACGCTGGTAGACTTCACATGCCTTCGAAAACAACTCTCAGGCATGCAGTTTCTCACCGTTTCCTTCATTTAATTTCTTAAATCGCACAAACTATTTTGCCGGCCGCTTGTATTTGAACCCGAACCGCTCGAGTGAGAGGCGAGTTCGATAGCCATTGGGTTCTCACAATACATGTTAATGTAGAAGTGAATTGGTGTTGTCACTGACTAATAAAGTTGTCCAAAATGTTATAGGTCAACTGAATATCAGAGACAAGTCTTCATGGTCGTTATGAAGACTTACGGTTTAACACATAAGCACAGAGGACTTTTTCAGACACCGTGTTCTATTCAACCGCCGCTCGGTAGTTCTTGCTCACCTCACCATGCTCAACCAGCTCATAAGGCTTATAGACTTGAGGTACGCCACGCACGAGCACCGTAGTTGCCACGTCACCAGCGAGGGAACAAGAATTGGGAGCGCGTCGTTAAATCAATTGGAAAGTGCGCGCCCCACTTTCTAGCTTTTTGGCATTTGGGCTCGGTTTGCGGCTTGTCTGGGGCCTTCCGGCGGCCTACAAACTTCCAAATTACAAAACTACTAAGCTCTTTACCAAACTGGACTGCAGCAGCGTGTAGACAAGCTTATCAACAGTTCGAGGAGTTCCTATGTGCTTCTGTACGTATGCCGTGCCGTGTCATGTCGCAAACGGCCCAAAAATTTCCGGCAAATTTTGAGTTTAGTTTCGGTTAATTTATCTACCAAATCGCATTGGAAGAACTCGAAATCTACGTTCATGCTAGCTTTTGGTTTCTTCCCCCGTTTGCTAGCTTCCAAATAGTACAGTACATCATGCCTGTATATCTCCGAAGGGAAAGACAGATGTGTTGTAGTAAACCCACATTTCACCACATTTTTTTGGTCACATGTAATAGACCTATACACCGGGCACAAATCCAGACTGCGGGCTGCTACCGGGCATTTGAAGTTAGAAGCACCCATAGCTGTTGCCCGACCCGGGAGTCGAACCCAGGACCTTTGGCTTAACAGTTGTACTAACGGCGACTAAACCAAGGAATAATTCCAGTTAGAATCCGCTACACTCACTTCACGGATCGAAAAAAAGATAAGTTTTATTACACTCATCCAAATGTCGCAGTCTATGATACATACCAAACCGCGTTAACCTTTAATATCCGCTAGACGTCATCTTCATCTTTAAAATCTATTCGCTTCGCCCACTCACATTGCATTAGCATCTAGAACTCTAGATTCATGCGACGTTTCTCTTAGCAAATTGATTTCATCCTCGCAGAGACTAAATACTTGTCAGTCTTTCTAGATCACATCACCCAAGTCGCTATTATACTGGAAGTCTAATAGTCGATACAATAATATCTTAAGAAAGTACAGTTAATTTTGTAGCAGATCGCTGACATAGTTAAATTGGTGAAACTGAGATATTTCCATCAAGCTGCGACGTGGAATGCTACAAGAAAAGTGTTAATCTCTTACTTCGTTAAGGAGCTCTTTCGCATGCAAGTTTGCTCACAATGATTAGGTTACCAAACAAATTTTATTCGTCTGAAAACGTTGGAATGTTGGTTAAGTTGGAGAAAAGCCCGATTGTCCCATCGATGAGTCCTCAGACCTCGCGATACTAAGCAGCAATAATTAAAATCACATTCATTATTAGGTTCCGATAGACATGTTTTATGAGCAACCCCAAGTGCTAGAATTTAATACACTGTTTTAAAGTAAAAGTTTCAAATCAGAAAGTTAAAAAAAAATCAGTTAACTTTCACGGCGTTGTAGTTTTTACGTAAATGAAATCCAGTTAGATTTTTTACACTTTTGCTTTGTTGCATGACTTCTAACTTCCTATTGCCTCACAGCCGCGAGACTGGTATTGCAGAAAGAAATCTTGTTATTAGTAAGTAAGTATATAAAACTAGCTGACCCCGCAAACGTTATTCTGCCACATGAAATGTCAAAGTGACGCGACGCTTCACGTCAATGAACGACGGTTAAAAATAAAAATAATAAAATAGTATTTAAAAAACATTTTCCAGTGGACCAAATTGTGAATCTAAACCATTCTCGAATACCCTTGAATACACACAAAAAAATTATCAACATCTATCCAGCCGTTTAGGAGGAGTTCACTGTCATACACACGTATACAAGAAATATATATTATATATAAGATATACGATATACATATATAAATATATGTACCTCTAAATTTTCTGTTGCATTGCAGGACGCAAAGCTTAAGATAAACAAGCTCCACGATAAGTACCGACTGACTCAGTTCCAACGCAAACATTATAAATAACAAATAAATACCTTGCGATAAAATGTTTGTATAATGTGTTGTCTCCTTAAGCAGCGGTAACATTTTCCTTTGAAACGAAGTACGAACAAAGCTTTCCATATTGTCATATCTCGTCGGTTGTCTAGCATATCTCTATAATGGGTCGTGCACTGCTTTGTCCTGGGATCTCATTTTATTTGTTTCCCGTGCGTACAGAACCGTTCGTTGGTTCACCGTTCGTTACTTTGCTATACTCAAATCATCATTAGTTTGTAACGTTTTTAAAAATACATAAACTAGGAATAACAATTTGTTGAAATGTTTTTATATTGTGCACATATGCTGTGGGCAATATAAAAATCTATTATATAAAAGGAATGCTGATTGACTGACTGACTGACTGACTGCTTGACATATCAACGCAGGGCCTCAGCTATAAGGGTTAGGAACTTTGTACAGGGGTTCCTTTTATAACGTATGGGAGAAGTTTGAAAATTCATCCCTTAAAGGGGTGCAAAGTTAGTAGAAACTTTGCCGTTTTTGAAGTCAACTGGGCAACCCGAACGCGTGGGTCTAATTCTACGCGAGCGAAGCTGCGGGCGTCCACTAGTATTACTATAAGTATTGATATATGATGCCTTTTTAATTTGATATATCATGGCTATAAGATTTTGATTCTTAATTAGACAGTTGCTTAAGTAGTTATTTTTTCCGTTTAGATCGTTAGCGAAGCGAATGGATGTGTTGTCTATTATGAATTGTTAATAATGTTATTACAGGCTTTTAAAGTAACTTCAGTATACTTGCGTAAAGTAAAAAATTGAAGTTAAAACTGGTTGATTGATAGATAGATATCAAAGAGCTTTATATGAGCCTGCAGCCAAATTATTATTACGTGCAATTATTATTTCACCACTAACCCTTTGGGTTGGCCACTGTAGTGTATGTGATATATATATAATCTGTTAAACATGACGTTGTCTCGAGCACACGGGAGTGAGGTAAACAGTCACGTATTAGCCACGAGCGAGAACGGACGTTTACTGCGCACTGGTGTGGTAACGAGCCAATTAACGTACCCTTTATGACAAGGGTGACACGGAGCACTACAGCCACTAACCCCTCACCACAAATCCGAATTGGAGCATCGTGGTGGAGTATGCTCTAGACCTCCCGCAGCTGTGTATGTGGGAGAGACCCGTGCCCAGCAGTGGGACGTCTATGGGTCGCAGCGATTATTTTACTCTCGTTATTTCGATCGCTCACAGTGAATCTGCCTATCTAATCCGATTAAGCAGCGATGAAGCAAAATTGATGTATTCTGTACTTACACATACTTACACATACTTACACGTACTTACATAAATTCCAAATGAAGTCACCGCCTTGTTCTTGCCAATGTCAAGCCGCCGCGCCGCCGCGCCGTGTCTAATCGTTGTCCTCTGTCGCTCGTATTGTCATGGTAATGGGGTTATTAGCGTAGCGATTTTAATTATGGCTTCTTTGAATACACGGAGACCGATATCAGTGACGTACTGGTGCGATGTGTTTGTGAAAACTAATATGTATGTGTATTGCGTTGTATTTGATTGCGTCTTTTCGCCATTGAATTCACTTTTTCCTTATAATTGAATGGTTACAAAGTTATCTACATCTACTTGATAAATACGAGTAATTTAATTGTGGACTTATGTGATGCATAAGCTTGCTAAGGTTTTTAGGGTTACCCCAAGGATAAAAAAAAATTATTACTAAGATTTTGCGTCGTCCGTCTGCGTTGCGTCTGTCTGTCCATCTGTCACCAGGCAGTCTCATGAACCGTGATAGTTTAGGCAGTTGAAATTTGCACAGATAATGTATTTCTGTTGGCGCTACAACAACAAATACTAAAAAACAGAAAAAATTAAAATTTAAGGGGCGGTTGCATGATTTTTTTTGCCGTTTTTATAGAAAATGGTACGGAACCCTACGTGCGCGAGTACGACTCGCACTTGGCCGGTAATTAGTGTCTGGCATGCATAACTGTTTCCGAATAAACTATGATTATTTATCGTAAATTGCGATCCGTAATGTCAATCCTTTTCATAGTATTGGCAACAAAACTTGGCACGCTCACACTTGAGTGGCCACGTGATATCTGCTTGCCGTCGCTACCGGTCATATTAGCCAGTACCGTGCCAGTACCGGACCGACGGCGCCCGGCGTGCTATTACCTACCTCTGTGCGTCAATAATTATCAGAGCGAAGCGGTTAACAAGCCAACAGAAAGGTATCCAAAATTTGTGGATTGTTGCCTTTGTTATTTTTATATCCAATTGTTTTCGGCGAGCTTTGTTCGGCCGTGGCAAGGATGATATGATCGGTACCGGGAGGTACCTATCGCTCGTTTGGTGGTCGGATCGACACGCACGGGCGTATTATGTCTATAAGTATGTCACTAAAACAACAGGTGGATATAAATCTGAAGTTGGAGCGGGGAAGCGAAAGACTTAAGTAAGTCGGTCACTACTAGAGTTAACATTACATACTTCTAAGTCAATCTTGTATCTTACGACAGTCTCTGTAGTGTTTGTGGTGTCCATTGGGTAAATAAAACACGCCTTTGATCACTCAATAGGTGAAGTAGGGCGCACGTCCGAACTTGCTCACAGCTAGCGCGTGACTGTCCGGTACCGCATATGCTACAGTCTCACTGTTCTCAAGCCTTGCCTCAGGAGTATCGCGGATACTTTCATGCTCTAATGCATTGCCACCTTTGTATTTGAAAGAAAGAAAGAATCTTTAATTTGCCACAATCGTTCATGCAACACAGAAAACTATATCAAGTAGGTAAATGTTATGTTTAACAAAAGTTACCTACACAGGTATAAAAAGTTCTATGTTGCCGTGACCACTCAGCAAATAGTCTCGAGAAGTTGCTAAAACTGCAACACTGATTTTCAGTGCAGCCTGTAGTTTGTAAGGTAGTTCGAACATACAATACAATACAAAACAAATACTCTTTATTGTACACCACAATAAAACAATAAAAGATATACAATAAAAACAAACGATGACCAGTGGTGACCAAAAGGCGGCCTTATCGCTACAGTAGCGATTTCTTCCAGACAACCTTTACATACCTGACATACATCTTATAAAATGACACTAAAATTTGTTCATTTTGATTTAGCGACATCAACATTGTATCTCTAGCACCCGTTTCGCAATTTATGTCGGCATTTGTAATTGTTTTCATTTTCATAGATAACTGTAGAATGCTTTGAGATTTTCGCATAATTAATTGTGAACCAATTCATTTTCTCCGTTAAATTGTAACGTCTGTTGCTGTGAATTCGAAATATCTCTATCGGTCTTTCTGCATTCTACCGTCTCAATATTTATTTTATTATTTTAATTACAACTTTACCTCTCCAATCGGAGCATAGGATTGCGTTGTGACAGCGTCGCTGGCCCTTTCCTGAAAGTCCCTGAAATTCTTAAAACATTGTCAACACGCAAAGTTCGGCGGACTTATTTATCACAAGCGTTGATCTCGCCAGCCTTTTCAAAGCAAGAGATGAGGACCGTGATGCCGTAATGAGTGCTGAGCAGTAATCGGCCGATCTCAGTACCCGCGTGAGTAGGAGAAATGGGCCGTCGTTAGGGGCCGACAACCTTTGGCGCGTTTCTTACGAGTGATGTATTTCGATTCCGTGACTTGTTGAAATCATTTGTTGGTGTTGTGGATAATGGTGTGGTCTTTGGCATTTTACTGAATGAACTGTTGTCATAAATTTTCACCGGGCTACAATACCAGAACAATATCAGAACCTAATTATAAGCATCACTACAAGATCTGCATTGTGCGTATCCTAGTGTAGTAACCATACTTATGTAATTAATAAAGAAGCATTTGAGGAAGCTTTCTCCTAGTATTAGTTAAAAATAAGCTAGAACAAGTACCTAATCCATGTATGTTTTTCATCCAGTTCCTTAGAATTCATCTAATTCCTACCAATTGTTTTATTTATACTGTGTAAATTGAAAGTTTCATCGTCATCATTACAACCCTTTCTTTGTCCGACTGTAGGGCACGGGTCTCCTCTTAGAATGAGAGGGATTAGGCCTTAGTCCACCACGCTGGCCAAGTGTGGATTGGTAGACTTCACATGCCTTCGAGAACATTATGAAGAACTATCTGGCATGCAGGTTTCCACACGATGTGTTCTTCACCGTTATAGAAAGTGCCATTATTTATTTATTTATTCTTTATGTACACACACTATGTAAAAAAAAACAACAAAAAGAAATAGGTTCCACTTATTTCTAATAGAAATCTCTTCCAGCAGACCCAAGAGTGGGGAGGGGATTTAAAGAACAAATCCAGTGTGTACAAAATGAAAAATAAAGTTAAATTTAAACATTAATTTTTTTAAATCGCCCATAACTTATAAAAGTCATTGGTTGCCTTTGGGGTTTGAACCCGGACCGCTCGAGTGAGAGGCGAGTTCGATAGCCACTGGGCTGTCACCGCTTATTTTAATAATTTTGTTTTAACTTCATTCGTATATATATATGTATCCATTATGAATGTATGTACGAGTATGTCCTGGAATCTTGCAATCAATATTTCACCCACTTCCACTGAAGCTATCGAGCTGAAATTTGGCACACATATTTGGTTCCGATTACAATGCATGAAAATAAAAAAAAAGTTTTAAAAAGCTATTTAAAAAAATTTTTTACGGTATAATTTTACATTGAATTTTATTGAATTGACATTGACGTGACATCTGTCTGCGATACGATAGAAGTAAAAAATGTTTGTAACCCCTGAGTGAGTTACATCCCAAGCAGGAGCGCGTATTTGAATATGATGGTATCACGGGAGATCCCCCCGTGACTGCCAGTCACGTCGAGTCACAATGACACGTCACAGAATCGCTTTATTACCTACTCCGCTTCAGATGTTGCGCGCCACTAACGATGTTCGTTTAGGACTTTAGTTACAAAAAATTAGAACTGGGGAGTCATTGTAAACTATGATTTCTGAGATATAATCGCTTAGGATAATAGGGATAGTTAAAAAAATAATGACTGAATGAATGATGAAAATAAAGCACATTAAAGCTGCAACTTACAACACAACATACATTTGCATCAAACCGTGAAGGAATCGTCCTTACTATCCTTAGTCCTCAAATAAGTAAGATGAATATGTATTTACTGTGAGTATGAGAAATAACACTGCAAATGAATCTACGTGAAACTTTAACTTTAAAAAGTATTTAAATAGGTCTGCCAGATGGAGGGTTCGGAGCTAAGGACGCTGAGTGGAAATCAGCGCTCAATTCAAGAGAAATGCATTTTTAGTTGCATCCAACAAATGGGGAACGGATGGATTGGAAATACTGGCGTCTTTTATTGGATTTACCGTTCGCATCGAGTTCTCGTCCAAACCTGATTGATATCTTTACCTGCCAGGCAGCCCTGGGCAGCTATCGACGAGCGCACATCACAGAACTCGCTAGTCCTCGCATATTTGAATTTGGTCCACCACGCTGGCCAAGTGCAGACTTCACATGCCTTCGAGAACATTATGAAGAACTCTCAGGCATGCAGGTTTCCTCGCGATGTGTCACCGTTACAGCAAGTGACATTTAATTTCTTAAATCAAACATAATAGAAAAGTCATTGGTGCGTGCCGCTTGGGTTTGAACCCGGACCGCTCGAGTGAGAGACGAGTGCGATAGCCACTGGGCTGTGACCTGTGGACATTGTAGTTAAAATGTCGCTCTCGAATGGGCCCCACGAGTCGAGGTGCGCTCCGACGCGACCCGAAAGATGCTTGACAAAAAGGCCTTAACTAAGTATGTATATTTCGACAGCAAACGGGTTGCCAATACTTGTTAAGCCATGTCGTAGACCTAAAACTTGCGACAATCGGGTTGGCCTCAGTAGGTTGCGCAGCGCTCTTGAGTTAATTAGCTATTGGGCATCACGTCTCAGATCAATACCCCAGTAATGCCCACAGCCATTGCCGCGTAACCCGGGTTAATTATGGGTGGTCAGTCGACCGGGCACTAAGCCTAGTACAGCCTATTACATTGGATATCGGTTTGACAAGGATTGTAACTTGCTCTTTGCTTTTTCGTCGATTCCATACCTAATCTATGATTCGTTTCTGCTGCATGGACTTTTATCCCTAGGGCCAGTAGGCCAGGTCTACACGTAATTGATTCCCGCACACACCAAAAAAATATGTTCACCACCTACCTGGATCGCAATGTCCTCTTCTTCACCGGCCGCCGACTTCACCAACACTTCACAGGCACAAGCAAAACTAATAAAACTGTTCAACAGTTAAAAATTAAAAGGTTAACCGAACAGGCCGAGTACCGAATTGTCTGTTTCTACACACACACAGAGCCATCTTGCTTCTCGCCGGCGGCCACTCGTGATTGGCGACTGGCAAGGTGGCGGCAATTTTTAAACTGTGTTCAAGTCACAAATACGTGCCTGAACATAATCTCTAATACGTATTTGTGAGTATGCCAACTTGCTTGGGCCAGCGTGGAGGCCCACGCCCCAAGCAGTTCAAAGCATTTAAGCACGTGAGGTCACCACAGCAAAAGCAACATGTTAAATGCAACACATGCATGGAATGTGCATGCGAGTACGGGATCAGTGTTATCCTAATAGTTAGATTACATTATCGGATCTGGCTCCATCTGTGTACAGTCCGGTAAACAGCGCGATTTACGTGCGATTAGCGTACTGCAAACGACGGGTTCACACGGGGCGAATTTCATGATTCAGATTAACTGCGATTCATTAACCTTGCTGAAGTTATGAGGTAAGGTAACGTTGCCATAGTCACCGTCGCAAGCGCGAGGTGCTTAGCTGACGGTCCTGGGTTCGGTGCCCGGGTCGAGCAATCTCAATAGCTGCTCGTAGTTAGGATTTTTGGCCGGTGTATGACAGTAAACTCACAACCTATAACCTAAACATAACTGGTGAAATAAGGGTGAAACTTCTCACACACTTCTGCCCAACTCTTCGGGGAAATACAGGCAAGATATTTTGTATGTAAGACTTAAAGTATCTTTGTAACGTAAAGAAATAAATTAAATAAATTAAATAAATATCTTGGACATTCTCACACACGGCCATCTGACCCCAAAGTAGGCGCGAGCCTGTGTTATGGGTGTCAGAGACTGATATACATACATAGATATTTTTAAATACATACTTAAATAGATATTATTGACATCCAGACACAGAACAAATACAAATGTTCGTCACACGAATATTTGTCCTGAGTGGGATTCGAACCCACGACCTTTGGCGCAACAGACAGGGTCACTACCGATTGCGCCAACGGGCCTGTCAATCTAATAGGAGTCGAGAATTGATTGAAAATGAAATTATTTAATGTAATTTCCTTATGTATAGCTCTACTAAGATCTTTCAGTTGTTTTATTACGGAATCTTATACTCTAACGGTTTTTATTCTTGTTTGCAGGTAAGCACTTCAGCATTGCAAGAGCACCAATGTGCTTCGTCCATCCATCCAGCTTGTTGAGGTCCACTTCCAGACATGGGCCCATGGCACCACTCGGACCGGTCAGTGTCCTTAATCAATGGTATTGTAATAGCAAATGTTTAATGATGTAAATGTGTAAACGGTACGACATTCGACCTGGCTAAACAACGAGTACGATTTTAAATATTCTTTCACCATTAGAAAGCTGCATCTTCACTAAATCACATAGGCTATATAATATTACTAGGTGTAAACGAAACTATTGTTATGTCTAATTCCACGCGAGCGAAGCTACGGGCGTCCACTAGTATGTCGTAAAACAATCGCGCACTAATATAATTTTGCGTTTTTCGGAAATGTCACAGGACCTGCATTCATATTGAAACATTCTGTCCTGAGTGTCAGTTTGCTACTCTTTCTTTAATACAGGTTAGCCTGAGAATTAAACATATCTTCTATATAATAAAAATGAATCGCAAAATGTGTTGGTAAGCGCATAACTCAACAACGCCTGGACCAATTTGGCCAATTCTTTTTTTAAAATGTTCGTTGAAGTTCAAGGATGGTTTTTACGGCGGTTAAAATTTGAAAATTCATCCCCTAATGGGGTAAAACGGGGGTGCAAAGTTAGTATGAAGCTTTGCCGTTTTTGAAGTTAGTGAATGCGTAACGCGAGCGAAGCTGCGGGCGTCCACTAGTACTATTAATAAAACAGGGACATCTCATATATACGAGCAAGGAGCAATAATATGACGTGCACATATTTCCCTTCTCCCAAAGTACCGAAGGAGCGACGACATTGGATAGCCGCTTTTAATTTAAACCTTCCGCCTTGTTACTACGGATTATTTTACAATGCCCATCCTCCGTGGTAAATCTCATTCATCGATACTTGAACACAGCTTGCGAGTTTCAGCCGCAGACGAGGCAAAAGAGGCGCTACTGCTGAGAATATAAGGTAGCCCTCTTCATTAGGTGTCTCGGTGCAGTTCCCGTTGGCTCAGATGCAACATTCATGAGTATAATCTGCCATTGTTTTACGGATGTCCTGTGATTGTGAGTTTCTTGCCTCTACACACGTAAACTGCTATCAGGATGGGATTTGTATGTATTGACAATATTGACGTAGACAATCTCATTTATTCTCTTAACACAACGAGAATCAGAGCTCCCACTCATTATCCCAGATATTCGGGGAGTCTGATTGTGAACCAGAACAAGTTATGAAGATGCTTCCAGTTTGTCAAGAGAACCGCGCCCTGCACTGGTTATGAAGTAATACCTCCTGGGAAGGGTGAAAAACTCGTTCAGAGAAACTAAAGATAATTTAGATGAATTAAGTGTGGCCCAAGATCTCCCGCCGCCATTACTGGCTGCAGTAAGACTATGATTTACGCCGCAATTAAGGTAGAAGGTAATGAGAAGTTACGTTTGAGATGCTTCTGGGACGTGATCTTACTGTCTTTATTGTACACGCAGTTGTGTCAAGCTGGTCACACTGTGTCTTACTGGACCTTACAGTCTTACCCTATTATGCATGTAGTGTTAACCCGTTAACTGCCGCCCATGACAATTGTGACAGACGTTAAACAATTGTTTTACGACCAGGGCCCGTATTTTTGGATCTCACTCGCATACGAAAATCGCCAAAGCGTCTACGAATTTCATTTTCATTTCATTCATTTCATTCAGGCTTAACATGTCCTCCTAAGCACGATATTCTCTTCAAATCTTAGCCTGCCCAATAACATCGATTGCAGCCTAGTACCAATCGTATTGCGGGTATTTATTGTACTCCGCCTCCAATGTTAATTTCACATACGAAATGAAATTCCAAGCTCTCGGTTCATTATAAAACTAATTACAGGAACACCTTTATAGCAGACATTTTCTCCCTCATTGCTCTGCGCTATGTCAGTAGTTAATGGGTGGTTATTAAAGAAGGCAGCGTTTGCGGTGGATGTTAGTTCTGTTCTGGGGCTAATTGAGCAGATGGGGCCATCTGGTGGCAGGACACGTGCTGGAATTATTTTAAGTGGTACTCAGTCATTTTTTGCTGGAAACGGGCTGGCTGTCTCAGCTCGATTAGGAGTCATTGACCACTGGGTGTTCAGTGAGAGAGTGTGTTCCCTAGAGTTATAGATAGGGTTTTGCCGTTGAAAGGCAGCGCTTCCCTGGTTTGGGATTCTGATAGAGGAGAGGAAAAATACTAATGATTTAATTGGGCTTCTTTCTTGGCGTCCTAGATAGTTACAAGTTTTATGCAAGGGTCGAGCTGGCTAACCAATTTTATTTTGAGTCTAGTTTAGATCACATTTTAAGTTTAGTTTAGTATTAGTAGACTGTGCTGAGGAGGTTATTATAACAATAAGCCAGGTAACATAAGGCACATAACAACGGCTTGCAATGTACCAAAAATTAGAATAAATAATTAGAAACAGTTAAATAGAAACTATTTTTGAAGTGAAAACTTCTTTAGCGGCGTTGAGCACTTTTTCTGTAATGGGTATAAAATCTTAAACTCGCGTCAGGACACGTGACCTGATCGAAAAAGCGTAAGACGGATGGAGAGTAGACAGCTATCTCCTCTCTACGGCGCGGCGAAAATGTATGCCTGGGCCTACTGTTTCGTTTAGGCAGGAAAAAGTCGTTGAAATTATGGATGAAAGTAGATTTTTCGGAGAGATAAACTTTTTAATGTAAAATAATTGCAATAGTTTTAAAGTGTTAAATTTTTAATGTAATATAAATTGTCATGTTTGTGTACGATAGCGCAATAAATGAATATTGTATTCTACCACATAAATGATAGTACTTTTATACTGATAAAGCAATTGGTGCAAAATTATTCCCTAACCATTCCAAAATATCAAACATGCTCAACGTTAATAATCAAGTTTTCACTTCTGCCGGCACTCCCGGAGTGCATTTTATTTTTTACTTTCTCTGCATACACCTTAAGGGGAAGGCAGACTAACTATTAAAACTATTATTGTATGAAATGAAATCCTTTCAAATATACTGGGATCTAGACTAGCTTGAGGTAAAATAATTACATGTTTTACTATCTTATGATAATTGCGTAACTATTAACGTTCCATCGTTCTGGAGCCCGTATTTATTCCGCGGGAGCGCGTCGCCCCGCGTCAAGCCGAGTATGACTCGCTATTATATCAGCAGCTTAGTCCCAGTCGTAATTTCACGGCTGCTGAACGCGACGTAGGCGATGCGAGTTTGCTTATCATTATAATTTCATTGTGTGCCCGGCAGTACCATGTACCTCGTGCCCAGACGTTCCTCTGTTTGCAGAGTTACATGATTGGATCTAAAACAGAGACGTGTAGGGATCTGGTGACATCTCACATGGTTTTCTTTTGCATTCGACTGGATCTTAGATTTGAGTCAGTATCTAAAGGAGGCCTTTTTCACAACCTTGCTCGAGGTCTCTAGACTGGAGATCCGTCATCAATTCAACCCCTCAGTAAACAGATGCTTAATATCGACTACGAACATTGGAGTGTCGGTTCAATATCTATAGAAATTCTTCTCAGTTAAGTATTACCTATACTAATATTATAAAGAGGAAAGATTTGTTTGTAATGTTTTCACACAAAATCTACTGGACCGATTTCAAAAATTCTTTCACCTTTAGAAAGCTGCATCTTCACTGGTGACATAGGCCATATAATTTTACTAGGTGTAAACGAAACTACTCGTATTGTTATGTCTAATTCCACGCGAGCGAAGCTGCGGGCGTCCACTAGTGTTTTTATAAAATATATTAATCTGCCTTTATGACTGCACCTTAGACATAATTCCATGAGTGAAATTACAACCTTATTAATTGAACTAGCAATATCATCAATGGAAACTTAATTTGTGTTTTGATCAAAGAGAGATATAAATTAGATCTTACCAGATATACGTGTAAAATAACCGCCGTATTTTCTAGATTATTGTTGCGTGTAATATAATCCTTTGCTTTATGATCGTGAGATGTAAACAAACAAATTTTGCGCTCGTGTTTGCTCAAAGTATTTCACGATTCCTTGTTTGGTAAATATTGTTTTTGTGTGCCAGCGACGTTGGTTCTTTTGCAGTGTTCTTAAAGTGTGTTCTGCTGTGAGAGGAGACTGCACCGCGCTCATTTGTAGCTTGCTTATCTAAAGTAAACAGTGCTGTAAGTGTGTCGATAAATGTTGCTGAGTACATTACAATGAACAATTTGGTTTTTGTTGTTGTACCTAATTTTACGCACTAGAACTATTCTTAACTAGTGGACGCCCGCAGCTTCGCTCGCGTGGAATTAGACATTCACTAACTTCAAAAACGGCAAAGTTTCATACTAACTTTGCACCCCCGTTTTACCCCCCTAGGGGGTGAATTTTCAAAAATCCTTTCTTAGTGCTCCACTACGTTATAAAAGGAACCCCTGTGCAAAATTTCAAGTTTCTAACCCTTATAGTTTAGGCCCTGCGTTGATATGTCAGTCAGTCAGTCAGTCACCTTCTCCTTTTATATATATAGAACTAGTGGATGCCCGCAGCTTCGCTCGCGTGGAATTAGACATTCACTAACTTCAAAAACGGCAAAGTTTCATACTAACTTTGCACCCCCGTTTTACCCCCCTAGGGGGTGAATTTTCAAAAATCCTTTCTTAGTGCTCCCCTACGTTATAAAAGGAACCCCTGTGCAAAATTTCAAGTTTCTAACCCTTATAGTTTAGGCCCTGCGTTGATATGTCAGTCAGTCAGTCAGTCAGTCAGTCACCTTCTCCTTTTATATATATAGATGTGTATAAGCTATTGACCGGTGTAAAACGTGTTTGGGAGCTAATTCTATTTTTTTTTAATTTATCAGTGCAAGTCTGACTCACACTTAGAGTTCCTTACCACACCACAACCCTTTCGTTGTCCCACTGTGCGCACGGGTTTCCTCTCAGTTTTGGAGGGATTAGGCCTTAGTCCACCTCGCTGGCCAAGTGCGGATTGGCAGACTTATGCCTTCGATAACGTGAAGAACTTTCAGGCTGCAGGTTTCCTCACGATTTGTCCTTCACCGTTACAGCAGGTGACATTTAATTTCTTAAATCTCTTTCAGTCATTCATTGGTATGCACCAATGAGTTTTCCGCTTGGGTTTGAACCCGGACCGTTCGAGTGAGGACCGGACCGTTCCGTACCATCGAGAAATTTTTAAGGTTACTCTTTGGGATCTATTTTTTTTCCTTTTTTGTTGCATAGCCATAACACGGATTCTGTGAAAATTTCACCTTATGATGGAATCAAGAGATGGAACCCTGAGACACACAGACAGACAGCGGAGGCATAAGAATAGGGGTTTGTGACCCTTTGGATCATAACAACTGCTTCGGAAATTTTTTACACCGTCATGGAAACGAGTCATTATATCTTTGCTCATTTAATTACGCCATAGTTAGGTCCATAGGATTTGTTCGTAACAATTGTTTTCCTTTTCATTAGACCCCCATGCCCCCCATGACCCCCATGACCCTTGTCACTAACTGCCGACAGATTGGCCACGCGTATACCGAACTTGATTATGAGAAATTTTCCATAGTAAGGGTAGATTACATGATAGCGTTTTCGCAACTTAATTATTATATAAATAATAAATAAATATCTTCTTGGACATTCTCACACACGGCCATCTGACCCAAAAGTAGGCGCGTTTTATTGCCTCGTCGGTGTAGTAGTCGCAAACGCGACTGTAAAGCTAGAGCTCTTAGGTTCGTTCCCTGGCTCGAGCAAATATTGGGTTTTTTAACTTGTAATTATTATTAGTTCGTATTTGTACCCGGTTTATGGCAGTAGGCTCACATCCATTGTGTTTAAGATAGTTTCGCTCTACTCTTTGCACTGCACGTGACCAAAGGGACAGACGTTTTTTTCTATAGTCTGTCAGGCGTAATCGAACTGTGACATAATAATGAAGTCGGAAATGTTATAATATTATAGTGAGTATAATTCATAGCGCTATCGATCGTTTTGTTATAGATGTTAAGTATTGGACTAAAATCTAATAATCTTCAGATACTGCTTGTCGTGAAATCGCAGCATTGCAAACGATCCTTAAATTTTCCAAGATCTTGTTGTTTTTACGTGTAGCGTCGTCCCTCCAAGTAACTGGAAGTTATCTGCGGGTTTGTTTTTGCAACCGCAGCGATGGGTGGGTTCGATAGGGAGATGAACTCAACATTTCTCAGATTTGGGCTTTCAGTTCATAGCTGGATACTCACTTGTTTAATAGGTAAAAGATGATGTGGAATTACTGCCTTGGGTTGTCGGCATTGCTCTTTTTTAAGGTTTTAATAATAATAAATCCTTCGCGTTATTCAAATTAATGAAATCTCTCACTAAGTGACGCATTGTTGGTTATATTTTGGTATACAAATACAAATACAAATACAAATATGCTTTATTGTATACCACGAGCATAAAAAACATTTAAAAAGAAACAATGTAATGGTGGTGGCCAAAAGGCGGTCTTATCTTATCTTATCTCATCATATTATCTTATTGGTATATTCTTTGGCTATCCAAAGACCCAAAGTAACTCAGTAGTTATGATAAAATAGGAATCTATTACCTTCTTAAGTGATGTTTTGTATGTAAAGGTGTCGAGGAATTCAACTGCGATCAGGTCTATTCAGAAACGAATAAACAGACAGCTGAAATCAGCAAGTTTGAGCACAACGAACTGCCCCGACAGCGGGCCGCAATCGACGCAAACTACTTAGGGCCGAACTAAAGTTGTCCTCAACTCAGGTCAAGCGGTCAGTTTGACCCAAAAGTTGGGGACACCTGGTGACTTAGCGATGTAAGTTTAATACGGATTCGTTCGCGCCCTTAGCTGAACTTTCCTTTAATTATGGAGGATGCTGTTGTAACGGGGTGGAAACTTTAGCGAAGTAGTTGTGAAAGCCTTCTCGTAAGCTTAATTTAAAAGCTCTGACACCGGACCAGACATTGTTGCAAAAGGTTGATCTGGAATTTTATGATCCAATGCCGAAGCATGAGTTTACCAAATTTAAAAATCTAATAATACTCTCCAGCCCAGATATCGAATCCAGGACTCAGCCTTTTTAAGTCCACTGCTGGACGTAGGCCTCCCACTATCGTCGCCACTCCTCCCGATCCTGTGCCTTTTGAATCCAGCGGTTTCGCGCTGGCATTCGGGTCATCAGATTACAGTAAATACTCCAGAATGATAAACCAGTTGTTTTTAGGTTTGTCGGGTAGTTTGAAAACGGTCCCTCAAGCCAGATCAAAGCGGGCCACGCTCGGCGGAACGCGTTACCTCCGTCTGGATCCAAACAATTTCGCCTCCGAACCTTTGCGGGGAACGTAGATATAAATTTAATAGCTCCGATTCAATGGATTTTCCATTAGGCGCTTTTTGTATTTATTTCCACCACAGACGCTCGCCTTTCGCGGTAATCCGCGGGATTTCGAAGCGAAGCGGTGAGAAGCGCTGTCTAGTGTCTTCTATTTAAGGATATGGAGTGGCAAAAATACGTGTTGTTAGCTTTGAGTCAATTCTCTGGTATATCTCCAAAAAAAGGGTCTGCGTTTTGTTCGTGAGTTATTATTTGAATGGTGATATATATGTTTCTTTCGCCGGGCGATCAGGCGGCAATAGCACAGTGGCTGAGATCTTGGTGTCGTACTCGTGTTCAAATCCCAGAGTAACGGTGTAAGTCCCTTTGTAATGGTGTAAGTACCTTTTTTTTTTTTTTTGTTTAACGAGTGGGAAACCTTGAAAAGGTACCCGGACGTCGTGGGAGCGACGCCGGGTTATGTGGGACTTTCACCCACTAAAACCCACTCGGTGGCCTACTCCGGCGCTACAGGAGGGCTCCGGGATCTCTTATAGAACGCGCCGGTGCCCTCCAGCGCTGCGCCCAAGACGGGCTCTTCCCGGTTTCACAACGCTGTGCAGCCACAAACAGCGTCGTCTTTCCCGGGGTCACAAGGTGGACGGTTCGAGCTCCCCCTCTCACCGCCCGCAACCCCAGAATTCCCCTTTTAGTCGCCTTTTACGACAGGCAGGGGCTACCGTAGCACTATTCTGGTCCCGAGCTACAGGGACGATGGTGTAAGTACCTGGATGCCTTAAAGTTCTCCATAATGATCTTGAAGCGTGTGATCCACTAATCCGCACTGGGCCAGCGTGGTATAAGGACCGTTCCCATGCCAAGACGAGACCCGTACTCAATAGAGGTAGAGGGACATTCAAAAATGGGAATGTGTGGTTTACAGTTACACTTATCAAGTAGCAACACATCTGCGACCAACTTGGAACGAGACTTATTATTACTAACGGGACTCTAACTATCCCTAACAGTCCCACCTACTAACGAACTGACCAACTAATGTTCTTATTAGTAGCTCTCTGTAACCTGAACTAATCATCCCAGTCCCTATTTGAGTGTTGTTCAAAGTCTGTCACAATTGTCATGGAATGGACGGCAGCACAAGGCTCGGTTGCTAATTTATCCGTAAAAAAAGTAGTCATAGAAAATAAGGCAAAGAAAGTACTAAAGAAAGTAAGGCATAGCCAGAAAGAACATTCATAGATATTGCCTATGATGGCCCGGATCCTGTTCTGAATTCTTACAAGTTGTAAGGTAACAACCTCAAGTGCGAAACATGAGCTACCGAAATATGCCTAGTACCAGACGGAGAGGGAACAACAGACGGAGGTTTCTGCGATGAAACTTTTCTATCCACCGAAATAATTACAAAGTTCGGCATGCTATCCATTCTACAAGTTGAACACGCAAACACGGCGTAACTTCTAGTGCTAGTGATTACAAGCGCGGCCGCTGGCGACTTGCTTTTGCCTTCCATCGCCCGATAGTGCTATTAAACTCACATCTCCTGCAGCGAAACCTATAAAGAAATTTAAACCTTGTCCTTTTCAAATTAAGGTCGAAAATCGCTAAAAATTAAACTGAAACCCTGTCCAGGAAGCTATGAAACTTTGACCCTTATTTTCAGTCGCTAGAGTTCATGAATTCGTCGAAAGATAAATCGGATAGATGAAATAGGTGCTCCGATATGAATCGAAGCCATTTGAAAGTCCCGTACAAGGATAGCTCCAATACTGGAGTATTTGGCGAAATAGAATAGCCGTTGTTCGAATGACCCAGACTGAAAGAAAGCGAATTTCTGTAAAAGTAGCTCGTGATATCATATGATTGATGAAGTGTCTTCTTCAGGCGTCCGATTTAACGACGCTTTAAATTCTATTTTATATATTCAACTATCTATCTATGCCTTTGCTTTTTATTCCCTACAAAAAAACTCTTCAAAATCCCATAATTCTTATCCAGGTGACTAACCCGGCGTGTAGAACAATCAGTTTACTGTTTCCGCTCGCTTTGTGCGTTAATTCAAATGGAGCGTGGCTCGAGTGGCTTTATGCTCGCACTGCATTCATTCTCCGGTCACGCCGTATTCCTTGCGAATCTGGCGATGAACCCTCGATAATGATACCTGCTACATCAGTCTTAACCATATTAACGTTGAATTATACTTTGGATTCTAAATTCCTGTGTTGAAGAGATTTCAGAAAAAATACGAATCTGTTTTAGGAGAAAGTGATACTGTGATACCCTCCTCCGGGTTCCTCTAGATGGAAGGGATTACGCCATCGTCCACCACGACCGCGGTGGCCGAGTGCAGACTGGCAGACTTTACCTAGAATTGATTTGCTCGTCCAATTTCATTTGTGAAACTTTTCCGTACAAAATGTCTGTTGCATCGGAATAAGTGATGTAGTTGGTCCCTAATTGTCCTGTAACAAGTCCTGTACAAGTAGTTTCGGGCTAACTGAGTTGGTTACGAGCAGTCCCGGGCGCTCGCCCGTCGGCTTACGGAGCTGACACAAATTAGGTTGTGGCTGTGCGGTCGCAAGTGTTTGCAGAGTCAGATCAGGTATTAGAACAATTTATTTGCTTTCTCGGAGGTCAGAGTATTGTTCTTGGATATATATGCACGGATTGCTGCCGCCCATGGCAACATGTGCCAGAACTTGAAGAAGAGTCCTAAGATGCTGGCGATACGAAAATTCCTGTTTGGACTACACAAGTGACAAAACATCAAAATATTACCAATTTCCTGGAAACTGTACGAATATACGGAATATTTCAACAATTCATAAGAGAAGGTACATATTGCAAAAGGATATTTTTTTCAGCGGGGTTTAAAATATAGCCCGGGTGAATGAACCTCAGCGGTGTTTGTGGAGAAATTTTACAGGCGTGAGCGGAATCTGAAATGGCTCGTGACGGTCGGGAAATGCAAACCTTTGGAGCCTTCAGAATTTTCGTTTCAATTTTTCCGTACATGAGAGCAATTACCCGCAAAGGATCGAGTGATTCCGATCCGTTCGTTTCCGGAGTTGGTCCTCTGTGGGCTAACGATTTGTGATCGGAAATATGCACGTGTGTAAGCGGATTAGTTATTGCGCGGCTTGCAAAACTTGCACAAAATAAAATGGTTGACGAACACTGGGCCTGGAATAGCCACCGGTATAGATTAAGTTTTAAGCTGTAACTCTGATGGTTCCGTTGGGATATTGACGAGAATGAACAATGAACAATGTACATCATAAATGAACTGCTATTATTGTTAGAACAATATTACTTTTCTTCCCCTACATTATTTCTTGGAACTGTCGTCGAACATTAATTTCTTCAGGTGTTATGCGAAAATTTATTATAACAGGATTGTCATTAATTAATTACACACCTATCTACCTATAATAGCAGGAACATTCTTGGAGGTAAGGAAGTTCATATTAATAGGCTTATCTATACTAATAGTATAAAGAGGAAAGGTTTGTTAGTAATGTTTTCACTTAAAAACTACTGGACCGATTTAAAAAATTCTTTCACCATTAGAAAGCTGCATCTTCACTGAGTGACATAGGCAATATAATATTAGATACTAGGTGTAAACGAAACTATTGTTTGTTATCCACACTTGTGTTGTAATAAAGTTAGTCAGGAAGTTAACGATGTCCAATGCAAGTCCTTGTCGTGCAAGACGCAAGCTACGTCTAACTGCCGTCGTAACACTCGAGACTTCGCTCGAGCTAGCGCTAACTAATGCCACATCTACACTGCCATCGATTGCTCTCGTGTTCGCCTTTGATACGAGAAACGAGGTTATGTGGAATGCCTATTGAAACAACGAGATCCTCGCCACCCAATTGGAGACAGGATTTCACTTCATTGATTTGATACGTTTGAAGACTTGAATGCTTGAATATCGAGGATAGCTTTCATGTTATAACATTTCGAGATCTAAGCTTTGTCATGTCTATGAGACGTCGTTGATCTTTGTCGACCTTCGGGTGGCTTGAGAGCTTTTCAGCTGGCAACGGGACAGATCCGTGACCCGGACGACTGTGTATAGTAGCTAATATCAGAGTCGATCAGCAATATGCGCTCTTAAAATGGCACACTATATTTACATCAAATTCGTGTACTTCTTGCTTTGTTCTTGTCAGTACGTGACAAGAAACAAAGCAAATCTGAATATGTCGCCTTTACGTCGTCATGTATGAGTTTAAACAATGAAATGATTACTACGCTAAACAATTCTGAAAAAAATACAATTCATTATAATTCGCTGAATTCCATCGCGAGAAAGAGATAAAGCAACAATATTTGTGATTTGAGCGATAGCGTGCCACCAGTTACAGCATATGTTGCGACGATGAAACCGCAGCGCTGATTTTCAGTGACGCCCGTTTGAGACGGTATTTGGATGACGAGTGCCTACATACTACAAAAATATACTTAACTACTTTAAGAGTAAAATGGTCAATCATGTAACTTATTCGGTCGTTGAAACGGCAAAATTGACTCGACCCAGCTCAATGATCCCAGTGATCCCAAAAACAAAATAGTTCAATCAGCTTTCTACGAAGCCGAATGAATTGAGTTCCCGCAGGTGCTAATAGTACAAACAAACAATGCGGGGCCGCCGCAGTTTCCAATTAGGCGATTGAATTCCATTTGCAAGACAGTCTCGCCTTTTTGGAATATGATCGATCACGAGGTTGTGAGGTTTCAACGACTATTGAATGTCCCTGCTTTTGGCGTTATTGCGGATATGCAGCAGACTGGGATGAAGGGTAGCGGTTCAAAATAATAGCTGGTCAATTAGTTAGTTAGTTATTGAAATTGTAACTAACACCGACAGCAAAGTAATCAACTAAAAGAGCTAACTTGGACAAGTACGCATTACCACAGAATACTTAATAGTACAAGGCATTACCGATTACTTACTGAGGACCATTGATTTCCGACAAGTTCTTAAAATAACTAAGCTATAGGTACAGCAATAAACTTGAATATGAGATAGTGACAAATTAAAAAACTGACTTTCCAAGGTTTCTGATAAAAATATATGATAAAAGGACTCCCTTTAGGCAAGGTTCCGAAGATTCTGGCAGCGTTCCCCCTTTGAATAGCAAGACTAATTCTTTGTCCGAGGTAGCTGCCAGCTCTTCGGTCTCCTGTGATGTCGACTAACCTTTTTGCTATTTCCTTATAAAGCCTCATAGCGTTAGGACCCCACGGACCAAGGGTCTCGACACCGAATGGGACAAAATCATATTCGGTGCCTAGACCCCTGTATTTGCACGCTTTAGATTTTTTGATATACTTATATGTTACCACTAACAAGTCAAACAGTTATAAATGTCTATGGTTTGTTGTGGCTGTGGGACCAGCGGTGCGATTCCGTAACTTTTATGACAGAGTTTTATGGTTCACTACTTCTATACGCTTTGATTGTTTTTTTTTGGTGCAAATTTGAATTTTACGTTCGTAACGTTCGACGTCAGCTGCATTCCACAAATCCAAGCCAAGTTTAACATGAACAAACTGACATTTTGGCAGCAAAACAATAGGAAACCATTCATTCACTGGTCGATTTCGCATTGTTCTCCAAAAATGTCGTGTTCCGTAACTTTTATGACTTTCTAAGCACCGCCCCTCAACTCAACTTCAACATTTTATAAATGTCAAATTAAAAAAATTTAATTTGTCCTTGAACGGCTTGTATTAGTGTGTTACCCGTAGGGCTGCCATCCGTCCGGGTTTCCCCGGATTTGTCATAGTTTGGAAGACGTCCGGGGAGCGTCCGGGCGGGGTTTTAATTGTAGGTTTTCGATCAGATCCCGTTCCCATAATTTATGTACCTAAATAAAACTACAGCCACTTTGAAGGCATTTTAATGTTATTGCTTATAAAATTAACAAATAATTAAAAACTATAACTTAGTTTTCTTTTTAATTTAAATTAAGTAGTTACACATTTCTATGAATGTAAACAACAAATTTATAATAAACATGTAGGATTGCTAAAAAAAGTTACGATTTATGGTTTTTTAAGTTTTAGTGCTGATTATAGTCTATTTTAAAATATGAGGACATTTTGATGTTATTAAAAATACTTTAAATATACATTGTGTAAGTGTATGAAAAAAGTATTGAAATGTCCGGAGTGAAAGGTCCAAAATCCGGGGAACTTACGCTTCCGGTCCGGGGGGCAGGTTTTAGAGATGACAGCCCTAGTTACCCGCAACAGGCCTGTCGCGTCGCTGTCGTCGCGCGGGGCGAGGCTGTGTGAGCTTTTCAAAACATATCAGGTTGTACTCGTAAGGATGATAAATAGTGCGGTGGCCTCTTAACGTTGAACGTTATCGTTACAAGTAGGTAGCTCGCCGGTCGTAAACAGGTTCGGAAAACAGGTTGGTCCGAATTTCATTTGCATCCATTCCTTATTTACCTGTTTTCCTTTCTTATTTTCCCGAACTTGTTGTTGCCTTGATTTGACGCCGCATTGAGGTTTAATAAAAACTTTTCGACATTTTTTTTTTGTAGACAATTTAATAATTTACCAATGTTGTCATTATTTTCGAAATCATTCTACGCGTATGCAATACAGGGTTTTATTTCTTATCGTGAGAAGCTTGCTGAAGCTTAAAAGTTGTCATCCGTTTGGAGGAAAAGAAATAGAAAGAAAAAACACAATAAGATAATACCTAATATCCTATAAGCTTAAATTATTCTTTGTTGCGAACGAAGGTACCGTCAAGCTAAAAGGTTTCCACAAATAGATACAAAGTAAAATTATAGCGGTTTAATCTCCACACATAATGGTCACGTGTTTCTATTTAGCACCACCAGTACTTATCACGTGGAATATAATTAACATACGTTAAGTTTTCAACGTTTATTTATTAAGCAGTACCTACCTACGTCCTGTTATTTAAATGAACGTGTTTGGTCCGTAGGACTAGCGCCGCACCTGAGAACCTTTAAGCGTAGGTATTTGATCATATCATGAGATATATAGAAGACTAGTGGACGCCCGCAGCTTCGCTCGCGTGGAATTAGACATTCACTAACGGCAAAGTTTCATACTAACTTTGCACCCCCGTTTTACCCCCTTAGGGGGTGAATTTTCAAAAATCCTTTCTTAGTGCTCCCCTACGTTCTAAAAGGAACGCCTGTGCAAAATTTCATGTTTCTAACCCTTATAGTTTAGGCCCTGCGTTGATATGTCAGTCAGTCAGTCAGTCAGTCAGTCATCTTCTCCTTTTATATATATAGATTAGTATGGGTGGCCGCTCCCGTGTTGCGCGTGTTGAATCGCCCACAGGCAACCGTTCTTCACCACTCTTATTATTCTATTGAAAATAACGTACCAACGAGAAAGCTTTCAATAAATTTTAGCCAGTAGCGGTCCACATCCCCCTGGCTAATGTCGGTTGATCACAATCGGTTGAAAACGGCTCGTTGGGAGCCCACTAATGGAGCGAGATTATAAATGCATAGCGATAACTGGCGGAAATCCCCGCGCGAGCACAAGCCAGCTCTACACGTGTAGCGCCGGAGAGTGGGCGGAACCGTGGTTGTAGTGTATGGCAATAGAAATTATGCACGTGGAAGGAATTAAAAGGTCGATATCGCTGCATTTCAATAACCTATCTACAGATAGATATGGCTATCGGAGATAGAAATTCGACACATTTTATATGGCACTTGCTACCATCTTCATAACACTGTAAGTGTAAATTGTCTCTTAAGCATTACGAGTGTATGTACTAAAAATCAAAACATCGTAAAGGATTTTCAAAATCTAGTAGATTAATGCTGGATTTCAATAACCTATCTACGAATAGATTTGGCTATATTGACATAAGTTCCATATACGCTGCGACCCATACGACGTCCCACTGCTGGGCACGGGTCTCCAGACGGTCCAGAGCATACTCCACCACGCTGCTCCAATGCGGATTGGTGGACGGGTTAGTGGCCAACCCAGTGTCGAATGTTCTCAAGCCACCCGAAGGTCTTCGACTAGGCTTAGCGACTGTTTCCAACATTGGAAACAACCGCGACCGACGGATTTACGTGTCCTCCGAAGCACGGTAGGTAGCGTCCATGGAATATTGAGATTAGCGGTCACCCATCCACAAACCGACCGCGCCCGTCGATGCCTAACTCTTTCGATCACATTGAATCGCCGCGAGCCATTAGGCTATGAACGCTTTTGATAAATGGTAAGCTTTTATCAACAAAGGCTGTTCTTATTAAATTTTAAACCAACCCCATCTTTCGATCACATTGAATCGCCGCGAGCCATTAGGCTATGAACGCTTTTGATAAATGGTAAGCTTTTATCAACAAAGGCTGTTCTTATTAAATTTTAAACCATCCCCACGGCACCAGAACGGAAAACGATTTGACGCAGGCGGAGACGCGGGGGAACCTAGTAAATGAATAAATGTGCATGCCAGTCAAACCTAACAAGCTGAGAGTATTGGATGTGAGGAGTATGAGAGGCGACGGCGCTCTTACCAAATCACACAGACAAGCTCCAGCGAACATCATGTGATCTTGTTGTTAATGCAATATATTAGGTTGCCAGGAAATTTACAGTTTGTCTTCTTTGACGTTCAGCTAATGGAACGGCTCGTCGAACTCGCGTCATATCGCATTGCCTTCCGACTTTACACAGACCTTGATTGATTTTCTCGATTGTCCTTTGACCACTGCTCTGTTTGCGCTAGAGGAAGAGGTCCTGGGTTCGATCCCCGAGTTAGCAAAACTTTAAGCGGTGACAGCCTAGTGGCTATCGAACTCGCCTCTCACTCGAGCGGTCCGGGTTCAAACCCCAGCGGTACGCACCAGTGACTTTTCTAAGTTATGTGCGATTTAAGAAATTAAATGTCACTTGCTGTAACGGTGAAGGACACATCGTGAGGAAACCTGCATGCCTGAGAGTTCTTCATAATGTTCTCGAAGGCATGTGAAGTGCCAATCCGCACTTGGCCAGCGTGGTTAGCTAAGGCCTAGTCCCTCCCATTCTGAGAGGAGACCCGTGCCCGTGTAGGATAAGCTATTCATTAAATGATCAATTGCTAATCCTTTGCCATTTTTATTGATCAGTTTAGAATAGCATTATCTCATTTTAGTTACCTAGACTTTCGTTATGCGTGTCCAACCTCATAGCGAAATAAATTGTTTGACTTTGACAAGATTTGAGTGTTTATTTATTTACTTATTGTGTAATGATATATGCCGAAAAGATTGGTTTTTGGTTTGGTGCAGCCTTTTCCTCGTCTCCGGTTCGCGAGGCGAGGGTGTCGCCAGCGGAACTAGATAACTAACGCCTTGGTTATTTGGATTCGATTACGCTATACTGTATTTCTTTACTTGTGCCTCGTTTGAAGCATGAACAGTGCCGCAAACATACTCCCCGGTTACAGCCGAATCGACACGATAAAGCTTATATAGGAGTCTATACTAATATTATAAAGAGGAAACATTTGTTTGTAATGTTTTCAAACAAAAACCACTGGACTGATTTCAAAAATTCTTTCACCATTAGAAAGCTGCATCTTCACTGAGTGACACAGGCTACATAATATTACCAGGTGTAAATGAAACTATTGTTATGTTTAATTCCACGAGAGAAGCTGCGGGCGTCAACTAGTATTTTATATTTTCCCCCACGAATATGTACACATGTTTTTCTTGATAGTAACCAGATAATTAACATTTCGCCGAATGTCTGGACAAGTTAAATTTGATGCTATTTGCTTAATAATATTAAACAAGTATGCAGTACCACCCGAGACTGGAATAGTTAGTCCAGTTAGCAGAGGAAGCCTTTTTAACTTGATATGTTAATGGATTTGACAGAATGTTTTTTATTTCTAAAACCTAGGATCATGATCGAAATAAGTTTAGATTTTATACCATTTTCAGAGCATTTCTAAATAATTCTAAACTCCACACTATGCTGCCGCCGCACACATAAACTGCACAGCAAGATCCACAGAGCCTCACAGAGGCGGTATATAAAGCACTACTAAATAATGCCACCGCGAGCTTTAACCCGGAGAGCCGTAAGCTCTGCTGGCCACCGTGCGTAAAGCTTTAAGCTCTTTGTCGATTATTTCGTTTCTGCTGGCGAAGCCTTACTTATGAAATATAAATGAAATAAGCAGATTTATCAACCATCTTATGGATAGCTCTAAGATGACATTGCATCTGCAAGTGGCGTGTTCATGATGATGAATGACAAACCTAAAGATGTATGGTGGTGTATGTATACCTTCATGCACGCAGCACTTCCCTCCATCCCACACAGGAAACCTCTGGGGTTTGAACCCGGACCGCTCGAGTGAGAGGCGAGTTTGATAGCCACTGGGCTATCACCGCTTAGGTAGCATAATTGGTATAAAATAGCAGCAAGGGCAGTCTCGTGCAGTCTCGTGCAAGTGCAGTAATATCTAGCGAAACATTGTAACTTTGTATCTGTACCGCTTAAGCTGCGGAGATACGTCTGGCCGGCGATGATACCGGTAAACCTCTGCTCACACTGGCGTCTCTTCCAATGTAACGAGTACTATTAGTTTTACACTAATATAAAAATTGTTTCGTATGAAATTGAATTGATACAGAGACAGAGACACTACCGATCGAATCTGTCCTTATAATTTTATTCATAGGGATAAATACCTACATAATATGTATGGATTATCCTGCTTATCATCATAATATGAATGTATTATCGCGAGTAACTAAGGGATTTAGTTACTAGCTCGTTAGATATTATTATCTGCTTTAATAATAAAGGCTAACTATTTACATAAGGACAATTACAATATTGATATTGATAGACCTAATCCATAAGGCCTTCCATAAGGCCTATGAGAAAGAACTATAGAATATACTATACTACCTACTACCACCGTACGTTTCTGGCGGTCTTTTTTACGGCGAACTGGTCTTATGTGCTTCCGACTGAGGTTTTCCCTTCGAGCTACGACATGGAGCGCTTCAAAAAGAGTGTGAAACGCTTCCTTCAAGGCAGGCAACGCACCTGTGATGCCCCTGGTGTCGCACGTGTCCATTGACGACGGTGACCACTTACCATCAGGTGGCCCGGTCAGGTGGTATGTCTGTATGTTCGTCTTATACTATAAAAAAAAAAAGTTCTAGATCTTCCATTCAGTCTTCTTAAACCCTACACTACGAAGTGACCTCACCTTTACAACACTGTGTATAAGTCCGCTTAAATGCATTAGTGTAATGGACCTCCGGGGAGGTCTCAGAAAAATTAAAGTGAACGTTCTAAATTGGCCAAGATTTGTAGCGCTCTCGACGTCGAGATATAGCATTGCTCAGTTGCTCAGGAGGGCCACTTGCCTTTGATTGTTTTAAAATGTCGGCAAATTCGTGCTTGTTTCGTTGAGAGATTTGAATATCAGGCATCATATTTCTGTAGCGTATTAATTAATAGCGTTTAGATTCCCAGGGAATAAAGGTAGATATTTATTTAAATTTAGAATAAAGGCAGATATTTGACAGCGGTGACAGCCCAGTGGCTATCGAACTCGCCTCTCACTCGAGCGGTCCGGTTTCAAACCCAAGCGGCACGCACCAATGACTTTTCTAACCTACAACTGAAATTATTCTGTATACGCTTACAAATACTTGCTTAAATTATAAGTAGCCGTCAAAAACTAAAGAATATTTTGTTAGTTGTCTTAGAATACTTATTAAAAATTGTAAACATTTCCTTGCTTATATTTGTTGCGGGGTTATGGATTGCAGAGTGAAACACTCGATTTACTTGCAGTGGAATTTATTACTTTATATTAAAATATTTAAACACTTATTTTATTGCGCTGCACGCAGCTCGCTAAGTGAGTAGAGGGGAAGAGTTTTTTGACATATTAAACCCATTCCGCTCACAGATTAAATATTCTTACATCTATATATATAAAAGGAGAAGGTGACTGACTGACTGACTGACTGACTGACTGACTGACTGACTGACTGACTGACTGACTGACTGACTGACTGACTGACTGACTGACATATCAACGCAGGGCCTAAACTATTAGGGCTAGAAACTTGAAATTTTGCACAGGGGTTCCTTTTATAACGTAGGGGAGCACTATGAAAGGATTTTTGAAAATTCACCCCCTAAGGGGGTAAAACGCGGGTGCAAAGTTAGTATGAAACTTTGCCGTTTTTGTAGTTAGTGAATGTCTCCACGCGAGCGAAGCTGCGGGCGTCCACTAGTTTATCTATAAAGGCACTTTAGTACTTTTCATTTTATACGATCAACAATATTTAGTAACATAACACTTGAGGCGCCGTCGTGAGGCCTTCGCCGGGCCACGTGGGAACACTTTCACCGCTGGGATGCACGCAACAGCGATGGCTGCTTCCTCGTACTTCCGTGATATACCGCGCAGTTGGTTACGCTGAGTACATACGGGACCCCGTCTCAGACCGTGTGGCGATGTTCGCAGCCGAAGGCCTAACAAAACGTGGTTTAACTTATTACCGCACCGATCGCTATAATAATATGCGTAAAAAAGGTACTTACATTATAGTCATATATACATCTATACATATATCGCAGGCATTTTGTATGATTCCGCCGTTTACATACGGCGTCGGCAGTTTATAAACGCTCGCTGTTATGTAGAATGCCGAAGGCAAAATGACAACTCGTTCTATTTTAAAAGCTTTTATTTAACTTCACTCGTATGTATGTATGTATGTATGTATGTATGTATGTATGTATGTATGTATGTATGTATGTATATATGTATGTATGTATGTATGTCCTGGAATCTTGCAATCAATATTTCACCCACTTCCACTGAAGCTATCGAGCTGAAATTTGTTTGAAAAATTTATTTACAGGATTATTATTGTTTGTAAATTTAAATTTTATGCCTAACCTGAACATTCATGTCCATCCATCTTAAACTCGTACTGTATGTCACTAAGCGGGGGTAAGCCAGGGGTCGTGGGTTCGAATCCCACTCAGGACAAACATTCGTGTGACGAACACTTGTGTTTGTTCTGTCTGGATGTTAATATTATCAATTTTAGTATGTATTTAAAATATCTATGTATGCATATCAGTCTCTGACACCCATAGAGTACAGGCTTGGTAAACCCTCATCTGGTTGGTGGAGGTTGGTCACTTACTAAATGAAATATCTGGAAGCACTTTACTATATTTATTATACAATCCACAATTGAGTATACATTTCACTTCACTTCTTGTAGTACTTTACACTTTGCTTGTTCTTGTAATACTGACTATCCCATATAAAAACATTTTTACTTATACAATCTCCGAAAGTTCTCACTAGCGTGATTCACAATTTAGAATTTGGATTTACTAGCGCCATCTAGTACGCCAATATAAAACTAACATACCGCTCACCAAGGACATATGTTGATATGTCCTTACTAAAGTTTACAATAAATCAACTAACAATTTTAATTACATCCTACCCTAGCCACAGCAAAACATATTCTCTTAAACCTTTACAATAAATTGAATCACAAAATAAATTTATCTTAACTTAAAAATACATATTTTACCAAACCATAACTACAAATTACTTCTTTTAAAACATTCACTTAACTAAGTAATAGGTAGAATACACAATTTTGAGGTAGGTCTCTTAATAACTGAAACCTTAGTACGAAGTGTGACTACTCGAGTAAGCCCGTCCTGTCCAGGATGTTTCTCAATAATTCTGCCGAGTAGCCATTTAGCTGGAGGTAAGTCGTCCTCCTTAACCAACACTACATCCCCCTCGTTTGGCTCAGAAGTTTGATGCGACCACTTATATCTCTGAAAGAGCGTTGCCAAGTATTCCCTTGACCAGCGACGCCAGAATTGTTGCATCATACGCTGCATTAATTGCCATCTTTTTAGACTCGAGATGAAAACTGTTTCAAAATTGTTATTGTCCTAACCTGCCGCCCACCCTCAATATATTTGAACTATCAACAAACGGAGTCAAACTATGTAACGTGTTTTTCCTTTGAACCGTTTTTGTATTTCTTAAACTTAACAGCTTTTCTTGAAAATATATTTGTTGGCATTATCTTATGCAGATATATCCAAAACAATTTCAATTCCTTCCAATTCAATTCCAAAGTTAATTTTAATAACTTTCCATCTACCACCCGGATATAAACTACGGCAGCGTATGCCATTTTTGATACATCGCAAAAACCATGCAAATCGACTTGTTTGTCGCTACTCTTCACACTCAACCATCGCGGTATCATTATTTGCGACAAATTCAATAATTCGCTTCGGTAAGTACACCACTCGTCGTATATCGTTTGTGGGACTTCTTGATCCCACCCAATCCCAATCATCCACAGCTTCTGAATACAAATTTTCGCTAAAATCACTACAGGTGCAACCCATCCTAATGGATCGAATAATCTTGCAATGTCAGATATCAATCTTCTTTTAGTTAATGGTTCCTGAAGTGGTGGCAGTTTCACCGAGTACTGGAAGGCGTCATCTCTTCGGTTCCAGGTAAGTCCTAGCGTTTTAAATACTTCATCTTGTTTTATTTTCATATTTAAACTATCTTCCGCTTCTTTTCCTGCCTTCATACTGTTACGAAGGCACAGGGAAGCTAGCGCCATCTAGCGCCGATGGTGGAACCACTCAGTGAACGCACAGACAACGTGATATCCCGACTCGATACTAGATGGCGTTAGTGGGCCTGTATTCTCGCGTGTTCGGGAACACGCGGTATCTTTCCAGAATCGTCTAGTACTCGCGACGGTGTCGTCATTGTCATCATCAGTCTTCATTGAGTCAGCAGGTCTTTCTCTCCAAATCCTTCGAACCCTAACACGTAACAACTGGTGTCGGAAGTGAGATTTGGAGATGCCATTGACTCCGAGAGAGGACTTACAGGAGGGCGTCAGGACAAGGGCACAACGAGCTGCGGAGGCCACAATTGGGGACCAAGCTCCGCCCACTGGCCCCGCCCACCAGACCACGCCTACCAGACAGGCCACGCCCACCAGCGGCACCGTAGCTTCTACAGCCCCTCAAGTGGCTCTTCAATTAGGAAGTTTATTTGAATTAATTCAGGAAATGAAGGAATCACAAGAACGCAAGCTCGGTGCTTTGCAAGAGTTACAAGAACGCAAGCTCGGTGCTTTGCATGCTTTGCAAGAGTCACAAGAGCGCAAGCTCGGTGCTATGCAAGAGTCACAGGAACGCAAGTTGGGCGTTTTACAAGACCAACAAAAAGACCTCCAGGAAAAAGTGCTTGGGGCTATAAATGATGTTAGCGTCACGATGATTAAGCTTCGAAAAGATTTCGACGTAGTGGAAGAACGAGTTACTGGGTTGGGGTTGGATGTTGAAAATGTGAAAACCGGCCTCGCTGAACTACAAAAGAAAGTAGTGCGGCTTGAAACCATGGGAGTTGCGATGTCTAGTGGAACTACCGGAGTGGTGCAAGGACCAAGAGTAAAAGTGCCACCATACGACGGCACTACTTCTTGGTACGCTTATCGTAGGCAGTTCCAGATGGTTGCTACTGCCAACGGATGGACGGAAGAACAATGCCTGACCGCTCTCACTGTTGCGCTCAGAGGGCAAGCTTTGTCGGTCCTGGAAGCACTGCCACACACAGGAAATGGGTTCCAAGACCTGATGGAGGCACTTGAATCCAGATACGGGGAGCGACACCTGGAGCACGTGTTCCGTGCCCAACTGCGTGGTAGAGTCCAACGCTCAGAAGAAGGACTACAGCAATGGGCGTTGGAAATAGAAAAACTCGTCAGGAAAGCATACCCGGGAGCCGACACCAAGATGGTAAACACGAATATTCTTCAAGCATTTGTCGACGGAATCAAAGACCTGGAGGTCAGAGCTGCAGTGAGACTTCGTCACCATACCTCGCTAAAGGAAGCACTGGCGCATGCTTTGGAGGTCGAGGCTGTTCGCCATGACATACGGCAGACCCATAAGATCCGCGAGGTCTCTGAGGAAGTCAAGGAGGTTAAGGCTCCTACGAAGAAAAGATATGGAGTCATGTGCTACAAGTGTGGTGAGAGGGGCCATCTTCAGCTCAACTGCCCGCAGAAGGAGACCCAGGTGGCAAGGATGAAAAGGATCGAGAAATTAATAGAGGAGCTGAAGAAGCAAGGGGCTTCATCCCCTGCCCGGGATCAGGGAAAGAAAAAGTCAAGTGAGGGCATGCAAACCAGATACGACCGGAAATCGAACACGAGCGGCTTCGAGGAAGGTTCACTGGTGTGGCTGCATAACCCAACTCACCGGAAAGGAAAATCTCCAAAGTTGCAGACCAAGTGGGACGGTCCATACAAAGTGGTTACCCGACTGAATGATGTGACGTATAGGATTCAAAAGCAACCAAGAGGGGCATTCAAAGTGGTACACATAGACCGTCTGGCGCGTTACCATGGCAGTAACAACGATGCTCGGGACGAGCATCGCTAAGAGGGGAGTGGTGTTACGAAGGCACAGGGAAGCTAGCGCCATCTAGCGCCGATGGTGGAACCACTCAGTGAACGCACAGACAACGTGATATCCCGACTCGATACTAGATGGCGTTAGTGGGCCTGTATTCTCGCGTGTTCGGGAACACGCGGTATCTTTCCAGAATCGTCTAGTACTCGCGACGGCACGTATAAATAGTCGCGGGGAGGGCCGCGAGTTGAGTTCAGTTCGAGCTTTCGAGGCGACTTCGAAGTGAAAACTAGCGATACCGGAGTGAAACAAGTGAAACCTACGACTTGGCTTACGACCTAGGACATCGTTAGTGCTTTGTGTTTGGACCTAGTGCATTGTGTTGGACCTAGTGTTTAGTGTTTGACCTAGTGCTTTGTGTTAGTGCTAGTGAATAAAGTCTTCATTGAGTCAGCAGGTCTTTCTCTCCAAATCCTTCGAACCCTAACACGTAACAATACTTTCCAGTAAATCATTATTATTGCTCGAACACTTCTGCAGCTCAAATCCCCCTTTAGATAGTAATTCATTCATTTGCTTATATATTTCCATTCCTTCTTCTACTGTTTCACATCCTGTGATTAAGTCATCAACGTAGAAATCTCTCATTAGAATTTCAGCTGCAAGAGGATATTGTTGTCCTTCGTCTACTGCCAATTGTTGCATGGATCTAACTGCTAAGAATGGCGCCGAAGCTGTTCCAAATGTGACAGTAAGTAACTCGTATTCCTTGAGTTCTGCGTCTCGGCTTTCTCTCCACAATATTCGCTGAAATGCAGTATGCTTATCTGCTACTCGAACCTGTCTGTACATCTTGACAACGTCCGAAATAAGACAGATGGGATGCGTTCTCCATTGCAGTAGCAGGTGTCTCAGCTCTGGCTGCAACCTAGGTCCTATCATAAGATCATCGTTTAATGATTTCCCGTTCTTTCCCTTGCAAGATGCATCAAAGACTACGCGAATCTTGGAAGTATCTTTATCATTTCTGATGACAGCATGATGTGGTAGGTATACGGCGTGAGGAAGGTCTCTTTCAGCTGCAGGCACTAATCTCATATGACCAAGCTTGCTGTATTCATTAATGACTTCTCCATATTGCTGTTTAAATTGCTGATTCCTATCCAACTTACTTTCAAGCGCATGAAATCGTTTCAGAGCTACACCCCTAGAATCTCCATATTTGCAGCTAGGATCTTCACTTCGAAATGGTAAGTTCACAATATAACGTCCAGTTTCATCCCTAGCTGTTGTAGCTGTGAAGATAGTTTCGCACTTTATCTCTTCCTCTGTAAGTTTGATATTATTATTAGTTTCCGGTTCTGATTCTATTTCCCAGAATCTTTTAAGAATATCATCTTCATTTGTGTAAGCATGCATGACAGCAATGCTTTTCCCAGTATTTCTTTCAGAATCAACGGTTCCTGAAAGAATCCATCCCAAAGTGGTACGTTGCGCTATCGTTAAACCACCAGGGCCCGTTTTTATCCCATCTTGCAAAATCCTAGAGTACACATCCGCCCCTAATAACATATCCACTTTATTAGGTGTGTGATATTTAGGATCTGCCAACTCCAACCCATTTATTTCAACCCAATCCAGCACTATGGTTTTCCTTGCAGGTAAAAATGACGTTACAGATTTAATAACGTACGCTTTAACCAATAACTCAACCGCTGGATCAACCCTAGATTGTATTTTTATTTCAACCATCGACCTTGCTTCCAGATTACAATCGCCACCAATTCCAGAAATTATTCCCTTTACAGATTTTCTCTGTAAACCCAAATTCTGTACCGTTGCCTCAGTCACAAATGATGCCTGAGAGCCTTGATCCAAGAATGCTCTCAACGTATACCTGGATCCATTTTTCGAAACAGCTTTCACCATAGCCGTTGCTAACAATACTTGATTGTTAGTTTCACCCTTCGAAAAACAAGCAACAACATCACGTTGCTCCTGAGACCCAATAACTGTAACCACCTGATCAGTCGAACGCCGGTCGTTCGACTGCCCAACATCCCGATCATTGCTAACACCCATTTCACCCGTAAAGTGCAATAGATCGTGATGCCTGCGCTTACAAAGACGGCATAAAGTTTTTATTTTGCAAAACCGTACAGAGTGATTATTCCCCAAACAATTATAACACAACCTTTCATCCTGGACAAACTTACGCCGAACGGTCACATCTTCCTTAGCAAAGTGAAAACATTTATTTAACTTGTGATCTTTATTACAAAATGGACAGCGTACACTAGCTGTCGTCTGTAAAGTAGTAGCAGCAACATTGTGTTTAACATTAAAACTATTAACATTTGAATTTGCTCCCTTAAAATTAGATTTCGTATCTATAAATTCTAAAGCCCGATATCGACTGACAATAAAATCCTTGAACTGCTCTAGTGTAGGCAAAGCATCGGATTCATTCTCACTGGTTACTTTGAATTCCCACTGCCTTTTACTCTCTGGATCTAATTTCAAAGTAATAATGTGAATGATTAAAATATCCCACGACTCTACACTAATACCTACATTCTCTAAAGCACCCAAGCAATCAGTTGTAGTGTCTATTAACTCTTTCAAAGCATTGGCTGATTCCTGGTTCCCTAAGTTCCTTTGACCCAAAAATCTACGTAAGATGCAATTTGACAGGTACCGCTTATTGTTATATCTAGATACTAACTGTTCCCAACATCTTTCATAGTTAGCATCTGAAATAGGTATCTGTCTTAGCAGCTGCTCCGCTTCCCCACTGAGGCAACCCTTAAGATAGTGCAACTTTTGGACATTATCCAAGGATTCGTTCTTATGAATCACAGATAGGAACAAATCTCGAAAGGATGGCCACTCCGTGTATTTCCCCGAAAATGTAGGAATGGTTATCCTCGGAAGCTTGACACTGGAGACCACTTTGCCCACGCTATCTGACCTAGGATCCTCAACAGTGGATCTTAAACTATTAATAGAAGTTTTCAAAATCCCCTTTAATTCTATAAATAGCTCCTCCGTTTGGTCAAACAACTCATCCTTGACATATGTTGAATCAGCCAATTCTTTTACACTACACTGTTCTATTATTAAATTATGATTATCATTAAATTTATTCCAATAACTTTCTAATGTTTCTAATCTCGTTTCAATGAATTCTAAAGTCAATCTTTCCTTAGGTGACTTTTTAAAATTAATTTTAGCTTTACTAATCCTCAAGTGCAAGTCATTTTGCACTTTCAATAACCTTTCGACAGACATATTGAAATAAATTTCAAGTTCAAAATTATTCTATGTTCCAAAATGTTTCCTAAGATTTTACAAGTCTAAAAATTAAAATTTGAATTAGGCTATGTCTAAACACACATCCACAAAATTACAAGTCCCAGAATATACAAATTTGTACTATGTTAAAATTCTTCCGAAATTTTTCTAAGTCCAAATTCTCGCAGAATATTCTAAGTCCAAATCCAATCCAAATTTTTCTATGTTAAAATTGATGCAAATTTTTCTAAGTTAAAATTGTTCCGAAATTTTCTAAGTTAAATCCACGTCATACTGTTAAACAATGTTACGTCACTCACGGATCACGTCACTTTACTTCCCTTCGGCTGGTCCACTTCCTGGTCCTGTACCCTGGCCTCCTCTCCTTGGCACCGATCCTCTCATCAGCTCCACAGGGCTCCACTCCTGAGATCCTGGGTACTCCTGGGGTCCACGACTGCTCACCAGCTCAGCTCACCACGCACTCAAACTTTAGCCACTATCCGACTACGAAGGACCATGGTAAACCCTCATCTGGTTGGTGGAGGTTGGTCACTTACTAAATGAAATATCTGGAAGCACTTTACTATATTTATTATACAATCCTCAATTGAGTATACATTTCACTTCACTTCTTGTAGTACTTTACACTTTGCTTGTTCTTGTAATACTGACTATCCCATATAAAAACATTTTTACTTATACAATCTCCGAAAGTTCTCACTAGCGTGATTCACAATTTTGAATTTGGATTTACTAGCGCCATCTAGTACGCCAATATAAAACTAACAGGCTCGCGTCTACTTTGGGGTCAGATGGCCGTGTGTTAGAATGTCCATGGTATTTATTATTAACCCAGCAATCGGCAATCAAACAAATGATTCAATTGTTCACGTCAATCCTCACCAGCAGTTGCTACACATCAGCCACTAGTTGCCCCACAGTTCAGTTTCGGCCGTTGCGAAACGACGGGTTGCCCAACTAGTGGGCAATGTGTTGCTCCGTTGCACCGGCCGTTGAACTCTCGTAAATGTCATTAGGTTATCCGCAGTCGTGAGGAGTCAACTCAAATGTGTTTACTTTTGATGACATAAACTAAATACCATCCGTTATTTGCGAAGAACATTATATTATGTTGTACGTAATTTTGAACTTAATGAAAATTGGTTTAAAATGACTAAATTTTAATTTTTGAAGTAAAACTTTTTTACGCACGCTTGACTTGGGGAGTAAGCTGGTGAGTTCTTTCCGAGAGCGTTACGGAAATTGGATCGGGCGAGGCGACCGGAAGTTGAGCGGGAGATAGAAGTTAGTGAAGATAGAAAGAGAGAGATAATAATAATAATATCTTCTGTGAGAGCAAATGAATAAAAATCTTTATCTTTAATAAGATTTTATTTCAATACTTTGAGCGTGGATGTGCCAAGTCAAATCGGCGCCTGCTCAGCTAGAGATGTTCAAATTCATTCCTTAGCGAGCCGGGTCGCCGTCTGATCTTTGCGGTGACTCGTAGTATTGACCTAGAAATAAAGCGAAAGTTGAAATGCAATCCGTATTAGTTCGTGATTAAGTTATGCCTCGGTAAGGCTCAGATCTGTTTCCTTAGCATCTGAACACTATTGGCCACTGAACATCGTGGGTCGTGACAATAGTTTTGCGGTTAATGTAAGGAGTGGAAGCGTTCCAGATTATAACAATGTCAAGCGAGACATCATGGTCGGTCGGGTTTTTTGTTATAAGAATGATTTATTAATTCAAACGAATTTTAAAAGGCTTCGATTTTTTCTTCTGTGATCGCAGGTTAACGTAACAAAACTCTTAAAAGATACCACTTCGAGAGTAGTGCAGGGGTAAAAATTTCAGTTTTTTGTTACAAAAAACATCGCGTTAATCAAGAAAAAGTAAAGTATCATAGTAAGTTTAACAGTTGTACAAAAATGCTTGTAAGCAGCTTAATGTCGTGCAGGAAGCACAGATTAACTCTGTGTAGAGAAACTTTAATCTGAACACTTCCGCAGGACTGTGACATAAATGATAAAAAAATATGTAAAAGTCGCTCAAGCGAGGGACTCGTGATACCCGAAAGTCGTTAATTAAACTTTTATACTGCCGGTAATTTAACGCTCCACGTGGACAGCCGTTCGTGTCTTATCGGAGCGAAATGAGTTTGAGAAGATCACTTGGTGCTATGACGGCAGGGAAAGTTTGAAAGGGAGTACTGGGTGTAGCTAACTGCGTATATTTCACGGCATTTCTTTGTTTCAAGCCAGTAAATACTCTCACGAACACATTACATATATGTACATGTAACACATTTCTGTCAGCGATAAAAACATTTTCGGTAACTAAATATGTAGTATTTTAACAAAGTATTTCATTATACAATTTCGAGCAATTCCATATTAATTTGTTTATTCATCCTTAACGTCCTACAAACGTCTGTTGGTGGTGTAAGCACACACGAACACTTTGAAACTCAATCATTGCCAGTAGACTAACTAACTTTAACTTAATAGAAGCAACGCTGACAAAGGAAACTTGAAATGGGTTGCATCTGTATGTTTGTTCGGCGCTGCTAGCTTAGCATGTGTTTTGCGTGATAGGCAAGTTTGAACGTTGCTCTGTAAGGTAGATCTTTAATTAACCGATCAGATGGTAGATGTTTAATTAATCGATGCCTTTGACAGCTAAAAAATCACGAGATTGCCAGCTGCTCTCTCTATTTCTCTACTCAGTCCACATTACTCCACTTCTGGCGAGCCACTGAGCCGGCTTCTCTCTCAACCACTCTCTCTCTCTCTCTCTCTTTCTCTCTCTCTCTTGTCGCGCCATGCGCCGCCTAGGAGGAGATCGTCCCAATCCCATTACGTCTACTTAGACGTGGTCTTCACTCGAGTGAACTTTGGTCTTCGTACGAATGTTATCGTTCAAGGCGTAGAAACGAAGAAATTTTTGACAGCCAGCTATAGAAGGATGAATTATTTTGTTAGTACCTACTCGAAAAGACGATGCGTTAGGTGGTACTTGGTACTCTTGAGGAGTAAAATGGTCGCATACTCTAAAGTATTAACCTGTTCCTACACCTTTTCAACCATAACACCGAAAAAAGTGCTTTAAAATAAATAATTACACAGCAGAACTGGTAATGTAACATTGCTAATCCTGAAATTGAGGTTGCCTGTCTTTTAAAATTACTTAAATACTAGCGAGTTGAAATTAAAACTGCGAAATGAATAATCAGACCGAATAGGAACATTGGGAACGTTTCACACCTGACTGGCAGGTCCTCATCGTAATATAATTTGATTATTACCGCAAGAGTAGTAGCTTATTTAATTAGTCACTTTTTTCTTCATTTTCGATCCCTGGCAATCATCATCCACCACCACAAACCTTTCTTTATCCAACTGTTGAGCACGAATCTCCTCTTAGAATGGATTAGGCCTTAGTCCACCACGCTGGTCAAGTGCGGATTGGCAGACTTCACATGCCTTCGATTGCACATAACTTAGAAAAGTCATTGCCGCTTGGGTTTGAACCCGGACCGCTCGAGTGAGAAGCGAGTTCGATATCCACTGGACTGTCAGCGCAGTTACTCGTGTTTATACTGTAGGTGTATAGTATAGTCAGCGATCTAGCTCTAGTCCCAAAACAAACTCTGGAATGAATGGCAATACGAAAACATATTGAGTAGTAAAGTCGGAAACGGAGGACCTTATAAAGACAACGGGAAACAGCTGGATTGACACAGCTAAGAGGGAGGACGGGAGGAGTTAAGGGAGGCCTATTTCTAGCGGTGGACTCTAATATTTGTGTACATTCGTAGTAGAATTTAGGCGTAGGTACACCGTTCCTGCCGTGAGTGCGTTACTCCTAAAGACCGAAACTAGTCAGCCTGCTTTAATTCCCCGTGGGTGAGCCGGTAATTACTACTACGGACTCTAATGGCTTACGAATGGAGTAGAGTAGAAGTGCTTAAAGTGAACACGTTGACTCGAAAAGTCGGCATTTCGTGTTCGGACTCGAACTTCCCAAATACCGCAAGTAGCGTCTTCAGGCAACTCAAATACCGGTGTGCGGCTTCGTATTTCGCAGCTGCGCCGAGACCGGTACAAATGGCTTTGTGGCAATTTACTTCGGGAACGTGCAGTAACGACCTGAGGGAAGCATTGTTTCGCTTCGGGATTTGTACACTCCTGCAACAAGAGTTCTAAACGTACAAGTTAACTTTTAACGTTTTCTTTCAGCGGTTACAAGCGGTAAAAGCCGATTGATACGGACTCTAAGATTGCGTTTTAACCGATAAAGTCGATGTACTCGTATGAGGAAACCTGCATGAATGAAATATATCCATAATGTTTTCAAGTATGTATTTGCAAATGATCATTTAGATATCATATTGGAGTATAGTCTACACTTCTCAAATTGAGGGAATACGAATCAGCTGGCAATGAGGTTGACAAGAGAAAAAGCTGTTGTTGATGAACTGCATTACGAAGTCGATCTTACAGACATCATCGACAATCAAGAGTGTAGAACTTTAGTACTAGTAGTTAGTTTAGTAATCTTTAACTACGAGTCTGTCCGATCGAAGAATCAATTAAGAATGCGAGAAATTTTAGAGAGCGCTTTCGGAAAATTAATATAAGAAATTAATAAGAATTGAATCGCGATCTTGATAATTGACTCAAAGGAATTACCCTAATTCGAACCGATGGGTTCTGATCGGTTTTCTCAGAGGCCCGTTGAAGGCATTAGCGATCATCTGTAAATTCTATGGAGCTCCTCGGGATGGGGCGAGTGCCTGTGACGTTTCCATTAAATTTTGTTATAGCTTTGTTCATTATCCTTGCCTGGTCGCCAGCCTTTGTTCGGGGCGCTTGGCCGCTGTTCCTCCCGTTATGGATAGTGGATTTGAAACTGTCCACTTACATGATATTGGCTTTCCAGATTTATTCGACGCGGTTGCTGAGTACGGGTTGCTTATCAGAATTTTTCACACGACATGCTTTTAGGGTTAATAGAAAATGCTAAAGTATTAAGACTCAAATTATTTTGTAGTAAATATACAGTAATTGCACTTGTAGCGTCCGTATCGATTCAATGTGATCGACAGAGTTAAGCAACAATGGGCGATGGTCGATGGGTGATCGCTAGTGGCAAAATTTCATGGGCGCTACCGTGCTTCGGACGACACGATAAGCCGTCGGTTCCGGTTGTTTTCGATGTTGAAAATAATCGTTAAGTGTTGTCGAAGACCTTCGGGTGGCTGAGGATATTCGACATTGGGTTGGCCACAAACCTCTCCATTAATTCGCATTGGAGCAGCGGTGGTGGAGTATACTCTAGACCTCCTGCAGATTTGTCTGAACCCCGAGCCCAGCAGTGGGACGTCTATGGGTTGCAACAACAACTACACTTAGGTTGTCGTTACGAGATTTAACCAGGAATCATAACGTAATTTAATAATTATTTACCTAGCTTCACATCAATCACTAACGTCAGTCTAAATTTCTTATTACGTGTAATTGTGGTATAATTGCTACGTCTACAGGAGAAACTATCATATTCTTTAGTACCTAATATAATGGCCTTAACGCGTGAACCGTGATTCAGCTTCCATAATTCCGTTTGAATTATCCTTGTTAAGCTAAATTTAATAAGACTAAGTATTTCAAAACTTGAATCTCGCCGTGATTCCTTTACAAAGGCATTTTGAATTTTTGCTATAAAATATTGTCAGTTTTCACCAATATGTATATTAAGATACTGTGATTATAATTATTTTACACACAAATATTTGCATTAGCTGGCGGTCGAACCCAAGGCGTACAGAGAGTCCTTGTTCAACAGAGTTTGAGTATTAGTGAATAAAATGAGTGAGACTCACCATAGCCTCACGAGGGTGGTTTATTTATAATGGAGTGGAAATTAATGCAAATCTGTAATCGCACCCTCCTCGCTAGGGCCTACTTGCCAGAACTTCGGCTAGAGGCGCGGTGCGTATTGCGATTTGGATTCTTAACTTGACACGTACTATTTCCCTATACGCCAACGAAAGGCATCTGGCCATGGTTGATCATCAAAACATCACATAAATTACGTATCCCGAGATTATGCATGCAGCTCGAAACTTGAATACTACAACCGGAATACTACAAAAAAGACCACTAAAGGATGAGGGAACTCTGATGAAGGGCTCTTGTCTAAATAATTTTAAAACAACAGCAATCTTCTTAAGCAGTGACTAATATGAAAGATCTTCAAATCCCATAATTTAGCCAGATCGTCGACCGTGAGATATTTCAAGGTGAGAACGAAAATCGGCGGTAACTCTGTTGGCTGATAAATTTTTAGCAAATGAGATTAATCCTTATTAACGACAGTAAAATCTCATAGATTTTATTTAATATGATACTTAACACCTCGAACGAGGGCTTAGGTATCATCATGATCAACTTTACCCATCAGTTTCCCATCGTAATTAATGGTCTTCCCCGCTTAGTAGTCGCACATGTAGGTGGCGCAATTATCTGCAAATGCATAATTGCTTCCTGCCCATTTCTATGAGAAGGCCGAAGATCTAGCTCAGTGGCGTGCCTTTAGGGAGCATAATATGTCCAGCATACGAATATCTCAAACAATCATCCTGAGGGAATTTTAGTACATACTCAACTATTTTGCTTTAATGCGAATAGCCTACTAGCAATTCAGTGTTATACTCAAACAACCGAAAGATCTTGGACAACGCTTAACGTATATCTTTATGTGTATCGTTTGGTATTTAGGACTGTTAATTAGTGTTCGCACAATCAGGGACCCACACAGTTGTGTAGTTGCCTAGTTGGTTACTTAACTAGGGCGTCACTTCGCCCATTAGCGATTGTGTGGGGTCGCGGGTGCAAATACAAAGGCCTCCGAGGCCTGGCCGGGGCGGGACAAAGGCTGCCGCTAAATTAGCCCTGTAATTAGACCGTCGGTTTTTGGATACGCAAGTCATAAGAGGTATCGATTCTGTTTCATAATTTAATGTTAGATTTCTGTGTCGAATAAACGCTTGTTGAAAATACTGTAACAATTAAAAGTATACAGGGTAAATGTAATTAAAATAAATAAATAAAATATATATGTACATATATGGAACTAAAGAGCCGCAGCTTCACATCCAAAGCCACATCTGGCTCACGAGCCGTAGGCTGCCCACCCCTGGCATAAATCATTAAAACAATCCGCTTCTGCTTGTATTCCATACCATTGCATGTGTTTGAGTTGCCGCTGGCCTCCGCGACACGACCAATATTGACGGTCTGACTGTTTAGCATTGGCTCCTGCCTCCACTTCTCAAATGAATATCTACGTAACTATTAAAATCTAAAATCCCAGCTGACTCAACAACTAGAAATGTTAGTTAATATTCTGCAGATTTTCTTGAATAATACCATTAAGAACACTTTTGTTCAAGTATTGTTTCAAATATGGACTTGACTTCTGATACTATATGATACTATAGTTTTACAAATATGTATTTATTAATTTTTTTCCTAACTTATATAATTATAGATCTTTTGTTACCTATGTATATCTTTTTTTTTATAAATGTTATAAGTTTGTGGCATTTTAAGGATACAGTTGTGCAGAACCAGATCCTGTTATGTATTTGCTGTGAATTGGATTTCCGTCCTAAAAATTATTAAAAATACATGTTTACCAGTATTAGCATTTGCGAATACAAAATATTATGTTTTCTCTTTTCATATTCCCGTGTTTTATTCCGCGCAGATTAAAAATATGCTGATATTTAAAGCCACAGATTAAAACGCTACCGGCCAGGAGCAATTTGAGCTAGAGAGTTAATTGCGAGCTGCTGTAAGGATAATTAGCCGTACAGCTTTTGTTATTGAACTAATAGAAAAGGAAATAAAATAATAATATGATTGTCTTTTCTTGTGTTATTCTGTCTTTGATGAAATTATTGCATTAACTAAATTTAATGCATTAACTCAATACTTTTTGTACCAACATTTGAAGCGATATAAGCCTAAGTTCATTCTTTTTCTGTTTAGTGCGGTCGTTAGCTGTTAGAGAATGCATTTTGCATTAAGCTCGCCATTTGCTCCACATTGTTTTTTTTTATTGTAAATAAATAAATAATTTGACGACTCCGTGGTACGGTGGCGAGTGACGCGAGCCCTGAGTTCGAATCCCGGCGCACGTATGTACTGACGTACGTACGTTTTACTTGATTATCAAATTCAACCAGTTTCATTGCAAATACCACAACTGTCTCATATAGGCCGGCATTATAGATGAGTGCTACACAAAAATGATAAATTATATTTTATCCGGATCAAAGCTGCGGGTAAAGCCTAGTTATATAGTAAATTATAGTTATAGCCTGAGCCCCGCGGGCAGCGAACAGTGAAGACTGGATTGATTTAATTTCCGCTCAGCGTCTGTATCTGCTCACGTGAACGCACACCACATGGCGCAGACACTATGCTACGAGTATTTTAGCTATCTACGATTTGTTGTATGCATGGGAACTAAACAGTTCAGTGCTTGCCACATGAAATTGGCATGTAGGTTATTGTAGAGCCACTCAGTTAAAAATAAGTGGGAAAGTCTAGTACGACACGCTATAAAGTAAACAGTGGTTATTCCATTAAAGTTTTTTATCACTACAACGGTATGGAACGGTATGGCACTAAATTGCTAACAAGTAAAATTTCAATTACAACTATGATGCGAGGGCCAAATAAATAACTATAATCATATATTATGGTATAACATATAATCATTAATCTTCTTTATTTACATGCATGTTGAACATCAAAATGTACTTTTACAGCAAATAACAAATGCTAATAATCAGAGCCATAAAAGACTTATTAATGCTTTCTTTGATTTAAATGATTAAAACTCACATACAATTTTTATGATTTTCTCTTCATATCAAAAACAATTTGAAACTACACAGCTGAACAAAACTAAAGGTCGACGTTCACACAAACAGTTTTGCCCTTATTCGCATTTTTTAATCAAATTGAAAAAGAATCATCATCGCAAAGCGAGAGAATTGCATCTGAATTGCACTGCCGCCTCCCAGAGCGCGCCAGCGCGCGGCGGAGACGGTGCGATAGAATATTTATTGAAATGAAAGCCCCGGCGGCGGTCGGATCCTTAATAAAGTGTTGATTAAATGCACATTTCTTCACTTTAAATTAGCTTTTGCAGTTTTCCGACGGCAGACGTAATACTACGCTAAAAGTAAGTATAAACAGCTTTTTTAAAAGAAGCTTCGTACAATTGAAACTAAGAAAATTTAAGTAATGATATCTAGTACATCGAATATAAAAAAATCGAATCGAATATCGAATATAAAAATCGAAATAATTCTTCACTCACTCGTGTGTAAGAACATTCAAAAATTTTAGGCGCTCACTCCATTAATTTTTTTAAATGTTTTTGGATTAAGTATAAAGTTGTAGAAAAAAAATATTTTTAACAAAATATTGACCGTAACACTTCGGCGTTCAGTAAACTTAAAATAAGTTTTGTGTCTGTATAAACGTTCACCAGTTATGTGTTATTTTGACAGAAAATGAGATTTTAGCTTACATTCTCTCTAACTTAGTCTCTTAGATTTCTCTCGGTGAATTTTTAATATTTGACTGTCACTAGAAAATGTGATGCAATAAAGCAATACGGAGTGATTTTGAAGGGTGGTAAATTCGTTGGATGAATGTATCATGCCGTGAGTGTCAACGATGTTTATTGCATTGCTGTCCAGTTCGGCCGAGGATTAATGGACTGCAAAAGCAGGAGTAAATCACATTGGCAGTTGTGAAAAATAACACTGCATAAAGGTATATTATTGCATACATTTTATTTGACTAAAGTGATTAAAATAGTCTAATTTCAAACGAACTATCACTAATGGTAAGATGAAATTACCGAACTAACGCTAATCACAAAATTGTGTTGGATTATGCCAAGTAGCGTCCATAGCCCAATGGCTCGAGTAGATTCAATGTGATCGAAAGAGTTAAGCAACGACGGGCGCGGTCGGTTTGTGGATGGGTGACCGCTAGTGGCAATATTTCATGGATGCTACCGTGCTTCGGAGGGCACGTAAAGCCGTCGGTCCCGGTTGTTTTCAATGCTGGAAACAGTCGTCAAGCCTTGTCGAAGACCTTCGGGTGGCTTGAGAACATTCGACACTGGGTTGGCCACTAACCCCTCCACCAATCCGCATTGGAGCAGCGTGGTGGAATATGCTCTAGACCTCCCGCAGTAGTGTCTGTGGGGGAGACCCGTGCCCAGCAGTGGGACGTCTATGGGTCGCAGCGATGCCAAGTTCCTGAAGTTGTGTCTATTTAACTTATTTTCTTAAAACCTCCTTCATAAACAGTAATTTTAATCAAAACATAATGAACATTCAACTGCTAATAAAAGCCAACATTACAATATAAAGTTAGAAACAATATAAATAAATTGATTCGAAAACCATTCTGTACAACATTGATTAAACATTCAGTATTTGAACCGAATTAACTGTTCAAAGTCAATTTACCAATCGAAGTTTAAATTAACAAATCGTTTGTTTTGTTTGAAAACTTTAACAAAAGTCCAAAAATTTTGGCGGTTGTCTCGAAAGACCGGACTGATCAAACTTCGTTTTCTTCATCAGTTACTTGTGAACTTTTGTACTGCCTTTGATCATTAGGTATTTACGAGTACAACCGCTTATAATAAAATTATTTTGCCTTTTAAAATACTTAGTTATATATTTTTAATATTCATTTACCTAATAATCTTCAAAGGCCGAATTAATATCTACGGTTAATATCGCCGCCGAATCCAATTGAATTATGAGTTGTCTGTGATCCGCTTTTACATAAAATTTAATTTATAAATTTGATTCTTTAATATATTTTAACGTTTTTTAACGTTATAGATATTGTAAGCAGACCTATTACCCTCATTTAATACCTATATTTTGAAGACCTGTGTGTTCAGCCCACAAGCCACTGCGACCTAAAAAGATTAATGTATTTCTACCTATATTTATTTACTTGCACGATCAATATCTATTACAAAGAGATACATTGGAGACATTAGTCACTTCTCTTTAGCCCAACAAGCCGACACAATTCTTCAAGGAGATTATTCCAAACAATGAACTGAATGGAAAAATGCATGCTAGTGAAAGAATAGACATGGAAGCGGCAATAAATTGAATCTCGGCGTTCAAGCAAACCGCACACTCAGCGCTTCCAACCAATAGCTCGCATGCCGTCCGATCCCTGAGTAATTGCCCTGGTTTACTCAGAAAGCCGAAGAATTATGCACGGAACGTCCATTTGCATTTATTGTACTCGGAGGGATAATTTGGAGGTTGCTTGCAATTGGCAAGGGTGAAAACAAGGGTGGACCCTTGTAAATATGTATGTCTGACAACCCTAACACTGAGTTCCGTAGATTTGTGGCTTCAACTGTTCATCCTATACAATGTTTGGCTGACTCTAACTGCTCTGAAAATTGTTGATGTCAAGCATCTTTTCAGTTAAATCTAAAATATAAAATATCCAACTAAAAGTATTCTCAAAACAGAATGTGAAAGTGTTTGTTGAATCCTATTAACTTTTTACGCCCGGCTATCTCCAATTATCTCAATAAAATTTGTTAGAGAAATTGATGACCTGGATTCAAAGTTTTTGTCGTTTTGTGGCGAAATAATCACGATGCTATAAGATAGTGCCAAATGAATACACTTTGCCGGAGACAAGAATAAAGTAATACTAATAACTATATAATTTATGTAACAAACCCACCATGCACACATTGAGATTGATTAGATTTAATGTTGTCGGTCCAGGCACACTTGTCCTAGTTTCGGTAGGTACCCGGTTGGGCAAACTTCAATTAAGTTGGATTTTGTAAAGACTGTATAAAATATTTTTAGGATACGCTTTTCTAGAAGCGACCGATTTGGTCTATAGGGGTACAAAAAGATCTGTTTCTTACTTGGAACGGGACTCTTTTGCGTTTATGTTGATAGTGGTGCTGGAACTTGGCTTGGGCTTATACCCAAGAACAATAATCACCTCTTTCATAATGCTGGGGCCGCATTATCAGTGTAGCCACTCATTTCGCGTGAAACGATGCCCATGGCATCGTGTTCAAATACATCGTGATTCGATGTATCTCGGCTACATTTGTCGCAATAATGCGCATTTTCGCCGCATCCTTACAATTTTTGGTCCGGCATAATAGTAGCCAGTCACCACAATCCAACCGGAAAACGGTCTATTAAGCATATACAAATATCCTCTATAGGCTGATGGATACAAATACCATATAATTAATCAGAATCTGAAGAAAAAATACCACCGGCCGGCCACGACCTGTCTCCCTCGGGCCGGACGGCTAATCGCGCCAATTGGCGACCCGACCAGCGGTCTGTGACACGCAGTTTATAGGTCAACTCCATTTTACTACCAACTCCATTTGTTGTTGTTGATGATGATGATGTAATGCCGATGATTGTGATTACTAATGTGGTGATCAATTGTAAATGAAAATAAGGCGATTACTTGATGAATTTAATGAAGTGATATAAGGCGTATGTTACAAGCGAATAATGATGAAAGACAATTTTGAAAGTGACGTTTAGCGCGCGCGCAGCTACAACGGTTTTCGTTTTTCGTTGTGGTCATCCTGGATTTTGTACACGCTGCCAACTTTGCGTGTAGAACCATAGACATGCCCCCCGCCTTGGAGTAACATCTCCAACGAAGAAGCAGTAGAAATGAAGCGAATGTCGATACTTTAGGTGGTAGGCAGATTTACAAATGTTTCTCCTTCTCTTCTGGAAGCGGACATAATTTAGGGTACGACCGCTGTATGACTCCTGTAGCCGTTTTAATGTCAGCCACTCTTGCAAGTCCGTCTTTTCCAGCGAAGGTGCGTATAATCCTGCCCAGTCGCCATTTAAGCGGTGGCAGATTGTCTTCCTTTATGAGCACTAAAGTATTTGGTGCCAGAGTGTCCTTGTTGTTCTGCCACTTGGTCCTCGTCTGCAGCTCTGCGATGTACTCGTTAGACCAGCGCCGCCAGAAGTTTTGTCGCATTTGTTCCACCCGCTGGTATCGATTCAAGTATGACGTAGATGCAGCAGTGATGTCATCGCATGGAGGCGCTACAAGCGGTCGGCCAATTAGGAAATGGGCTGGAGTGAGAGGAAGAAAGTCGTTCGGGTCTGTAGACATGGGATACATGGGTCTGGAGTTGAGGATTGCTTCGACTTGTGCTAACAGTGTGGAGTATTCCTCATACGTAAGGTTCGCGTTCCCTGCTCGACGAAGGTGGTGCTTGCACGCCTTAACTCCTGCCTCCCATAAACCACCGAACTGGGGGGAATAAGGGGGTATAAACTCGAATTTAATGCCTTCACTAGCAGTAAAATTCTTAATATCAGACTCGTGTGAACTTAGAAACTGTGAAAATTCCCTTGATGCGCCTATAAATGTTTTTGCATTATCAGAAAACAATTGGGCTGGCTTTCCCCGACGAGAGAGAAACCTCTTCAAAGCCAGCAAATATGCGTCAGTACTAAGGCTAGTAACCAACTCTAAATGTATTGCACGCGTTGTGAAACAAACGAATAACGAAATGTAGCATTTTTCTAGCTTAGCTCCTCTCCCTTTTCGATTCAATATGAACATTGGCCCAGCATAATCCACTCCGCATCGTTGAAATGGGTACCCCGGTTCTAATCTTTCTAAAGGTAAGTTACCCATTTTCACAGTTGGTGTCTCTCCCTTTTGGCGAGTACACGTAACGCACTTATGTACCGTTTGCTTGGCAAGATCACGACCCCTGAGTGGCCACCAACTGTCTCTAATAGTGGCTAAGAGTAATTGCGGACCAGCATGGAACAGGCGCTTATGTTCAAAACGAAATAGTAGTAGCGTAAAGTGGTGTTTGGAAGATAATAATATTGGGTGTTTTTTATTATAAGAAAAGGTTTCTGAATTTTGAATCCGACCTCCCACTCTGATAAGGCGGTTGTCATCTAAAAATATGTCCAAACTAGAAATATGTCTATCTGGCTTAATTGGCAACTTACTAACAAGTGCATTATAAATATCTGGAAATGAAGCTTCCTGTGAATCGCGCGCCAATACTAAAGTTGCATTAGTTAGCTCATCAGGTGTGAGGGAATCGGTGTTCCGATCTGATTTAACCTTTGTTCGCGTGTTTTTTATAAATCGGAACACATAGGCAGTTGCCCGTATCATGCGATTAAAATTAGAAAATCGTTCAAATTTAAAAATACTTGTATTATTTGATTGTGTTATTAATGAAGTTGTATTTGATTTAAGTTCAGGTAATTCATTATAATTAATTTGGAAATCGTTACTAAATTGATTAAAATGTGTTTTGGATTCGCGTAAGAATGGCGGTCCGGTCCACCAGATGGCCGAGTGCTGCAGCGCGTCGAGCGGCACGCCGCGGGACAGCAGGTCGGCCGGGTTCTCGGTGCCGGCCACGTGCAGCCACGGCAACTCTCCGGTCAATTCATTAATTTGTACGACTCTGTTCTGTACAAACGGTTTCAACAAGTTAGGTGCCGTTTTGATCCAACTAATGGCAATGGTCGAATCAGACCACAAGTAAACCCTATTGAAAGTTAAACGCAGAGATTTAATAATTTTATCATACAATTTTGCACCGATTAACGCACCGCACAATTCAAGTCGCGGTATAGTCACCGGCTTAACCGGTGCCACTTTGCTTTTAGCACAGAGCAGGCGGACTGTGACGTCACTGTCGACGTCGTAGGTACACACATAAGCGCATGCACCGTAAGCATCTTGAGATGCATCTGTAAATATGTGTAAGTCCGTGTAAAGTGTGTAAGGGCCCTTAATATGACGAGGGATGCGTATGGTTTGTAAACATTGGAGAGTATTTACGAATCTTTGCCAATTGTTTACAATCTCTGTAGGTACCGGTTGGTCCCAAGATAATTTAAGAACCCACAGATCACGTAAGATAATTTTTGCGATTATTATACAAGGTGCTAGTAGCCCTAAAGGATCAAAAACTTGAGAAATAATAGATAAGATAATGCGTTTAGTAATATTAGTCAAATTTTGATCGATTCTTGTTGTGTAATGAAGAAAATCTGAAGATTGGAACCAGCCTAAACCTAGCGTTTTTGTTAAACAATCATCTCCTAAAGATAACTCCTTTGTATGTTCAGTTGAACAGGATTCAAAGTTATACATCCATTTTCGTAAAGGAAAACATCCAGATTTTAAAACGTCAGACACCTTGCCACAAATGTCTAACAAATGATTTTTGTCCTCGTGACCCGTTATTAAATCGTCAACGAAGAAATCTTCGTTTATAACGCGGGCGATTTCCTTATCAGTGCATTCCAAAGCCAGCTGTTTGAGACAGCGAATGCTTAAAAATGGCGCTGAAGCAGTACCATACGTTACTGTATGAAGCCGGTATACACCGAGCTCATCCGATTTATTTTCACGCCAAAGAATTAATTGTAAATTTCTTTGATCGGGTTGAATATTTATTTGCCGGTACATTTTTTCGGCGTCGGCGCTAGCAACATATCTGAATTGTCGAAAACGTAGTAAGATAGAAAAAAGGTCATTATGTAAACTAGGGCCGATTAATTGAATGTCGTTAAGCGATTTACCGGATGTTGTTTTAGCACTACCATCGAATACCACACGAAGTTTGGTAGTAGTACTATGTTCCCTCATAACACCGTGATGAGGTAAAAAATAATTAGGCGAAGGATATTCATTTATGCGACTCATGTGTCCCAAACCTAAATACTCATTCATGAAGTTGGTATATAATTGTTTGTACTCCGGTGCACATCTATCGAACTTGCGTTCTAGGGCTAGAAACCGGTTTTGTGCCACAGTATGTGACTCACCTAGTGCATCGCTCGACTCTGCCAGCGGCATTCGCACGCAAAACCGACCTGAATCGTCACGATAAGTAGTCTGCTCGAATAAATTTTCGCATAACGTTTCGGCCTTAGTAAGACTACTCTGTGGTATGATTTCTTCCAGCTCCCAGAATTTTCTAAGTTGAGTATCTAGTGATTGTGAATAATTACATTGCAACCGATTAATGCGCGAGTGTTGCTTACCATATAATGTACCAGATATTATCCATCCTAACTTAGTATTTTGTAAATATGGGCCACTATTTAAGCGAATTAACCCATCGTCTAATAGATCCCAAAATTTATCAGCACCAATCAATAATTCGATATCCATTGGTGAATAAAACTCGGGATCCGCTAACTGAATGCTTTTATTAATGTTAATACATGGTGCAGTACATAAGGATGGCAACTGAGCAGTTATTTGAGATAAAACTAAGCATTTAAGGCGTGTATTGTAGGGTGTATTTTTTGATCTTATGTTTATCTCACATGCCTGTGTTGAATTAGTCACCGAGTTACCAACACCTGTGATTTGAACAGTGGACTGTAATAATGGAATTTTTAGTTTTTTACATAACGATGCCGCAATCAGACAGTGCTGGCTACCGTTGTCAAGTAATATGCGAATGGTGTGATATTTGTTTTGGCAATCTGCAACTTCCACCAAAGCTGTGGATAACAATACCGTCTCTGTTAATGAATGAGATGTAATGTTGTGTCCATCGTGAGGCGAACATGATGTGTAAGCTGCAGAGTGTGATGCTGAGGTGGTGGCAGGCGCGTTGCCACCGCTGGCCTCGGCACCGTGCACACCTGTTGATGTAGGCATGCAGGCATCGTTGCTATGAAGTAGGCTGTTATGCTTCTGACTACATAACCTACACGAGCCAAACCAACACTCGGACGCCGAGTGCCCTGCGCGTAAACAATTCAAACAAAGTCTTTTGTCAGTAATGAATTTTAGTTTGTCTTTAATGGGTAGATTTAAAAACGAATTGCATGAGTAAAGAGGGTGATTTGAATTGCACATAATACAATTTCGTGTACGTTTAGTATGAGGAGACGCATTAGAGTGTTTTGTTTGTGTGGATAATAAACTGTGTGTTTTATGATGTGAATTGAAAGTCCGTTTTGAAGTATTTGTTTCTGGACTGTGTTTATTGTGCGACATAGTGATAGTTTCTAATACGTCGGCCCGGTTTTTAAGAAATTGTATTAAATTGTTAAGTGTTAACTTATCACCTGATGAGTTTTGACTGTCAATAACAGTGCTTTTGTAATTTTCCCATTCTCGTTCTGTGGCAGAATCTAACTTCGAGGTTATAAGGTAAATAATTAGTGTATCCCAACTATCCGTCGGTTCGCCAAGAGTTTTAAGGGAACGAATATTCTTCAACACTGTATCAATCAATTTGCGAATTTGACTTGAGGATTCTCTATTTATTGACACAATAGAAAACAACGCTTTAACGTGATTATGGACAAGCAAACGGTTATTATTGTACCTATTTTCTAGTAAATCCCAGGCTATTGTGTAGTTCTCTGATGAAAACTCTAAGGCTTTAATTACCATAAGTGCACTGCCAGTAAGTGAAGACCGTAAATAATGAAATTTTTGGACATTATCTATCTCCTTTGAATTGTGAATAAGAGATAAATACGTGTCACGGTATTCAAGCTACTGATCATATGAACCGTCAAAGGAAGGTAATGATATGGTTGGTAATTTGATTACACTTTTAGCATTATAATTATTTTGAATTTGATTTAATTCACCGTTACCTTCTAGAATACACTTAGATTTGGCTACACAGGCATAATACTGATTTTCAAAGGTCTCTCTCTCGCCTAATTCCTTTTCAAGTTGGGTCTCAGGTACTTTAAACTCAATATCGTCTTGTATTTCTGTAAATTGTACTAACAATGACTCTGCCCGCTCTAGCCGCGTAGCTAGTTCTTGTTTTATAGGTTCGGTTACGTTGTTTTTATCAATAGAATCCACGTACTTGCTAAGTAATGTAAATTTCCCTCGAATAATTCCCCGTTTTTTGGTGAGGTCTTTCATAACGTCACCATCTAAACCCTTCATTATGATAGATTACGAAAGGCACGGAAGGCGTTCTAAACAATTAAATATTTTACTTATTGCACTCGTTTCGCGATAAACTACGAAATTACGGAATCACCACACTGTTTTCACGAATCAAAGTTGGTAAAGGTAAAGGTAAGGAATAATAAAGATGGATCTGACCTGACCGATTGATGCTGGCTCAGTTGAAGATCCGGCTCGAAGGACCAAAATATGTTGTTGTTGATGATGATGATGTAATGCCGATGATTGTGATTACTAATGTGGTGATCAATTGTAAATGAAAATAAGGCGATTACTTGATGAATTTAATGAAGTGATATAAGGCGTATGTTACAAGCGAATAATGATGAAAGACAATTTTGAAAGTGACGTTTAGCGCGCGCGCAGCTACAACGGTTTTCGTTTTTCGTTGTGGTCATCCTGGATTTTGTACGCGCTGCCAACTTTGCGTGTAGAACCATAGACACCATTGATTCCAGTTGAGACGGATACCCTCACGATGGCCTACTATCATGTCCCGCACTACTGCGCTTTTGCATCCGAGGCCATTCGTGACAAATTATGTCGACACAACTGTTTGTTGGTTGCGCATGGTTCTTCTTGCTATGTGTTAGGTGGTAGTCCACCACGTAAGTAGAGGTCGAGAAAGTAACAAATGTTTAGTTTTAAAATGGGAAAATCGCGGGAGAATTCAACCAACCCGAGTTACGTATACGAGGCCTTACAATGAAGTCACTCCTGATTCCAGAGCCTGCCTCCTCCCGTGCGGATCTCATGTAAATGCACGCCATATCCGCTTACCGCGAAATAAACCTGATTTATGTACTCCTAGCTTCCTGACAACCTTTGAGAATGAAAAATGTTTGAAATTACAAATGTTGTCAGGAACGTTTTTAACTTGGCCCGGACAGCGGAGTCTCGTTTCCTTCTTGCTTGTTTACGTTAGCTGACTCGTATATTATGTATGCATTTACATGTGTATTGTTGTGTATGATTTTTTATTTTGCTTAAAAATAAAATCAAACCGTTTTTCGAGAGACCGGGTTAGCCCAATGGTTGGCTGGTAGGGAATGCATTAAGCTCTCCATTTGTAGGGTACCTTTTGTATGTGATTCAACAACAATAAATAAGTGACCTTGTTGAACCGGTTTCTAATTTTTTTACTTGTTCGGTAAGTTTTATTGAACTTGAACAACATTATGAAATTTTTATCAAGTAAAACTCATCTAATATCCCACGCGGCGTAGCGCCAACGCTCTTCGAATATATTCGAATAGCCAAGCTAATTCTTCGGGCGAAAAAGCTGCCAGCCCTCTGGACTCCTGAAGCGAGTACTAGATTAGTAATGTAGGTTCGTTAGATCATAACAGTATCTTTTATAATGTCTTTGATTCAAACTAACATTATATTAGGACTGTGATTTTATCTCGGTTTTATGTGTGTAATAAGGAATTAAAAAATTTCAATGCAATTTTTCACTTTCACTTCTCACTGTGAAGGCAATGAAGTATTTAGAAAACTGCATGCCTGAGAGTTCAACATAATGTTCTCGAAAGCATTGAAGTATGGAAACTGCATTCCGCACTTAACCAACCTAACCCCTCTAATTCCGAGAGGAGACCCGTGTTCGACCGGAGGACAATGAAAGGGTTGTGACATTGTGAGTGGCATCCCTGCGCTTAAGTCGTTAGCTTATGCTGATGATGCTGTGATATCTCATTGAGTTGATTGCCTTGGCCTTCCCGAGCCATTACCATCCATTTGCTGCTCCGCTGCATCGCATCTGGCTGGCGGCAGCTGCAGAAACTTATGTAATTGAACGTCACATACGCGAAACAACGTCCAGCGATTTATGCGGTTCCCGAGGGAGCCTTCGGGGCGCTGGGAATGAAAAATGTTGGGAATTAAGCGGAATGTAGGCGGTCGTCTTCCTTGCATGCAGATAGTCCCTGTTTTTATGAGCTTGATATCAACTGCATACTTATCTAGTTTCCTACATATTTGAATCAAATTTTTAACCTACCGGTTTACCTTACGTGTGTTACCACTAGTGACAAAATTACATCGGCGCTTCCGTGCCGTTATACCCTCAATTTTCAATCCTAAAACTATTGTTATGGTGGCTTGCGAACATTGGACACTGGGAATAGTAGCGGTAGTATTTACTCTACGGTATCTCTGGCCTCACCCTCCTATAACATATTCTATGGAAGATGTCGTATTTTTAATTGAAATAACGTTTTAACAAGAAAATGTCAATAATCATAAACTCAACAAAACCCAAGTATGAAGAACGCAGAGTATGAAATAAGTTGTTCTGTTGAACAAGATCTAAAAGATCTTTTTAAAGTTTGATCGCGTCCCAGTAATGCAAAGTTGAGTCGCATCGCATCGCATGCTCGCGGCCTGCCCCGCCGGAACTTATGTAAATGCCTCATATCCGGTGGCAGAGAAACAAACCCGCGTGATTTATGTAGCTTCCCTGACGACGGGCCAGAGCCCACCAACCGGTGCAGGAATTATTAATGTTAAAAATTATACGACGGACAAACATTGCACGTACCGAATGAACTACAGCCTTATACGATTAGATAACTTGATTGAATTGTATGAAACAAGTTATAAATGAACAAGTCAATGTTTTACTAACATTTCATAGTAATAATAATGTAGTATCAAGAAAGAGAGTTTAGCTTAGAATCGTATTACAATTTAAATTCAAAATGCTAGTATGCATCAAGGTTCCTGTTTCTACGGAAATACCCTTTTGATTCGTAAACCAGTATTTAAATTAATTTATTAGTAAAATGATTGTTTCCCATCCCTTAATAAACTTAACTAAAGGTATGCAAGAGATTATGTAATGTTTACTTTAGGTCGAAAGAAAGCGATTGCTTGTCCCTTGCAAGCGAAAAGATATTTTTGTGACCCCTAGAACCTCCCAGGGCGATTCCATGTAAACAGCGCGGAGGTCTGCCTGTGCGTTTGTGCTGTTTGTGCTTGGCGATCGGCCAAATGGCGGCGTTGTTAACAAATAAATATGGCCGCCGCTTCCGGTAACTGCGCTCACTTCACTCGCATCCCCGAGGACATTTGGATAATTGCACGTCTTTATGGCAACACCAACTGGAACTTGGGGAAATTTGCTGCAACACTTTTTGTCCTGCCGCTGGAAGCGTTCCCTGGGCGGGCAAGACATTTAATTTGTGATAACATGTCTCAAAATGTTTATAACTGAGTATTCGTACCATGAAACACGGAAGGAGAGTCACTCTGTTTCTCTCCTCAACGATTCCTACGTTTTAGAAAAGCGAGCGCTGTCGCGTTTTAATTTCAAGATTTCCGGGCTCGCGTCAACAGTACTTGATAAGGTTTAATTGCGACATTAATGAACGTCATTAATTACCATTATAAAAAAAAATATCTGTCGCAGATTTTATGTGGGAATCTTTCTGTCAAATCATATTTACTGATTTGCTGGCTGATAATTTTGATTGAACTTCATGTCGAAGGAAGTTTGTTTGGTGTGAATTAATTTTTTTTCTTTATTGGGCGTAGGGTCCACTGCCCAATGGCTTGCATCAGCTCGTCATTTTCAATTGCCGAAGACCTTCGGGTGGCTTGAGACTCGACACTGAGTTGACCACTAACCTCTCGACGAATGCGCATTGGAGCAGCGTGGTGGAGTTATGCTCTAGACCTCCCGCAGCTGAATCCGTTGGGAAGCCCACTAGTGGTACGTCTATTGGTTGTAACTAGCTTGCTAGCTTAATTAATTTAGAGCCCTTGAATTTAATCTTCCTTCGCAAGCGAACAGAATTGTTCACATTGATGATGTCAATTAAGATATTCTGAAACCGTGTAACTAACTAGTTCGTCGCAAGGACGTCGTAGTGCAAGTTGATTGCTGCTTAACGTAGCTGTTCGGCTGATTAGAGGCTGCCTGTTAACTGGCAGACGTCTGATTCATTGTTGCGTTGATTGGGCTCATTAGCAGCTGATCTGTGTTTAGTTGCATGGCGTCTTTATCGCCAGACATGGCCTGGTTTTATGGTTGCTTGGCGATTAATAAGTAACTAGCTTTTACCCGCGGCTCCGCCCGCGTGGTCTAAAGGAATTAACAATGAGTTGTTTATCATACATGACACATTTGTGGTGGATGAATAGTGACAGTTCCACGATTAAAAGATACTAAGATAAGCACTTGCAAATGAATTTTACTAACGCCATCTATTAACAACATCCGGAACTAAATATCTAGCAAATAACAAAACAACGATATCTTCCCATGGGGATGTTTTACCGCGGTAAAAAGTAGCCTACGTCACTCTCCACCCTCCTCACTATCTCCACAAACAAAAACCATACCATATAATAGCTTCGTTGCGACGTGAAAGCCGGACAAACAAACAAACAAACACACTTTCCCATTTATAATATTAGTATGGATTGGCAATATCAAGTTTTTAATTTTGGAAATTACCTAAACGAAATAAAATGTTAGTATTAAGTGTACTGAATCAGCGCAGCAAAATATCATGAAACATGAATGCTTGAGAATTTTCTATAATGCTCATGGCTTGTGAATAATTATTTGAAGCGGACGATTTGAGCGCATCGAAGCATTTACTTTTCTCTTCAGTCTCAAGGTCGGAATAGCAATAAGAACTGAAAAATTATTAATTTCAAGTCATTATCATTAAGGCTCATTAAAAAACCACGCGCAGCCAAATAATGTACACGCTGGTAACATCAAACTGGTTTTTGTTTCAGGTAATAACGAGTTTCACAGAACGAGAGATTGGGCGCGAGCGTCGGCGGTAATTTATCATTTCCAATGAATAATTTTGATAATGCCACTCGAATGAATTAGCACACGGCAACGCGTCACGGTCTCGTATGGAAACTTTAACTGAGGTTTGGAATACGTTCTTTTGAATTGTAAAGCAATCGTTAAGCCTTGTCATAATTTTGAAAACATTGACCAACAATCCGCATTGGAACAGCGTCGTAGAGTACAATGGTATCGAAACATATGTGTACCAAAATAACGTCAACTCCTTGAATCAAGGCTCACTTGGCCACTCCATCAAAGGAAATCTATTTTTATTTTTATTTTCCCAGCTTAATATATATCCAAGAAGGAACATGCGAAGGTCAAAGGTGATGTTCCTGCGTGTGGGCTGAAGTGACATAAAGGGCTCTCGAACCACCTCGTGTTGACTCGCCCTCGACGGGACAAACGTGCTTCAATAGTGACGTGACGAGTGCCTGGGAACACTCGCTTAGTTGCCGATGATGACGATGACTCCGTAGCGCGTTGATCGATCGAGTCTCGGGTCCTCGGTTCGAATCCCGGACGGATAAATATTTGTATGCGTGTTATAATAGAATAGAATAGAACACATTTAGTTGGTTCAGAGATTACAGCAAATTAGAATGAAAGAAAGAAATCATTTAATTTTGTCAAGCATTGCAACGACATACGAGTAAAAATACAATACGAAGAATAATAGTTTAAATTTAAATACATACATACTAAAATAACTAGGCATTCTATCTTATGAGTAGTGACTACCTAGTAGTAATATAGTTAATTTAAATATCCCGAGAAACGTTCGCCTCCGTTCCTAAAGCTGACGTATGTAAGCGTTTTTCTTTTCTCTTTTAATTATTGGCAATTTTCTGCGCTACGCTACACCAGTTGCTTACAGTTCTTACCAGCGAAATACCATGTCTATAAATATTTGCCTAAGAACCAATCACCAGATCGAATGAAAACATTTGAATTTTAAATACCTTTGAGCTTTTGCACTAAAAGCTTTTACATGTAAGGCTACGGAAGTCTCGCGGGACTAAATTAAAAATCTTCCGCTGGTCAACGTAAATGTTAATCGTATTTTCAATTTCACAATTCATCTGTGGACTTCCATCATAACCAAATTCTGTTGGTTGGTTTTACTGTACCACTGTTGGGCGCGGGTCTCTCAGATCGGTGTAGGGCCATGGTTCACCACGCTGGCCAACCGGTACAGTTCACCCGCGAGAACATTATAGAGGACTATTAGGCATGTTGATTTCCTCATGAATTTAATTTCCTACAAATTTATTGTTGCTTTGAACCCGGACCTTCTCGTGAGAGGCTAAATTTCTGCTAGGCTATCACCGCTTTTTCTTGCTCGCGGCTTATACTTTTAATGAGGCTCGAGGCAGTCTCGAGGTTTTCAGATATCGCGGGTGAACGACCCGCGGCCGTGAAGTCGCCGTACATTCTTATCATACGCGACGTAAACATGCGGGCTTCTGGTCTCGCGGCTGGCACTCCACTTGGCGTATGTACTGAGTACTGCCTTATAAAGCTTAGTATTATTGTTGGAATCCGCACCAATTATCTTTCTTAACTTAAATATCATCCGCTGTATAATCTATATATATAAAAGGAGAAGGTGACTGACTGACTGACTGACTGACTGACTGACTGACTGACTGACTGACTGACTCATTGACATATCAACGCAGGGCCTAAACTATAAGGGTTAGAAACTTGAAATTTTGCATAGGGGTTCCTTTTATAACGTAGGGGAGCACTAAGAAAGGATTTTTGAAAATTCACCTCCTAAGGGGGTAAAACGGGGGTGCAAAGATAGTATGAAACTTTGCCGTTTTTGAAGTCAAGTGGGCAACCAGAACGCGTGCAGACGTCGTTAATGGGTCTAATTCTACGTGAGCGAAGCTGCGGGCGTCCACTAGTATAACATAACAGTACACGGCAGTAAGTACAGGCAGAGGTGTGTACTAAAACCACTTTTCACCAGTAATATTTAGGTCTGTAATAGCTGATGGGTGGTGCTGCAGGCTCGTCTGGCAATCCGCACTTGGCCAGCGTGGTGGACTAATTCTAATTCCTCCCATTCTGAGAGGAGACCCGTGCCCAACATTGGGACAGTGCAAGGGTTGTGATGATGATAATTATGATACATACAATACAGAAGGTTTAGTAACGTGGTTGGGGCTGGACCCACGTAGCACAACAGCGTGAACCAGTGGGATGCCGCGGAACATTTGTTTTGATTCCCCCGTGATCTGTGGGCCAATTTATATTGTTTAACAAGAGTAACAAGACCGGGACTTCGGCTGCCTAATGTTTATTTATGTACGAATTACCTTGCTTGGTGTATGCAAATCTTCCGGTGCCATTTGTTTAAATATAATGTGTTGCCGTCGACTCTGCAGTCTCCCGGTTGATTATAAACACTGTTGCTTCAACGTTTCACGAGTAGACGAGCAGGTGTAAACGCATGTCTAGCAGTTGGCAGGCTAAAGCATGATCATTTAGTAATCTGTGGCTGAAGCAATCGCCACGTCGCTTGCAGGACTGGCAGCCTAACTGGAGTCAGGTGGACTGATGATCCGGAAAAGTCAGCGGGAATGTGTCGAATTCCCGGATTTTAGATTTTACAAATAACTATGATGTTGCATAAATTGACTATTTAAAACGTCTGAACAATCTACACAGTATAAAAACGTTTTTTTTAAGAATTTGACGGGCCCGTTTGCGCAATCGGTAGTGACCCTAGTTACGCCAGGTCGTGGTTTCGAATCCCACTCAAGACATACATTCGTGTGACGAACACTTGTGATTGTTCTGTGTATATTTAAACATGTCTGTCTATGTATGTTTATCATTCTCTGACACCCATAGTAGCGCCTAGTTTGGGGTCAGGTGGCCGTGTGTATGAATGTCCGTGACATTTATTTTTTTATTATTTATTAATGCGCCGGCATGTCCAGTTTACAATGAATTAATGGTTGTGGTATACGAAAAAATAGTAAAATAAATTAAAAGAAACAAGAATACTTGTTATGATACTGGTATTCTTCGAGTAAACATTTTCACGGCACCAGCGTAAAAATATGAGCTCCCTGTTCGTCGTAATGCGTCCAAAGTACAAAGTAAATTTAATCCGAATCGACATAAATCTGATTTAATCCTACAGACTGCGCAATAAAACAGCGATTTACCTACTCAAATATTTGTATATGTCGACACAGATAAAATGAGATCTGGCCTTCTTCACGCATCCCTTCGCCGAGTTTTCCCACGCGCCGGTCATCGACCTCACATATACCTCTCACCAAACCACAGCACTGTATTGCACGCTCATAAAGTGCTGTTTAGCTAGTACACATGCCGAACAGCCTTCATAGATTGTTGCGTGTTAAGTCAATAGAAGTCCTATTCGAAGCCAATAGGCCTGTCTTCGGCATAAATCACTGTCACAGTACATCGCAAAGTTCGTGTTACCCGTTTGTTTCGGTGTTGTGGCAACACTGTGCTCGAATTGTCGAGACGACTCATTGCGTGAGATAATCTGATTGCATTAATGACATCTTCTCATCCACAAAAGTTATTCCGTACGTTGTATTTCGTCATCATCATCATTATCACAACCCTTTTCTTTGTCCCACTATTGGGCACGGGTCTCTTCTCAGAATGGGAGTTCTATTTATAAGTGTTAAACTTCCAGCGCCGCTAAACAATTGGACTACTCCAATTTCTTCGGACCGATCTTTGTAGACAATTTTAGTCACATACAATAATTAGCTTTGCTTTCTAATTGCGCCATAATTTTATGTGGCTGAAACCATTTGTATTTGACGGAATGTGGCCTTAGCCCTCCTATACTGTGAGAGGGCCTGCGTCCAACAGTGGGACAGTTGCGTGTAACCATTGAGTTGTGTAACACGTCCAGTCGTCCCGCCGTCGACCGACCATGAATATCCTCTTTTTCCTACATCCAAGCCACCTAACGAACAAGCAGAAGGCACCTGATGGTACGTGGACACCATCCATCCATCCATCCATCAGCCTTTTGAGGTCCACTGCTGGACATAGGCCTCTCCTAAACTACACCACTCCAACCGGTCCTGTGCCTTCTGAAACCATCGCCTACGAACACGAACAACACTAGAGCGGTCGCCAATGCATCGCCTGCCTCGATAGCATCCCCTCTATATCTTTTTCGAAGAACCCCATGTCATAACCCACCGAGCAGCTCTGTAGGAAGATCATTCCACATGTGCGGCAAAAATGATAGATGATGCAAACCGTCTTGTGGAGGTCCGCCACAAATCCTGTCTAAGTGAAATGTAATTTTGCGGAGCTCGAGAGGATATCTCTCGGCGGCGACGGAGTGGCACACCGCCGCGGACAAATGGGACGAGACGCCTCGGACGTAAACAAGCTTTTTTCGCTTTACTTTGTTCAACTGGAAGAATCCAACGCAGTGCTGAAATAAACTGAATTGCTTAGGATGCTGGGGACAGTACGAGTATATCGCGCGGATATCCGTGTCGCGTTGTTGCGATGAAAACATTGTAGAAGCTTAAGGATTCGTGTTAGCCCGAAAACGGAGACCCGTGCCCAGCAGTGGGACGTCTATGGGTCGCAGCGATGGCAAAACTTATTGAGAGTTATAGGGCTTCGGAAGACTCGTCAATGTGACTGCCAACCGGATCGCAAGATAGCAGTCGTCTTAAAAACTTTCGGTTAGCTTCTAACCCCTCCAAATCACATTGGGCCAGCGTGGCGGAGTGTGCTCTAGGCCCTCTTAACTTGAAAGGTCCATGTCCTGCAGTAACGCATTGACGGGCTGTAGTCCTGAAACAATGCAATTTGTATTTCAATTAAATGCTCATACAACCACTGCAATAACACTGAGGATGATAAGTCACAACATAACTCGTGATATGATTTACAATGGACCCATTCGTCAGCATGAAAGCCTCCACTCACTCCGATAGCTCATTCATACTTCTTCGCTAATTGTGTCTCTCAGCCTGCTTACATTAGAGGTATGTCGAGTTTACAATGAAATCACAACTTTATCCTGTTCCAATACAACGTCTTTTCTTTTGCTACTAATTCAAAGGTGTAAATGTTGTTTTGCGCCGATAATTTAAATTGGAATCCTACTGCAGGTCAGTAAAGCTCAAATTTAAGTGTGATCCCGTTGGAGACGCAGGTCGGATTCTGACCGCTGCGAGATAATGAAGCTTAAGCTGTATTCTGATGAGATAAGGTTTGATTTCGTGCGAAGGGCCGTCGGCAGGGCCGTACCATTCGGTGTCAGTCTCGCGAGAATGCGCCTGAGTAGTGAGTACAGTTACAAATTACTATATCGATTGTTGAATAGTCCGCCGGTACCTGTGATTTGCTGGCATTCGACCTTTGGTTCATATTGCCTGACAGTACGATTTTCTTTAAACCTTAGGTCTAAACCGGCTTTACAACGTTTTCTGTGCGTAGATTTTTGATATCATATCTTCGTTGAGCTCAAGTTCGCTAGTAAATCTTTTTATAGCGTGGCCGTATGAATAAAAATTAATATTAATTTAATATTCTCTGCCTTTAGGTCGTCGGAAGGCGGGCGAAAAATAACAATCTCGATCGACAAAGCAATCAATCCCAAAAACTCCAACGTAAATTAATAAATTGTAGTAACTTGAAGAAGTCTTTTATTCTTTCTTTTCTAGTCAGTCTTGATCGTACACTCGTCCTGAGACTCCCGGTCATCTGTCGTTTTATATTATCGAACATTCTAGAACACTTCTAGAACAAAATAGCAGTGTTTTAAATTATAAAAGAAAACACTTATTAAGCTGACTATTAATAAATTTGTGATAAAGTCCAAACCAACATCCAATTCCAACTCATGGTTTCGTTTGTATCTAGTGTGTCGCCAGCCTTATTCTCTCATGGCGATGTCACCACATAGTCTCATACGAAGCAATTCCTTGGGTTTCGCTAATGACGGTAATCTTTGTGAAATAGTTTGAGCCTCTTGGCCCGTCTATTACATTTAATCACACATTTTGACTGCTAATGTAGTTTTGATTGCGAGGTTCAGCGTGTTGTGTGGCTCGGGAGATTTGGTTGGCTGTAAACTATAAACCTTTCTACTTAAAGTGCTCGTTGTCAATCTACTAAGTCTCACCCTCAGAATAATTTACCACCGAAATGACTCAATTAAAAAAAAACTATCATTTTTCGGTAGTGTCAGTTGTTCGTAGAATAACCAGTCGAATTTCGAGTACTCGGCGATTGCTAGTTCAAGTTAAAAGCCATTGCTATAATTTCTATGTCAAACGTGGCTGATATATGAAAGTCATGTCAACAGCGACAGAGCTAATTAATAATTCGCATTTGAGCATCAATGAAGTATGAAGTACTGCATCTAGTTTTTCTTCCTTGATCGAAGTTTAAAATGGCCATGTATCGTCAACCTTTAACAACCAAATTCTATACCTATTCATCCTTGTTTGATTGCTGAAAAAAAAAACTGCAGAAATAAACAAAAGGAAAACAAAACCATTCAAAATCAAATAAATATAGATTCGAAGGCAATCAATTCAAAAATATCATTTTCCTTCCTGTTCGCCAGTTAATTGGAAATGAATCCGATCTATGCAGGGGACTCGGGCGTAATTCAATTATTAGGGTTCCCTGTCGGGATATAACGTGAACGTGGTCTAAAAACATACAAACAGTGACGGTACCTACATACGCGCCAAATTTAACTATATTACGGAACAAATAAACGAATAACTTTTGAAATTGTAGTCGAAGAATACATTTAATAATTAAACGACATGGAGCGTGTTATGAAGAGTTTGAATGTCTCCTTCAAACCCGGCAGCGCACCTGTGATGGTGTAGCTCGTCTCACTCGTAACAGTGGGACGTCTATGGGTTGTAGCAATATAAAAAAAACACAACACTAGTCTGTATCGCCAATACCAGTGAAATACTTCTAAATGTTGTATACTCCTGGCAACTTGCAGAGCCTTAGAGAACTCATGCCTTTCACACTTGACCAGCCTTACAGTCGCTTGAAAAAGCCTTGCTCAGACTTGTGGGGACTCGTAGCAATGCAGATCGTTCTTATAGGCTCCTTATAAATAAATTTAAATTCCGTATGTCCCAAAGTTTCGACGAAAGCATTCGATATTGGAATGCCTCGGACGTAGTGTTGTGGCAGAATTTTACCGTTGTCGAACCAAATGTCCTTTGGCCGAGCTACCTTTGCTTAGTTTTGTGATAGGCTTTGGATACATACTGGGTAGATTCCATTGAGGTTAGCTTAAAAGTCCTTGTATGAGATATTTGTAGTTCTTCCTGCAGAGCAACTGGGTTGTAAGTTGCAGGAAATTTAGAATATTGAGGCTTTGCTAGAGCCATTTTTAAACTTTTTAGGAATTGTACGTAGTTGATTTTTGGAACCAAAGCGAAATTCGATTTTAGCACCTAATGTTTTATTCAGGCAACCGTATACGTGGTATTAATAGTTTTATTTGGTTGTATATTATTGACATAAGTAAATATACAAGTACAAGTACATAATATGTACCTTCATCATATACCTACCTCAGTGATTCATTTTCAGTTAAAGAGTGTGTTATAATTATAACTCTTAGGGCATATCTCAAGGAACGCTTCTCGGACCAATACAGTTGACGCATGAAATATACTTTAATTAAATCCTTCTCTGCCTTCATAAACATACTCCCTCGCGTTCCCGGAGGGATTTATTGCCAGGATTCGGGAGTTGAGGACAAAGGGCGACGCGATTCAGACGTACAATTGTCTTCGTTTTAATCCGAGCAAGTCTGCTATAATCGGGATTATATGTGTGTGATACGAGCTTATGAATATACTTGAATTGCAATCAAGACTTTCGTAGGCTTTTGATGGATTCAGTTTAATCATCGATCTGGCTTATGTTATACATGTTTTATTACTCAAATACGAGTAGGTGTTTAAGAATTTAAGCTCTCTCAGGACATGGCGATTATATATTTACGCTGCATTACAGCTCTGTTTAGAACATCAGCTATGTATTGGTAGTTCAGAAGTAATGGTGAAAATTATGATGTTGGTCTGTTTGTGAATGGTTCTAACACTAATATGTAGTTAGTTAACTGTTAGTGACTGTTAGAGCAGGAATTAGAGGAGTAGGAACTGTTCATTATCATCACAACCCTTTCTTCGTCCAACTGTTGGGCACGGCTCTCCTCTCAGTAGCGTTCATGAAATTTTGTCACTAGCGGTCACCCATCCACAAACCGACCGCGCCCGTCGTCGCTTAACTCTTTCGATCACATTGAATCGACGCGAGCCATTGGGCTGTGGTCGCTACACAGAACTGTTCTACTCCTACATAATTACCCAACTAAAAATACAAAGGTTAAAACACCGTTGGAATCGCCGGTACGGTAGGAATGGGCGGCGATGTAAATGCAACGAGTGGGTGATTCAATCAGAATATTGATATGCACTCGTTAGCGTGGCCCCCCCCCACGGCCCACGGTCCCCGCAGCTGCGGCCTCTTGTTTCAATTTGCCTGTATTGCCAGATTGCAGTTGTTACAGTCAACGGGATGCTAGATGATAGAATGATAACTATAGGTGATTTTAGATTTAGGGCGTTTTAGCTGAAGATATCTATAATAGTGACATAGGCTATATAATATTACTAGGTGTCAACGAAACTATTGTTATGTCTAATTCCGCGCGAGCGAAGCTGCGGGCGTCCACTAGTTAATCGATATTAATATAAGTCACCGGAAAAGCGTTAACAACGAGGTCGTTCCTTGAAGAAAACTTGAGTCACGGCATATTAAGCCCGGAGCGCGCTTCAATACCTGCGCGCAAAATATGGAAAAATTAAATACGAAATTCCTGACATCATAGTAAGTGGCGGGGAATGCCGGGGAATTCTCATTAGTGCGCTCCCGGGGAGCACAATTATAATTACAACGACGAGTCGAATTTGGGTGTTTGTTTGTAGCTGGAGCGAGTGGTCCCGGGTTTGATACCCGATCGAGCGAAGTGTTTTTTGGTTTTTAGATTTTGATATTTCACTGAACACCGACACGACACACGCTCCAATTGTTTTCGGTGTTTGGCAGATATGGAAATAGTTTCACCTCCTACTGCATGAACAAATTGCACATCTGGTGTAAAGTTACTACTGTTATAAGAAATAAGAAATCTTTATTTAGGTACGCACATGGATACAGACAGATATACAGAATTAAAAATTAAGTTAGTTTAGTTAAAAAAAAGAAAAAAAAAAACACCTCTAACTAGGTCTGTAGTAAATGCGTTTATTAAGATGTTATGTTTATTATTGTTTCAGGTACTATTCAAGGAGCCACTGCACACCGAGGAATACATATAACCTGCGGGGCAATTGCGTAAAAGTTTTCATGTGATGAATTCGTTTATATCGCACGATATGAGTTGCCAAACAGCTCAGTTTAATTGTGTATGTCATTCATATGAACTTAACGACTGGATCGTTATTTTTGATGACTGAGTGAATGATTTTATTATTTTTGTTTGGGATTAACAGCAAATTCAAACTGTCTAATGTTTTCATTGGCGACAAATTCGCTATCATAAATTTCAGCAATCGTTTTGTACTGTCGTGGGTTTTCAAGGAAAGTTGGTATAATTCACCGGTCACTTTCAGCTCTTCATTGCACGAATTTGACACATCTATCGTAACCTCACCGAATCATAACTCTGTCCATGAAAACTTTTACGCGAAGGCCTGATAGAGACATTATGGTCACAAGACGTGGGAGAGCACAGAGAGAACCTGGGTAAATATAAAGCATAATGTAGGCTTAGCTTACTAAAACTTAAGCATTACCAGGGTTGAACCCTGGCAGGAGCACCTTGTGAAAGATGTTTCTTACGGACTCGCGTCACACACGTCTTGATCTGTGCTTACTCCGAATAGTCTAAGATCCCGATATAAAACGACCTTCACCGAGATGTTTATTTAATAAAACGTATTTTATATTCAATTTAATATGTCAATAAATATATTGCATATGGGTTGGCTAACTAATTTCAGTCCAGGATATGATTAATTAATAATTAAAAAAAAAATTGTTATCATTTCACCGGTTTGATTATTAAACAAATTCTATACCAATCGAAAGTATGAAGCCCACAGATTATGCAAACGTTAGGTTGTCTATTCTTTTCCGGTCATAACTCTCGAGTAGCCTTGGCTAACTACCAACCCATATGCAATATATTTATTGACATAATAAATTGAATATAAAATAAGTTTTATTAAATAAACATCTCGGTGAAGGACGATTTATATCGGGATCCTATACTAGAAGTGGAGTAAGTCTTTGGACTTTTAGTATATTGACAGTTGAAATCATGCGGTCAAAAGTAAATGCATCCGACTGCAACACAGCATCATAGCCACGGTAATAGTATCATATCAAAGCGTTCCTACGCGACATCGGATTCATTTACGGATCAAAAAGTTTCAATTTTGTGCAGGCTTTGTCACCTAAACTAAATTATTGAACATTTAACTTGTAACCAAATAGACGTCATTTTCCTGATCTATATCGCAATAAAAACTTAGTTAACTTACAAATTTTGCATGTCATATCCAATTAAATGATAATGATATTGTATAAGAAAAGTAAATAATACTATAAAGGTATAAAATCTCGACACTATTGATCAGGTCGCAAGAATGTTTTTTTTTTTTGACGAGACCTTGCGTTTTATGATATAGAAAGAGGCTTCGTAACGTTTATACGTAGGTATTACTTTCTTAAACTCAAATAAAAATACGGCACTTGCCAAGGTTAAAACATGTCCTTCAAACAACCTGAACACTGTCCACCTGATATATGTTTTACCCAGCTTCTCCGCTTGCCACGATTACCTCCTAAAATTTGGTCTCAAAACCAATAAGGAAAACCGCTTCAGACGTTTGTCTTGATGCAATTACGATTGAAATCATGCGGTCAAAAGTAAATGCATCCGACTGCAACACAGCATCATAGCCACGGTAATAGTATCATATCAAAGCGTTCCTACGCGACATCGGATTCATTTACGGATCAAAAAGTTTCAATTTTGTGCAGGCTTTGTCACCTAAACTAAATAATTGAACATTTAACTTGTAACCAAATAGACGTCATTTTCCTGATCTATATCGCAATAAAAACTTAGTTAACTTACAAATTTTGCATGTCATATCCAATTAAATGATAATGATATTGTATAAGAAAAGTAAATAATACTATAAAGGTATAAAATCTCGACACTATTGATCAGGTCGCAAGAATGTTTTTTTTTTTTGACGAGACCTTGCGTTTTATGATATAGAAAGAGGCTTCGTAACGTTTATACGTAGGTATTACTTTCTTAAACTCAAATAAAAATACGGCACTTGCCAAGGTTAAAACATGTCCTTCAAACAACCTGAACACTGTCCACCTGATATATGTTTTACCCAGCTTCTCCGCTTGCCACGATTACCTCCTAAAATTTGGTCTCAAAACCAATAAGGAAAACCGCTTCAGACGTTTGTCTTGATGCAATTACGATCCACAAACAGACAAAAGTACTAAAGAGACTGATTGATTCAACAAAACAAGGTTTTGTTTGTTGACTTCCTTGAGTATCAAGTTCGTAGCTAGCAAGAGGTACTCATGGTTTCAAGAAAAATATTAGTCGTGAATCCAACGAAAAACATTGTGACGGAAACCGCATGGCCACAACCCATAGGCGACCCACTGTTGGGCACAGGTCTCTCCAACAGACACAGCTACTGACCAACCCAGCGTCGAATGTTCTCAAGCGTTCGAAGACGTCGACAAGGTTTAACGACTATTTTTACCAATGAAAACAACCGGGAGCGATGGCTTACGAAGCACGGTAGCGTCCATGAAATTATGCCTCTAGCGGTCACAATCCGACCGCGACCGTCGTTGCTTAACTCTGTTGATCATACAATCGAGACGACTCATTGAGCTTTGGACGCTATAAGGTAAGGAAAATAAGTTTTTAGTCTCGGGTCTTGGTTATTTCGCCTCGCAAGAGGCGCGCAATAGTCGATCCAGATGTTATCATTCCAATAATTGCTAAGCAACAAGCGCTACAAAAAGCGTAAATAAAAACCGTTGCGCCCGTATAATGGAGCCACTCGGTCATGTCATTAGTCAAGGTCCTGCGCTGCAGACAGATCTATCTGAGCAACAGCGGCGGACAGCTGGCGCCCTGACGCAGTAGCGTGCCTGCTATATATCTATATAAAATATATAAAAGGTGAAGCTGACTGACTGACTGACTCACTGACATATCAACGCAGGGCCTAAACTATAAGGGTTAGAAACTTGAAATTTTGCACAGGGGTCCCTTTTATAACGTAAAAGAAAGGATTTTTGAAAATTCATCCCCCCATATGGGAGTAAAACGAGGGTGCAAAGTTAGTATGAAACTTTGCCGTTTTTGAAGTTGAGTGGGCAAGCCGAACGCGTCGTTAATGGGTCTAATTCTACGCGAGCGAAGCTGCGAGCGTCCACTAGTTTTTTATAAGTGGTTGCCGTTGATGAAGGCTATTGATTAAGATTATTACATGTTTTGTTTGTATTATTTTATGTACATATAGGTAATTCTGCACATAAAACGATTACACGCGGACGGAGCCGCTAGTATAGCTAGTTTAATATAAATAATAATAATACCTGCGGAAGACGAAAAAAAGAACCGGAAACGGGACGAATATAGATAAACGGATTGTGATCGAATACGGAAAAATCTCGTTTATCACCAGGCACAGACCACAATCGATTCTGCCTGAATTCCGTAAACCATAACGTATGATGCACGCTTAAATCACAGGAAAATCGGTATAAAAACGATGGTTGTGAAACCCCTTTATTCAAATCGTTAGTCATATATTATATTTGAATATTATCCACCCATGATCCATGCTTAGGCCCCCATAAATCCAGGAGCCTTGCTTAAATCTGGCCATTTGCCGTTTCTTTCAGCGGAGGCTCGTAATGGGGCGCATCCGTCTTCCTAGACGAGTTGTTATGGGTAACTATTTGTGCACGCGGGGTCACATATACCCCAATTTGTGTGCTAATAAACGTACGCACGGCAGGGTTCATTGCCTTTTGTGAATTGGGTTGAAGGTGAATCAATGATTCTAGAGATAGATAAATCCAATATTCCTACATTGGGTAGAAAATTGTATTGAAGTATTTGTTACTTTTAAGATAATGATTTAGTTTAGTCAAGTTTCACATCTAGTTCTAAAGGCTAGATGAGCAAAGGGCAGGCTAGATGTGAACTAAGGGTTGAGGTCAACTGTACTTTAAGTGATACCTGATGACTCGCGGCTCTTGGCCGGACCTGATGCAAACTGGTACATCCGTCATGTAGACAGAAGAGAAACACGAAATTGATAATATTTTCTCCCACATGCGCGGTCAAGTCAAAGTCAAATAATTTATTTCGCTACGAGGTGAAGGGACACGCTTAACGAAAGTCTAGGTGTAACTACAAACTACTTAAAGAGAAGAGATATAGTGCTATTCTAAACTATAAATACAAGGCAAAGAATTAGCTATCGATCATTGATATTGGTCATCGTGTAGCTCACGCTTATAGTCTTCCAAACCCGCTCAAAAACAAAAATAATAGACACAAATAAAATGTTCTACATAATTCAATAAACCAATTTATCAGCTTATTTCGTCCAAAGATCTCCAATTTTACGTTCCTCGCCGGGTCCTTATATCTAAAAAATAAAATAATCTAATTTTTTGAGTCGTCCTAGTTATCGTTGGAGGGAAATTTATCCGAAAACATAATTCGTTTAGGCGGAGCGTAACAATATTCGATTATCTTCAATAGACGCTATGTTGGCTCAACTTGATAAAATAATTTAATTTATTCAGATAACCGGGGCTCGCAGATTACGTAAAGGACTCTAGTACATGCAAGGATTTACAATAGGAGGTGCCTACTGGTACCACTGGTCGCCGAGGGATTTATCTTTACGCTGGGAATAGATTTCCGATTTTTCTCTCCGATAGTCGGATCCGATAGTCTGATGAGACAATCTGGAGGCACTTGTGTCATACATACGATCCGATAGTCGGATCGGACGTGTACCTACTCGTATTTAGTATTCAAACAAATGTATGGCACGAGTGCCTTCAGATTGTCTGATCAAACTATCGGATCCGGCTATCGGACAGAAAAATCGGAAATGTATTCCCAGTCTTAAGTATTCAATAAAAGTCATCTCAACCACACATAGATGGCGTTTGATGTATTTTATTTACTTACGTAATTACTTTTTGGATATTAAATAATTGTAATGTAATAAATCTAGGTTTTTTCATATCTTCACCAGTTTACTTTATCTATGCTACATTCCCCCTTCCGCTTATTCTTCAAAAAAATGTTGTCGCCAGTTACCGTATCGGGACTGCTTTTACTATTCAACTTTAAAATATAGGTTGTTGTTGCACGTCTCGCTGCGACCCATAGACGTCCCACTGCTGGGCACGGGTCTCCCCCACAGACTATACTGCGGGAGGTCTAGAGCATACTCCACCACGCTGCTCCAATGCGGATTGGTGGAGGTAGGAGGTTGCACATCTACTTACAATAAATTATAAATTTAATAAAATTTCAATGATTTTATGACGAGGTATTATGAACTCCCCACGCAACTCATCGTGTTCGAGCTTCTGTGGAGTAATTTTCTAGGTTGAGGCATTATTATTAAATATTAAAATTCTTGTTCCCTGGTTAGTTATTATGGCTTACGCTTATGGCTCGCAAAGCCCCATTTTTACTATAAAAATATTGCGTCTCATGAAAAGCGGTGCCGATGAGGTTATTCAGGTTATATTGTGTTTCTAATGCCCGGTTTCTGAGGTCCATTTGACGGCAGTTTATCTATTCATAAGCGCTATCGGTTCGATAACTTTTCAAATTGTGTTTCTGAACAACCCAATGTAAGATAAACTCCGTTTATACTTAGATTAACTTAACTGACGAAATATGGCCGTTTATCGGTTCGTTAACCTTATTTGACGTTTCTATGACAAATTACAAAAACTTTTAATGGTATTATTGCCTAAGTACGTGTTAAATAGTATTGAATTTTAGTCTAGAAATCCCGGTGAAACATTTTACAGTTATTCGTAGGACATAACAATAGATCAATACGAGTTCTATTATGGACATCGAAATAACGCAATAAATTATTTTACTTTGACTTTTGACTTTGTCAAAAGTGACTGACAATTTCGGCTCTAAACATTAGAATTGTAGATATTGTTCACATTTGACTATGATGCACAGATGCTAATAAATACCAAATTACAATATTTGGTAAATAAAACAAGGTGTTACTACTTATTGACTATGGAAAAAATATTTCTTAGAAATAAGACTATTCCTAGGGTACAAACTACAATGAATATCTATTTTAAACTTGATCTTTTGAAGAGACCCATCTAGTGGCAGTTTAAGGTACTCGTTATCGGATTCATAGTTAATGGAAGGCTCTTCGCGTGTTCAGAAACCCAGTGACAGTTATCCGACATATATCTTACGTTTAACTTTAAGGTCGATTCACACATATCAGTGAACCCACAGTTCACTGATATGTGTGAATCGACTTTGCCTTTGCCTTATATTAATCAGTTTAGAATAGCATTATATCTCTTTTCTTTAAGTAGTTGTAGTTACACCTAGACTTTCGTTAAGCGTTGGACACGTTCACCTCTAGCGAAATAAATTATTTGACTTTGACCACCTGTAGTGCATGGGACTTAGATTCCATCGGTGACGACGCCGTCATCTCGGCGGTCCGTATGCCCATATGATTTATTCAGCAGATTAAATAATGATGGTCACATACCATTAACACCGTAAAATCGGGCCAGTTGCAGCAAGAGCCGTACAAATCAATAGAATTTGTATACCAAGAGCCAATACCATTTGCTATTTCAATTACTGGGTCTATTTTATATTTAACAACAAAGCAAAATATTTTATCAATTGGTGCAATATTGGATCATAAAACCAATCGACTACAATATACAGACGCGGCCACGCAATATGTTACCGGTGCGACATCGCCGTATGTGGATACTGGTACGTACGGCAGCAGTATCGCAATTTATATGTGTAGCGTCGCACGCGGCTGACGGGGACTAACTGCCGGGGACTAACTGTGACACTGCGAGCGACTGCAACATGTGTCGGCTGGCCGGCAGTCATCAATAATTGACGTTTTTGGTAAGCATGCGTGCTCCACCGCCCTGCTGCGGTGTCGTTATAGGAACTTGCACGAACTAGGATACCTACCAAGCAAATATAACCTTTTTACATACTTCGTACTAGTGGACGCCCAGCAGCTCCGCTTGCCTGGATAAAATATAACAAAATGTTGCTTCGTTTGTAGTTCCTGCCCTTCTCCTGGAGCAACTGCTCGAATAGAGGAGATCTCCCGTAACTCCCGAATTCCCTCACATGGGCGGCCACAGCGCTGCGGAAGACGAGGATAAGTCTGTCTGATGCAACGGTTACCACTTAACATAATGTACCGATTTACGCATACCATAATATTCTTCAAAGAGTCGTCACATTCATATTTAAGAATGCACTGTGGACAGACAGTAATGTCTATCGAAGCATGAAGCGTAATGTAGCAGAAGGACGATCTGTAAAGTCGCAGTTATACCCGCACGAGCACATCTGCACTCGAGCGGTGAACGGCTGGGAATCGGTGGCCGGTGAATCCTGGACGCTCGCAGGTTCTTCGAACTCTAACTTACGAGCTCTTGCCAACGTGTTTAATATATCTAAGGGGCAAATACGATTTCAGTGCGGTTTATCGTCATTTAAGACAGCTTAATACGATACAACCGGGACCAACGGCTTAACGTGCCCTTCTGAATGAAACGGGCTCGAGGAATTGTGTCCCTAGCTGTTATAGCACCTTGCTATTAATAACTTTTAACCACTTCACCAATTCAACCACTTGGGATTATTAAAAATTGTCTCATTGCTCTGAACTGGGATCGCTCACACTAATTCAAAATTTTAACTTGTTAAGTACATGACATACGTAGTTTCATACCGTTCATGAAGTGAAAAATATTCCACAACCCATCAAGCATCATTACGCGAAATAGTTACGGTCGTAAAAGCGCAATCTGATGTTAGCTATTCTACCCTGATTTGTCGCTGCACGTTATGCTCTGCCGAGTGTGTGTCGTGTACATTAATATTAAAAAATTGACACAATTATCTACGTTGCGTCCCTAATGGCGAGATTGTGAATGCACATGGCGTGTAGCATTATGTGATGTTTGCTGATCAAAATGATCTAACCAATTACGAATGACAACTAACTTAATGATTTTGATCATGCTGAACAATTTGGTCGTCGACAATACTTTGCCTTAGGGACATCCCTCTCCACAGATTTTTAAGAAGGAAATCAAAAATCATTTTATGATTTCAGATATTGTCCTTGAAAAATCAAATCAATCGTCATCGGATTTTTATAAAACAAAATTGATTGAAGCAATCTACTGTTCCAGCGAAAGTTGGCATAACTTTCCTTCGTGATGTGATTTGACTGATTTGAACTGAACTAAATGAACTCAACCACCACGCGTTCTTTTATCATGTTCTTCTTTTTAATTCTTTCAATTAGTTTGTCGGACACGTCTGGATAGGACAATCGTGGGGTTCCCGAGGCGAGGGAAGTAGCCGTATCGAATCAAGTACTAACAAAATGTAACAGTCTTAACTAAATAAAATAGTCCACTGTTAGGACGAGTTCCGCCGTGCTGCAGTCTAGCATTATCAATGTTGCGAGATGATTAAACATTAAATAAGCTCTTGGAAGATTCCTCTCACAGCCACATAATAGTGGCGAGAACAAATAAACAATACTACTGATTGTTTTCCGTCCATTGCATCGATTGTTGTCATTTGTTGTCGGCCCGTCAAGGTCCGCAGCCCGGTCGCAAGAAATGCATTGTTGCTCCAAGGCCGAACGAAAGGTTGAACAGCTGAGTAATTCCCACAGTGAGCTGATCCACATTTATTTCGGTCTGCAAGCAACAATAACAACTACTAACTCCTAATTGGAGTAATTGTCAATAAAAGTTCCTGCTTGTGTAGTCATACCTTCTAACGATCTAAAGTTACTATTAACATCTTTTTCTAACTGGACTAATTCTTCTAGTCCCTTTCAAAGTTTATCGCAGTTGTCATGGGAGGCAGTGAATGCTGCATGCTCGTTTTCTATCTTATATCCATTAAAAATATGGTGGTCCGTTTGTTTTGAGAAATAATAATAAAGGCTTACGTTAAAAACAGAAGAAGTGTTGGTGATATTAATTGGTAACTAATATCTCGTCCATCCTTTACAAATATGACATTCAAATTTTCGGAGCATTTAATGATATAAAGACAACATACAACACAAAGGAGGTAGGAAGTCAAGAGAAAAAGTTCATGCCAAAATTATAAAAACCAAATGCTTGAAAACATTTGTTCTTCAAAAATATGTAAAACAGGTGTCCCTCAAGGCGACGCATTGGCGACTCCTCTGGTGTTGCTCGTGTTCATAGGTGACGGTGACTACTCACCATCAAGCGGCCTCTCTGCGCACTCGTTAGGCTATAATCTACAATAAAGGTCAAAACAGAACCATAGATACGAGTATAAAACGTGATGGAGCACGGAATCGTACTCACTACTAATATAATGGGTTATGAAAGACCATATTTACGCAGTGCTTCTGTTATATATTAATCATAGTTAAAATTGTCACGTGTCAGCTGTTACATTGCATGTTTATAATTTGCGACATCCCTTGGCTGCGCGACCACCATAAGCCGATGGTATCGCCGCCACGGTGGCTGGCCGCGAGGCCACGGCCAGGCTTGCACCTTGCTACTACTTATTTCTTATGTAGTATTATGTATGACAGTTTGTTTTCTTTCTTAACCGACTACAAATAAAGGAGGAGGTTCTATGTTCGACTGTAGGTTTCATGTATCATCATTCGTCATCTATTAACCTTATAAGCGCATTTTTTTACTGCCGTGTGCGGGATTCGAACCAGGGAGCCGCGATTCAGAAGTCAAGGTCACGGAGTCGTCAACCCGTCATCATAAGAATAAGAATAGTTTATTTCGACAAATTTCATACAATACACAACAAAAATAAAAATACATTGACCTTAAAAGCTACTTAACATAAAGTAAGAATTTGTCGAAAAGGGGCCGTACTCAGCATTAGCCGTCATCAATTTATCTCGCTTGCTTCTGTCGCATACATCTTGCTACGAACGAAAACTGCGAGCATGCCCTTGAACAGTTTTGAGCAGGTGGTAATATTACTGCCTTCAAAGTTGAAACTCCACCAATGTATTAGTTCCAGCCAGTAGATTTGGCACTTAGGTTTTCTCATTTGCAATGCGCACTAAACGTTGGCGCGAATGAACTTAGGACCTAATGGCCGCCTGTAACGAGTGTTCGGGACTAGTTGGATTGCTTCTGAGCTGCCTGCGCTTAGCTCCGAACTGACAGTCTAGTTTCTAGGAGTTTCTAGGAGTTTCTGGAAGTTTCTGGAGAACCAGTTTGCAATTTCACTAAACATTGGTTTCGTAAGTTTTGCAACGGTGATTGAAAAGTAAAAGAATAGCTTAGATACGACCCATAGACGTCCCACTGCTGGGCACGGGTCTCCCCCACATAGCTGCGGGAGGTCTAGAGCATACTCCACCACGCGGCTCCAATACGGATTGGAGGAGTGGTTAGCGGCCAACCCAGTGTCGAATGTTCACAAGCCTGAAGGTCTTTGACAAGGCTTAATGAAACAATGCATGGAGGCGCCCATGAAATGTTGCCATTAGCATTCACTCAACGCACCCGCCGTTGCATTGTCGACCAAATGCGATCGATGTGATTCAGGTAAAGGAGGCAAATGTTAAGAATGGATATTCTTAAATGAAAGAGGTGGTTCTCCATAGTCGCCTCGCCCGCGTCGACATTGCGGCAGTTCCGTTACCATCCGTCTCACGGACAATACTGGACAAACTCTGCCCAGTGACACCCAAGATAACCTGCGTACCAGTGTCTGTATGTTAAAAATAAATTAACACATAAAAATGATAGTCAATTTTCACGTTGCCTAGCTAGGACAGTCATAAATTTCATTTCGTAACTTCACTTATTTCACAACTTCATTAGCATTCCTTTACAACCCTTTGTGGGAAGGTGTTTATTCTGAATCAACTATTGGCCAATGTGGTGGTTGTGTAGGAGGCCTTCTTAGTTTCAGTCTGGGGAACACCCATTCTCAGCAGTTGCCAGGCGAGGGGTTCCGTCTGTGTCTGTGTGAATGATCACAGGAGTTAATAAGACGTTGAACTTCGGCGTGCGCTTACATCAAATAAGCGGATAGGAAGCAATCGGCGAGGCGGAAGTGACGTCACATCACATCCGCTTTGATTGCACGCCGAGCTAATTGAAGCGAGCGATGCAATTATGTAGTTGTTGCACATGCGGAAGACTTTGGTGTAGCGATCTGGTATGAGCTAGTTGCTGATTGCGAAATCACAAAAATCACACCCGCCTTTGCCGTCTGTTTAAAATTAAAAATACCGGTAGTTGATGAACTAATCAGAAGTATTGAGTGCTGGCTGGCCTCTTTCAGAGAGGAGCCTTTTGCCCAGCCGTGGGACATGATTGTTGTGATGGTTGCGTTAGGAGCTCAGAACCTGGTTTACAACTAAGTATTAGTTAGTTAGTCTATTTAATTTTCAGTTTACGAGTATATGTTAACTTAATCTTTGATTTATTTTCTTTTTTTAAAGCTTTTATATAATATATATACCTACATATCTGTGTAAAAGAAAAGTCCCTTTCCTAAAATATATCAATACACCTAAACACGATAACTCCTAGCTCTCGTCTCTTTCCGTTTTGTATGTTCCTTTACTTTACTATTTATAATTTCTGAGATACCATTTAGAAACTACAAAGCTGCGTGATGAAGAAAACGTTTGAGTGACGTCAGGAGTCCGTGTAGAGTAAAGGTGAGTGTGCTCTGTCCGCGGCGACGGGCGCGACACCTAGAGGTGCTTTGGTGCATATCATAGCGAGACCGACCTACCTAGGAAAACGTTATAAATATTTACATTTACATTTAGTTAATACGGTGACAGCCCAGTTATCTCGAAATCTGCCAACCAAGGGTCATCGTGGTTGATTAGCGCCCAACCCTCTCAACCCGAGAGTTGACCCAAGCCCAACAGTGGGCCAATGAACGGCGTACTATAACCACCAGTTATATGAATATCATGATTCAATGATTTCATTTAACCATTTAGATGGGTTGACGTGTGACAGCCACGAATAGATAAACAGACAGACGGATGGACGAACATGGCAAAACTTAAGGGTTCGTTGTTGACAACGGAACTCTAACAGACCATTCCTCTGGAACTAGGGATATGTGTAGTTCGCTCGGTATAATTAACACGCAACTCTAAACTCGGCTAAATTAACATTGATTTAGCGACGTGGGCACCCATTTACCCAAATTTAAACTTGCGTGAGGCGCGAAGTTTGGAGAGTTTGATAATTACGGAAATCTAAACTTGGTTAAAAATGTATATTTACAGCAATTATGTAGGGATTGCAAATGGGGTGAACTGGATGCTGGTTGAAGACTGTAGAAAGGAAGTGAGTAACAATGGCAGGACACCTCTTCGCAAGCCCTAGGTGGCGCTCACGATAAGCGAGCAAGATCGTCACTCAAGATATCCCCGACGTCACACCACAATCCTTTCTTTGTCCCACTGTTAGGGACCGGTCTCCTCGAAATGGGAGGGATTAGGCCTTAGTCCACCACGCTACCCAAGTGCGGATTGGCAGACCTCACACGCCTTCGAACATGAGGGAGAACTCTCAGGCATGCAGATTTCCTCACGTAGCTTCGTTTACCGTTACAGCAGGTGACTAAAATACATAACGGCATGTGTTTCTGTTGGATTTGAACCCGGAACGCTCGAGCGCGAGGCGAGCTCGACAGCCACAGGGTTGTTGTCGCTTGGTGACCAATATTTTAAAACCTCGAGCAAAGGTCTTTATAGTACGCACTGTTGAGCCCGAATGAGCTCCTAAGCCTCGTTTGCAATCGGGCCGCGTTTCGAGGCTTAAAACTAATTTATGGCGTTGAGCGCATTGTTTCCGAATTTTTAATAACCAGCGGTTGATCCGAAAAGCTGGTCTTTGTACCTAAAATATGATCTGCTTAGGCCGCGAGGAATTCGGAATTTAAATATTTGGAGAGGATAATGAAGGCACCGGCGTTTTGTTTCCGCCTAGAGAATTCTTGATTAACATTTTCTCGGCACCTAATTATAATTTGTCATTCTCTTATTACTTTAAATTCGGGACATTATCAACCACCGAAACAGTTTCTTTGTCCACTGTTGGGTGCGATTCTCCAGTAATGGGAGGAGTTAGTACATCACGCTGGCCAAGTGCGGATTAATATATTCATATACTATATACTCATGTGAAATAAATGATTTAACTTCGACTTTGACATTATCAGTCTTGAATGTAATTTTCTTTAGTTATGAAGTTCAAAATTAACATAAAGTAACTGATACTAATAAGACATAGCATTCCCTTGTCGTTAGTTAAAACTTTTAGAGAATTTAGTTAGGAATCTTAAGACAATCTTAATCTAATCTTAGACAAGTATAGCAGTAGACAATCTCAACTCACAGCATACGGATATTTCAACATACCTATTTCAGGCCGGCCATTCCTCATTGTATCGCACTTTTCAGCAACACATGGTAAAAACGCTTCACCTCGTAAATAGGAATGGCGGTATCCGGGTAAGGCCTTAAAATTTTACGAGCCGCGCGGTAACAAAGTTCGATTCCCGACACAGTAAAAGGTAACGCGTCGTTCCGTAGCGACAAGGATGGGCTCCCTAGACGGTTGTCAGCTATTTTTGATCTGTGTTCTCCGCCTGCGGCTTAACGGAAAATATTATTTTAGTGACATCTTATTACCTAAATTTTACCTACCAATGTTTTAATTATCCATTCAAACAATCGTTGTATGGGTTATTGAGCTATTGATGCCCTCCAGAGGGAATTTATTGATCGTAACTTATTTATTACTAGCTGCCCGTGGCTTCGCCCGCGTGAAATTCATAGTATTTACTGAAAAAATATATAAATTGGAATTTTTATCCCAAGGGAAAAAAGTATCCTGTATCCAGAGTGTCTCCATACCAAATATTATCAAAATTAGTCCAGCCCTTTGAGCGTAAATAAGTTACAAACACACACACAAACTTTATAATATTAGTGGGATAGTTATAAGTACACCGATTTTCTTCGTGTTTCAAAGCTTTCAGTGGAACCCGAGCCTTCCGTTTCCCTCGGGATAACCTCGAACTTAACATCACTGCCTGTGATAACACTTCCCCCGACTATGATCGCATTTGCAGTTTCGACACGTTTACTTCTTACACTTCTTTATCATAATAATATGTTATGTTTACTTATAGATGGCTTTCAGATATTTTACAGATAGAGATGGTTTGATCGACTCTGATAGGTGGACTAAGTCGGGCTATCTAATTAGTGTTCAGATTCAGATTCATCTACCGCCGGTTCACAAAATTACCTTATGCCAGTTACTTATTAAATGTTTTTGCAAACATTTTATTAAATGCTTTATTAAGTAGGTTTTGTTGAATGTAAATCGAACATTAAATTTGTTTTCTGCGAGAGAAGTGATATTTTCAAGTATTGTATTGTAGAAGCGAACCAGTCCCCACAAATGTTTTTGTCACTTTACTTAGTTTAGAGCTAGGTACAATTAATTTATCTTTATCTTAAAGTTACACATTGCTTTTTTTTTTACAACCAAATTATGATTTTACGTACATACATACATAATATTTTCACAAATGTATGACATCGCTGCGACCCATAGACGTCCCACATGGTATAGTTAAAATAATATTAATACTGTCACTTACTGCTGATAGGCTTTGAAGTAACTTTTTATTCTTTATAGATACAGATTCTTACAAATATACAGAAATACATATGAATATAACATTAGATAACAGTACAACTGAAAACATTATCTAGATTCAAACCATAGCAGACTCGTCCAAATTCAAATAATTTTTTCGCTATGAGGTGATTACACACGCTTAACGTCCAATCAGCTTACCTCAACGATAGCGTCAGATATTTCGCATCCGTACGCAAACCATCCTGTTTTCCCCACATCCATGCGGGGACATACATCACGTTAATTTAATCCGACTATTCCATCCATCATTTACGGTATGTCGGGGCAACCCTTTTAATTTATAGTACGACCCCGGGGGGCGGCGTTTAATTACGCTATCAGGTTTTAGTTAAGCTGTCTCGTATGTTTTGGAACCGCTGGAAATAGAGGACTACTACACTATACTACAGATACAGACTATACTACAGATACAGACTATACTATAGATATTATTCGTATCTGTTAATCTAGGCGACATCAACATCACCCGCCTGTAGGGACCCGGATAAATAAAACACGCCTTTGATCACTCAATAGGTGGAGTAGGTAATGCGTCCGGCGCACGTCCGAACTTGCTCACAGCTAGCGCGTGACTGGCCGGTGCCGCATACGCTAACACCGCCTATGTCATTGTGTCAAGTGTCATCTAAATTCATTTGGTATTTTTTGCGGGAGGCGCAACAAATGTATAATACAGTTAGTACAACAAACCCCTCCGCCAATCCGCATTGGAGCAGCGTGGTGGAGTATGCTCTAGACCTCTCGCAGATTTGCCTGTGGGGGAGACCCGTGCCCAGCTGTGGGGCGTCTATGGGTTCCATCAGTAGGTACATACAACAAACTATAATAATATTAAAAATGTGAAACAAACTTTCTTATTTAAATTAGTATGATCCTTGCAATAATAATACTAACAAACGAGGGCGTGATATATTTCTACTAACAATTTTTACGTCCCTTATTTCAAAATTTTGATTAACGTACATAAATACTAAACAACAGAGTTTCTGTAAGTTTCCGATTCTTGCTATACTCAGATATCATGATTAAACTACAACTTCATGCTCGTTTGCTCTCAACACCAGTCTCTTCTAATGAGTTTGATTCCACTATCTGCGTTTGTATTAAGTTCCATTAAACTTGTACCTCAGTATTGAAATCCATTGTTCTCTAGACAAATACTTTGGAATCGACACGCTCTATCAACCACTGATTCGCAGACAGAATCTATGTGACTGATTTTCAAATAGACTCTAATAGGGACTGGGACCGTTAGTTAGTCCAGTTAGCAGAGATAATTAGAACATTAGTTGGTCAGTCGATAAGTTGGTATGAGGATTGGGGACTGTTTAAGTGGCGTCAATACTCCAGTAAGTAATTGTTAGTAAAAGTCTCGTTCCAAGTCAGTCACACGTGTTGCTACCCTTGTGAATTAAGATGGTGGCCTTTAACCGCTGGGATTTGAAGGCCCTTTGAAGTTAGGGACCGAATTTTAGCCGTTGGGCATACCAGTTCGGCCTGAAGCAATATCCCCATGAATGGCTCGCGTAAACAGCACCCAGCCGGCGTGCAGCAGTAATGATACCGAATATTCGCTCGTAATCCCGTTATTCGCGCCGTGCACGTGCAGCACGTCACTACGGTGGCCATGTTTATTCACACTATTTGATCTAGAGTCTGACCCCAGGTTTCTCTATTCTCACTCGGCGCACGTTAGAAAGAAAGAAAGAAATTGTTTTTTTATTTCTATGTTTGTGTGAAAATTTTAATGCGGTTAACAGAATACATCTACTTACCAAGTTTCAACAGTATAGTTCTTATAGTTTCGGAAAAAAGTGGCTGTGACATACGGACGGACAGACAGACAGGCAGACAGACATGACGAATCCATAAGGGTACCGTTTTTTGCCATTTGGCTACGGAACCCTAAAAAGGGAAAATGTTACGACATCACGCCTTCACATTTACATCCAAGCTAAACAAAAAGAAACCTATTTTATTTCCCAAAAAAATTATTCCAAATTTAATCCGGTAAAATCATGGCAACATGGTGTCCCTCGCGGCAAATATAAATGTTAATGATTTAATTAGGGCGGCCGGCGGCGGATTATGGCAAGGCTTTAGCTGACGCGCCCGTAACGGAATTACCTGCTAAATAAATATTTGCTGAAGACTGCTCATGTGAGCCATTGCGGTGGACGGATTGAACTGGCGACCTTTTCCGAAAAGGGCTGTTGATTGGTCTGTGTGTGCCAAGGAGGATTGTAGGACCGCTGATTTTTATCATTTATGCAAATTTTTAAAGCCTTGACTGGCTTGACTCTTGCTTTGACTGGTACATTTGGTGAGCGTTAAGTTACAAAGAAGCCAAAAAGTCAAGTCAAAAAGAATAGCGCTTGTGTTGATGAATCAAGGATTCATGGTAAGGAAATCTATGTGATGCGTGTTTGATCACAAAAAAAACGGATGCTGTACGTCACGCCATTATAAATATGTCAAATTAAAGTACTAGCACTACTTTTGTCACGATAATGACATTATAACATAGTCGTTAATATTCAGAAGTGATGTCATATCATTCACATGTTTTGTTTCAGTCACATTTAAACGTTTGAAGGTACCGTAAGTAGTAGGTAATGTAGGTACCCCAATGAACTTATATATGTACCTGCACTAGAAATGGTAATCCATGCCCAGCGGTGTAAAAAAGTGTTATATAAACCCGGATCTACACGGTATCTTCAAGGTTCTACTAGGACATGATAAAGTGCATTGACTGTCAGACTGTCACAAAAAGTTACCTATTGTTTCCTGTGATTTATTTAAGCGCGACTGTAGGTACGTACCACAAATACACGTCACGATACATTGGCAACGATAACTCTTGTCTTAATTGACCGATCGCCCCAATATGTCAAATTAAATCCCGATTAGATTTAACGGATTTAACGCGCCAACCGAGTTCTGTGTTTGATTTGATAAGCTCACCGATACACCAGAGTTTAGAGTACATTAGAGTATGGTAAATTCTTTATGTATTTACTTAATTCGTATTGATTTACAACATAGGCTTAGTAGAGCTCAGCGTCCATAGCCCATTGGCTCGCGTTGATCGTATTCATGTTCATGTCGTGATCGACAGAGTTAAGTATCGTCGGGCGCGGTCGGTTTATGGATCGGTAACCGCTAGGGGAAAATTTTCATGGGTGCTACCGTGCTTCGGAGGGCACGGTAAGCTGTCAATAGCCGTAATCGTTAAGCCTTGTCGAAGACCTTCCGGGGAAGCCTTGAGATCATTCGACACTGGATTATCCACTAACCTCTCCACCAATCCGCATTGGAGTAGCCTTCAGACCTCCCGCAGCTGTGGCTGTGGGGGAGACCCATGCTCAGCAAGAAAACGTCTATCGGTTGCAGCTAGCTAGACTTTGAGAACAAATAATCGACAGAATGTATAGATAGACCTCTAAGTATAAAGATATACGACCACATTGTGATAACTATATTTTGATGCTGAAGTATTTTGAGTCCTTGTGTCTTATGCATTTGAGTTTGTTCACTCTGTACTGGTTTACTAATTTATGGTTCTTTCTTTCCAGGTAATAGATCCGGGTGACCATGCCTCTGTTATGAAGGTTTAAGGTTTCCAGAGTTTTTCGTCGAGAGCGGCCGTCTCAGTGTTGAGAAGAGGCTTGTACCAGTGAGTCGTTAATTAGGCAAGCGACAGCCAATAGACGTCCCACAGTTGGGCACAGGTCTCTCTTACAGCTAGAGCTGCAGGAAGTCTAGAGCATATTGCCACGCTGCTCCAATGCGGATTGGTGGAGAGATTAGTGGCCATCCCCATGTTGAATGATCTCAAGCCTCCCGACAAGGCTTATCGATTGTTTTTTATAATTGTATACAACCGAGACTGACGGCTTGACGTGCCCACCGAAGCACCCATGACATTTTGCCACTAACGGTCACCTATCCACAAACTGACCGCGCCCTTTTTCTCTGTCGATCGCATATGAACGTTTCTGCTTCCCTGCCAGCTAATGACTTTCACTCAAAATAATTTTACTCAAGTTTTTAGTCCAAGAAGAGAGATTTTATCCAGTACACATGGTATTTTGAACGTAAACCTAATTCTTCTGGCAATAGTAACTAAAGGCCACTTGTATCATCAGGAAATTAACATTTATGTGGAGCTATAAAGGCTATAAATAACACTGATGAAATAGCTTCTTACGTTGTCATCGCGAGTAATATCGACAGTGTTGGCAGATTTTTATAGCTGTATTAATAGTATTTTCTTTTAATATTCTCTTATACATACAACATTAGCTATAATATTAATAGACCTATAACTGTTGTTATTGAGTTAGCCTTCACGACACATAAACGAGAACATAAAATGGAACTGTACTTATGTAATTCCACACATTTTGTAATGTAATCAATTTTAGTTCACCGTAGAACTTCTATGGTAGTTAGATGAACTTTTGAAAAGGTTTTTTTAGCAGGGAAAATATTTTACAGATTCCCAGGTATCAGGAGCAGGGGTTTCAGGAATATCCATCCACTGTAACACTTTGTGGTCTTCCTTATTGCCTGTGTGTGTGTGTGTGGGATGTAGAAACCCGTGATAGGCTCAGTTCTGACTCGAGAAAGAAGCGACAAAGTGTGCTCTACGAATATTTATTGCGGACGTTGTTCGGCCGCACACCACCCTCCTCGGAATCGCTGGCTGGATGGCTCCACTCCTGCTGCCCGCGACCCTAGAACCCTGTAGTCGCCTGTTACGACAGACAGGGATGCTGTAGCTGTTCTGGTCCCGAGCGGCACAGAGGTTCTTATGGAACGACCAGTTGGATTAGTAAACCTCTTGGCATTTGATAGCCTATTCTTGACAGGTTTTAAAATGCTACACGTTAGTGTAAGAAGCCTTCTGTCCACGCGTATGAATTAGGCAGTTTTACCTATTTCATACTCCGGTAAGAAGCATTTCCTCTTCTCTATGAGTAGGAGTATTCCTACTCATAGAGAAGAATAATGGAAGATTTTATGGATAGATTTTACACCTAACGTGGCAGATGGAATGTTCAACGCCAGCATTAACAGCATATCGTAAAGGCATTAATTTCCGCGAAGCCGCCATGTTATAGCTGCAGTATCTACGTTCCTGTCGACGCGCTGGCATATCGTTTAATGACCTCTTAGAACACCATCAAATTTTATAAGCAGCCAAGTGCAAGTCGTGCTATCTATAAATAGAAGGTCCGTGTTTTGGTATTTATAGATGTTTGGACGTGATTAGAGTAGCAAACGAGATTTCAGCCTGACTGCTGCCGCCCTGCACTTGAGAATGGTACTTATCCATCCATCCAATGGTACAAAAAATTGTCATATGGACTGATGAGTTTTTTTAAATTAATATTATATAGCAAACGTTGAAAAATCAGTAGTAGGTCCCTTAGTAGTTACTAGGGTTCCCTGAAGCTTTGTCTCAGTTCGTCACTTCTAGAAATTTTAGAACCTTTGCGACGGGAACAGCACCGCCACAGCCCTTTCTTTGACCCACTGTTGGGGCTCGGGCCTACGCTCGGAGTGACAGGATATGGTATCACTACTAGTAACTATCACTAACAATTCCCGTGCCCACTCACAATTTTACCAACTAATGTTCTTATTAACTACCTCTGCTAACTGGACGAACTATTCCATGTTCAAGTTCAGTCATAGTTGTAGAATAGTAGTAGTAATTGTAGTAGTATTAGTAGTAGGTAGTAGTAGATACTCGTACCTGTGTACCTGGGTGGCGGTTGTACCTCCGTTGTCTTCTCTCACTTTAAATCTGCAATATTTTCATGTTTACAAATGTTCCCATTGTTCCCTATTTATTTTCGGAGGCCTTTTTACCAAACACTCCGGGAACCGATTAGGAACGATAAATAAGACTGAAGCACCGTCCGGGGACGCCTTTTTAACCTTTAAGGCTTGTTTTAATGTTACACGAAAGGCCAAACATCCTGTATACATTAAACATCCTGTATACATTTTAAGCGGGTAGCGGTGATGATAGCCTCGCGGCGGTTTAAACTCACATTCAGGTTAAACTCTATGGACTTTGACTGGCTCGTCGGTCTGGTGGTCGTGAGCGTGGCTGCTAAACTAAGGGTCTAGGGTTAGATCCTCGGCTCTAGCAGTCTAATTTGATATCCTCAGCAGTAGCTCAAAGATCATCCATCTTAGTCCTCAAGGGTAGCAACACATCTGTGACTGACTTAGAACGAGACTCCTATATAACGATCCTCTATAATAGTTAGATAATAGATAACCTCCTAACTAACCATCCCAGCCCCTAATTGAGTCTTGTTCAAAGTCAGTCACAGTTGTCACGGGCGGCAGCGGATGGGTGGTGCTGCAAGCTCGTTTGCTATCTTGTATCCTTAAAAAAAATAAGATTGGAATTCTGGCCGGTGTATGGCAATAGGCTCAATACATCGGACCTAAATATAGCTGGTGAAAAGTGGGTCTACTACCTCTACCTACACTTTTGGGGAAATACAGGCGTGATGTTATGTCTCTGTTTGGATTAGGATTTTTAGACTCCCGACTTACTCCTCGAAGTCTAAGGTACATATAATCACAAGAATTAATACAATCGTTTACTTTTGCTGTGTCACACAATTTTAACATCAATATTTTTCGAGGTCTGACAGAGCTTTATGTGACTTATGACAAGTTGTATGCTCGCTTGCTATCTTAACATATACTCGTGGATGCCCGCAGCTTCGCTCGCGTGGAATTAGACCTAACAATAGTTTCGTTTACACCTAGTAATATTGTATAGCTTATGACACTCAGTGAAGATACAACTTTCTAATGGTGAAAGAATTTTTGAAATCGGTCCAGTATTTGCGTGAAAACATTTCAAAGAAATGTTTCCTCTTTATAATATTAGTATTGAAAAAGAAATCTGGTTTGAACCCTGGAACTCCTCACTGCCGCGCCGCCATGTTAGGTCCCGGCTCAGTGCAAGCAGTTCTGGCTCTACCAGTTCCACAGTTAGATTAGTTCATCTAAAGCCTATTGGCGGCGTCTACCCGCCAAGTCCGCGCACGTCCGCCGCCGCGCAAATTGTATTAATAAGTTCCCAACTACACTTCGGACTAACTGGCTCCCGTATTATTAGTTGGAAACTTCACCGACGATCCGACGGAACGAACGTACATACTACGAGTATTAATACTGTTAATGCGGCCTTGCCATTTGTTGGAAGGATATATTTTTATCAAGAACGGTCTCGTACCTATTTGCTGAGTGGTCACTGCAGTCTAGAACTATTTATAAATGTGTAGGTAATCTTTGTTATACATAACATGTACTTGTTTTAGTTTTCTGTGTTGCATGAACGTGAGTAAGCCGGTAATTTCAACTATGAAGCTTCTAAGTATAGCTTTTGCGAGCAACCAGTCCACGCTGCGGTACCGTGAAGAGGTCGAAGGAGGAGGACAAACATCTCCACCTTGTGGGGAGACCTTTTACCCTTTACTCTAATAGGGTGCAGCCATAAAAACGAAGGGCCGTATTTGTTAGATCTGCTTTTTTAATGAGTGGGAAACCTTTTAAAGGGCTGCAGTCCCCTACTATCTGCTACAGAAGGGCTCCGGGATCTCTTTTAGAACGCGCTGTGCCTTGTATCCAACGATGTCCCAAAAGTCCCCTTATAGCCTCTTACGTCAGGCAGGAGCTACCGTGGCACTATTCTGCTGGTCCAGAGCAAAAGGCACGCTTGCTAGATCTTGCCCTGGTGAACTACTACTGCCGCAGTGTACGGAACACTCATATTATAGAGTGGCAGTAAATATAATATGGCAGCTTTCATTTGAATGCAATTATCCGTGGTCGGCAACGCCAGACGATATTAAGCCGACGGTAATCGCTCATTTTAATTGCTATTCCCGCATTGGCATATTTTAATGATGTCATGCAACGTTTTAAATTTATTTTGGTCGGACGTAGACTCTGTTTAGCCATTTTGTGGTCAAAACTTGACTTTTTGAAATCGGTCCACTAGTTTTTGTGTGAAAACATTACAAACAAATGTTTCATCTTTATAATATTAGTATAGATTAAATCACCGGTCGGAGTGGTGTCGTTTAGGTGAGGCCTATGTCCGGCAGTGGACCTCAAAAGGCTTCGATGGAATCACAAGTCACAACCCTGTAGCACAGAATAATTGTACAAGTTAGTCAATTTCTGTAAGTTTGTTCTTCAATACAGGGACACACACTTACAGATGGAAAATAAATATATATAGTTAATCATCCATCACACCTCTGGTTAGTACGGAAGAATGAAGAAGAAAGCCTCTTTACCAAATGTTTAAGTCCAATCTTTTTAAATCTATTTGAAGTCATCTCTAGCACTAGGTAGTTTTTTACTCAATGGCTCCGTCTGGCTGTTCAGTCCCCATGCACTCCCCGGAGCAGTATCTCAGGCCATTATCGGTCCCCGATCAATGCGTTATGTAAATATAAGGGTGAGGTCTGAGTGAAATGTTGTGTTACGGATTCCCTAATCCGTACGCATTATACTAATACTAGTGGACGCCCGCAGCTTCGCTCGCGTGGAATTACACATAGTTTCGTTAAACCTGGTTGCCGCCCTCCTCAAAGACACTGCCGATCCAATTATGTCCTCTGAACGTAATTCATGAGGAGATCACCGGTTTTTTTTTTATGGATAAAAGATAGCAAACGAGCTTGCAGCACCACCCATCCGCTGCCGCCCATGACAACAATTACTAATGACAATAATTACTACCTACAAATCCTATATTTTTATTCATTCAAATGTTAATTGCTTCATCAATTCTATTGTAATTTAAGAAATATTCAAACAATCTTCCATCTCGTATCCCAAGGGTCCTTCATTATTTTCTGGAAACGCCTAAATTTTAACACAAATATAGGTACTAAAGTTGGTCAAAATGTGTCAAAGGGTTTTCATGTTATGTCAAAATACTTGACATCACTTCAGTTTCCTCCCATTTTTTTGGATTGAATATATATGTTCAAACCCTGAATTTTATTGGAAAACACAATTCAGGACAACAATACCCATGGTTTACTCAGGAAAGCCTCTTGAAAAATTCAAATTGTCTATAGTTATTTTTTTATCTTACAAAATACCGAAAAACAGAGAAACACGTATTCGTGTAAATATCGGTACACCCACTGCCGAGGCAGCTGCGTTCTTCAGAACTTGGCAGACTCACGGCCGCGGGCCTATACGTAAACAAATCCAGTTTAAAACCACATCATTCAAACCCGGGGAATACTTGGACTCATTTTTCAAACACTTCATTGCTCAGATTCCAACTTGGGCAATAAATAAGCCGATGCAATTCATTATTCCAAGACTTTTCGGGTGTTATTATCGGAGCGAGTTGTCTCCCGGTGGGCCCTCGCTGCGACGAATAAAATATTTACGACAATTTATGCCTGCCATCTTCTATACTTCTATACCGCGTCTGTCTTACGATATAACTCTGGGCGGTAAAAGACGCAAAAAGATGATAACGGTCTAAAACGTTCATAATATTAGTAAGTTGTAAACAAAACATTTACAAACTAAGTACAATTTGCAAGCTAAAAATCGAAAATAAAATATAGTTATCTTCAATTACTTGACTCAAATGAACTGGTTGATTGATGAACCAAAGATTGTTTTCTCTTAGTGGCTTTTCCTATAATATGTAATGTACCTAACTAAATAAAGACTCCAGCGTGAGTGCTGCATGCCGGGTTCGATTTCCGGATCGGACAAAGTATTATTTTTGCGCGATCTTGCCCCCGAAGTTATAAATAAATACCATGGACATTCACACACGGCCATTTGGCCCCAAATTAGGCGCGAACCTGTACTATACTATGTACCTGTATATTGACATCCAGACACAGAACAAACAAGTGTTCGTCAAACGAATATTTGTCCTGAGTGGGATTCGAACCCGCGACCCCTGGCGCAACATGTAGGGTCACTACCGATTGCGCCAACAGACCCGTCAAGCGATTGGGTCCTTTAGTAGGTAGGTGCAGTGTAACTCTTAGATGTCGGTGTGTTACGATTACAATACATGTAGAAAACGCGGGAAATGCTTGACATGCCACAGATAAATAGGAAAAATGAAAGTAACAAGTAAAACATCCCGACAGAGTGATACAGGCCAACTGACAGCGGACATTTTTCAAAGCTTTAATATTATTTTGTCCCGCCGTCGAGTCCCCTCTCAGGCTGTCAGTTTCTGTCATCCTCCTGCGGTCGTCTGCGGCTGACGGCTCAAACTGATGGCTTAAACTGATGGCTTAAACTGATGGCTCAAACTGACGGCTCAACCTGACGGGACGACATCTATTGCCCCTTCTATTGACATTCTTCGATATTCAACATTATTGCCGTTTCTATACATGTGTCACCAACATAATAAAGGGTATTCGCACCATGAAAGACGGAATTCCTCCTTCATGATACGCATTTATTGATTAAGCTGATTTAGGTTTGGTTAAACAATTGTTTATAGATAGCTTGTTATTGAGTTTTCGGAAGCAGTTGTGTTTCACTTGGAAAGGTGCGGCGTTCGGCTGTACTTCTAGAGGCGACCAACTTGATCCTTGATGTTAGCAATGCATTTGTGGCCTATTTTACGCGAGAGTACTATGAGTATTGTTCAAGGTATATCACAGCTGTCATGGGCAGCAGCGGATTGGTGGTGGTGCATGCTCGTTTGCTATCTTATATCCTTCATAAGAAGACGTCCAAGACTGCTAAAATATGTTTTTGTACATTTCTTATCTTCAAAGTAAAGAAATAATTCAAAAGTAATTTCCCATTTCTTATTTTTCTTTCGCAAGAGTAGAGCAAGTATTTTACTTAATTTAAGATTTCATAGTTACTAAACTGATTAACTCGCGAAGTAAGCTTTGTGTATGGTCACAAAGCCACTCCGCGTGGTGTCTGTTAAGCGGCGGCTAGTTCGCAGATATTAAATGAAATATTCATAAATGCACACCACTGGCACACTAACACAACACTGGCAGCATAATCTCACCGTTTAAAAACATCAAAGTCATCAGCAGTTTTGTTTTTGGAAAGTACATAAGCAGAACTTCGGAACAAACGTGATACGAGAGGTCGTTCATTCATCTTTTATCGTTTCATTCGTTCACAGGATTAGTTCAACCCTGTGACGTACAATAAAACCAATAAGTCGTAAAAGTGATATTCATTCCTTATGCTTTCAAAATGGTGTTCTCCTGCAAACATTGGTATTGTATTAACAAGGAGTATGTATTACATTAAAGTAACACTGTACTTTGGACTTGGTACCTGTGGAAGGAAGCGGCCGTAGCCCGATGGCTCGCGTCGATCGTATGGGCGAGTTAAGCAACGACGGGCGCGGTCGATGGGTTATGGCAAAATTTCAAGACCGCTAGCGTGCTTCGGAGAACACGTTAAGCGGTGGGCGTCGGTGGTTTTAATTGTAAAATAACATTGGTAAGCCTTGAAGAAGACCTTCGGATGGCTTGAGAACAATCGACACTGGGTTGAACCCTTCCACCAATCCACATTGGAGCATCGTGGTGGAGTATGCTCTAGACCGGTGAGACCTCGGGTAGGGTGCCATAATAAGTTTCTTACTTAAATACATTTTAAAGGCTCTGTATAGACTCAACCACCGTTAAAGTCGATGGATTTCCACAAAGACAATTCACTTTGTGAATTGCATTGGTAAATGTTCATGTTAATAATATCAGCACTTTTAAATTTCCGTTGTAGATGGACCCCCATAACCTACCTACAAGGTCATAAGATAAATTTATGGGGGTGCGGCCAGCAGAAGTCTTCTGTGGATGATGGGCCCCATAACTCGTGACCCGACCGCACTATGACGGATTTTTTTTGTCAAAGGTGCAAATCACGTGAATTACTCACATGGAAATTTTTTTGGTGATAATGTAGAACTACCGTCATTAATGTCATTGTAATATGTTGAATTACGTATTCTGTTTAATAGCAAAGCTACAACCCATAGGTATTGTCTTAGCTATATCCCACTGTTAGACTAGGGTCCATCCCACAGTAAGAGCTGAGGGTGTACGGCATACTCCACCACGCTGCTCCAATGCTATTTGGTCTGTTTTCGCGAGTCTTGGTATAACGGCACCAAATGTAAAATTACTTGCTTAAATACCTAAAAATATTTACGTACATTTACCATTCCCACCTTAAGAAGGAACCTCTTCCTGTTTTTTTTATACGAATTAGATAGCAAATAAGCACGCAGCTTCACCCATCCGCTGTTGCCAATGTCGGAACGGGAGTGTTTTACTCCAGTTTGTGTAAGACATTGGTCAGATTCTTTAGTAAAGAAAATTGTAGTAGCAAGTAGGTACTTCAGTGAACACTGTATAAAAACATCGCGAAAATCTGCATGCATGCTTTATCTATATATATAAAAGGAGAAGCTGACTGACTGACTGACTGACTGACTGACATCAACGCATTGCCTAAATTAAAAGGGTTAGAAACTTGAAATTTTGCACAGGGTTCCTTTTATAACGTAGGGGAGCATTATGAAAGGATTTTTGAAAATCAACCCCTAAGGGGGTAAAATGGGGGTGCCAAATTAGTATGAAACTTTGCCGTTTTTGAAGTCAAGTGGGCAACCCGAACGCGGGCAGACGTCGTTAATGGTTCTACGCGAGCGTAGCTGCGGGCGTCCACTAGTTCATAATATTTTGAAAGGCGTGAGAAGTCCACCATTTCGCACTTAGCCGCGTTGTCTCCAGTGATAAAGCATGGGACAATGAAGGGCTCGGTTCATTTAAATGCTAGTGAATAGCGTGTGTGGTCTCTGGTTGGCATAGATTTGATTCGGTTTTCCCGCGCGCCGCCATTTATTTGCATTTTTATTAGACTGCAGCGCCATCTATATTAAACCGGCAACGAAAATATAAAGCCCGCGACACACTCGTATTAAAAGTTTTTTATTTTTTATTATTTGCGTATTTACATTTGTTTTTTTGTTAAAATTTTATCGTGTAGTAGTGGACGCCCGCAGCTTTGCTCGCGTGGAATTAGACAACAATAACTTAGACCTAGAAATATTATATAGCCTATGTCACTCAGTGAAAATGCAGCTTTCTAATGGTGAAAGAATTTTTGAAATCGGTCCAGTAGTTTTTCTGTGAAAACATTACAAATGGAATGGAAATGGATTGGAAATTTCGATGTATGGAATAGACTAGAAATGAATATTTTTATTACGTTATTTGGTGATACGGTCTACACTGTAGACTGTACTGTACACGTGTCATAATTAGAAATAACTAGTTTGAAGACCGTTTGAGTCGAAGCCGTTCATATGAAGGTAAATTGACTTTGTAATGAGTAGGTTATATATTGTGTACAACGTGCACAGTGTGCTGAAATGTTACCTTTGCGATAGATTCGACTAATTAACGACAGTAGACACGATGTTAAGATTCAAGATATTCGCGTTAGCGAAAGTCGCAAATGCGACCGGAGCCTTGTCCGCGCGCCGAGAGCAATGCGAGTGAAGATTGCTATTGCACACACATCAAAAGGGGATTGTTATTGAATCTTCTAAAATCCGAGCCGGGCCCCGGAACAGTGCTGTGGCGTGGCGGAACAAACAGAAATACAGGAAGATTTTTAGAGTAATTCCAAACACCCCTTTCAATTGGCGCAGACAACGGGAGCATATTCATCCTTTGAGCAAACAGCGTGGACTCGCCGTAGCGTGGGATTCGTGGGATTTGCCCGCATTGTTGGTCTGTGTGCGGATTTAAAACGATGTGAAAAAGATCATAGTGCGTGCCGCTTTGAACCCGGACCTTCTAGTTAACCTGAGAAACGTTTTATAGAAAGCGAGAAAAACCGTGTTATTGTTATGATGAGCTTGTTTTGCCTTCTTATCTTATCGTTAGCTCCTTACGAATAAAACATGGAATCACCAAAATCGTTTCCTTCTTTATTTTGTTTATAATAAAAAAAATTCCTCCACTAAACCGCTATGAAGCAGCAGGGTGGAGTCGTTTCCAAGCCTCTTTCGGGATAATTACGTTTACTGACCAACTAATATTCTAATTAACTCTCAACTAATTGGACTAACCATCCCAGTCCCTAATTGAGTGTTGTTCAAAGTCAGTCACAGTTGTCATGGGCGGCAGCGGATGGGTGGTGCTGCAAGCTCGTTTGCTATCTTGTATCATCATCATCATTCATCTATGCACCAAACCTGCATCAGCTACCTGCAGCCAGCGTAACCAACCTAACCTCTGAAGCTGCCCGGCTTCTCTAATGCCGAGATAATGGCCCTCCGAGCATTGAATCACGTCTGAATTTAATTAAGGTAGTGGCTAGGCTGCGGCGCTATCAGGTACGGAGGGAGGGGGGGGGGGGGGCACTCGAGCTGCATAAGTGAAATGTTCCTTTCCAAGAGTTCACTGTCAAACTTTGTAAGATGGATATAAACCTGCTTATAAATCAGGTGTATATCCATTCTGTGTTATTAGCAGGTCGGATGGAGAATGAAGCTGAGTTACGTAGGGTACGTTAAACACGTACGATCACGTTCTTTTTTACGTTAACATAACATTTAACTAGGGATCACATTGAGCTGATTGGCTCTCTGGCGACTTGCTCGCTGCGCTGCTCTGCCGTTACGAGCCTTGACGCGATCTACCTAATGGGTATTAGAGTTGAGACCATATGGATCTAGAGGCAGAATCTCTTCTATGGCAGGATATATCCCATCCTTTTTTGGATTATCTAAACGGAGATAAATGTTTGTATTTATTTATCTGATATGAAAAATGATTTTTTTTTAAAGTTTGGTTGCAACATTGTAATTATTAATAACTTCTATAATGACTTATCATTGAAGTAGTCTTGAAAATATTTGATAAAAAAATAAATTCTTCGAAACATCGAAACTGCAGATGACGCCAATAGTTAAATGACAATCGTGGTTATAGTCGTATAATGATAATATCTTGTATACAATTTTAATCTGGTTCAAACTTAATATGCTTCATTACTTTATATGGTAGAAAATGCCTTTTGGCAGTAAGTCTGCTCATTGTAGATAATGCAATAAATGTTTAATAAATAAAAAAAAAATTAAATATATGAAAACTAATGAAAGATTCTATTTGTTTCAGGTAGCTACAGTATATTAAAGGCGTTTGACAACTGTTGTGATATGACGGATTTTGGAATACTTTGGTTAGCGTAAGTATTTGAATTGGAAAACTTATGCAGCAATATTTCATTTATTCATTTATTCATTTACCAACACGTTTCCTGAATCGAACTGTAATTTCGAACGCAAGCCTGTGATTGTTCTCAATTACAGTGCACATACTGCTACACATTTATATGGGATACATATGATATTAGACGATAATTAAGAACGGATACATAACCTACAGTAATGCCCAGATGTGGGCATAATGCTGTTTATGTTTTCTAAGCTATCCAGGCGGCCTTGGCAGATGTTAGCCTCGGTCCTCATTCTGAGGTCTTCGGCCCTACGACTGGTTTCTCCCATCTAGGTTGTAATCATAAAACTATACTTGGCCTCATTAAAAATTACCAGGCGGATTAAACCATAGTTATTTTATTTACTAATTAATTTCTTTCAGTTCAGGTTAACGTCCACTAGATTGGATTCCCAGCTTTAATACGACTTAAAGCAAATATAATATGCTTGACTTAATGTATCTTTAGAACAACGTTCTATTATAGAACTGCCACTTCTGTGGGATATAGGATTAAACCGTCTGTTTTAGAACTTACCTCCTTCATGTCTCTGTTTTTATCAACCTCGTGTTAGGATTTTCTGGATGAAATCAGCATTGACTTATTTCGTTGAAACCGGGCGACTTGGAACATGGAATTAATTGAAACATACGTGACTTGCAATACCTATCTGGTTGGCCAGTGGACCCCGCCAACTCGTATTGGAGCAGCGTGTCCTGCTAAGCCAAAGCACGCAAAGATTCCACCATACTGGTTCAAAGCCCATGATCACAGTAATTACCTATCGAGCGTACATTTCATCTGGCTTATCGCTAATGCTCGTGGCCTGGATCAGCCCGCGGTTGACGGGCCCTGGCGAGTGAGCCTTTGTTCAATATTTGATTTATGAATGAAATATCCGATTTTTGTATAAAACACTTTTATTTACTCGACTTATTGGATGACCCACTTTTACAAATTGAACCAATAAATTAATTAATACTATAGCGGCGCCGATGTTTACTCGGTTACATAAAAATCATTAATCTTTACGCGGTACATATATTTTTAAGCGATATCTGTGTTTCAGGACGCAAGGGACGGGGGAAGTCCCGTCTTCCGATTCATGCATTCTTAAAAAAGATACGCTCCAAAGGTATGTTGTAGAGGGATAGATGCGTGTTCAAGTTTGCCTCTACGATTTGTGTTCCGTAGCATTTGGTGTGATTCTCAGTTCTCAATTTCTCTCTCTTATTTTTGTTAGGTATATAAACATTTCAATTTTCTTTTTTAATCTTATTTTCGAGTAGTTAGTCAATGCGTGCTGTAGTTTTGTTGCTAAAATTCTTCTTCAAGGTAAGTGGTGTGAAAAACTGTGAAAGTATCAATTTTACTGTTGTTTGGATGTAGTGTGAATTTAAAAAGTACTCTTTGTGTTTTAAAGAGAATTGTGATGGGAAATTTCATAAGATTTATACTTGTACAGGTAATATTGTGCTCAAGGTTTTTCCGAATAAATATTATTTATATCATGGAAGGCACTTCGAGCTGTAAGTGTCTCTCGAGAAAATATTTAACTGTATGCTTTCAGATTTTGACTTTAATTTTCCATTTAAATTTATATGATATGTATTTAATACTCATACCGTGTGCTTCTGTATTTTGTTTTTGTCTTTGCAACATCACGCCTATTATTACGGGAAAGGGTAGACAAGAGCTGTGTACTGCGTACCCGTGTGCATAGATAAAATGTGTTAGAACTAGCAGATTTACCTTTACTTTTTTACGCGCGACTTCATCCTCAACATTTCTTAATTCTCTTGGCCGATTTATTGGCCGAATTCGGCTACTGACTTGAATGACTAAAACGAGTTTTATTACTGTCCTGCTTACCGGATCGGGAATTATGTCATTACCCAACTTTATAAATCATTTCATTTTCTTTATGTACTTTCATGGTCTATATATATAATGTAACAATGTGTTCGTCAAATATTATTACCGTAAGTACCAATTCCGCGCCAGCCTCGTCGCCGTGTCGCGAAGCCCACAAAAGAATACTGATATCGTACAGATGATTGATAAACAGTATTTCCAAGTAAAAGTCCTTACAAAAATAAAGGGTCTTTCTTTGTAGGTGTCGGTGACGACGTGAGACGTAATGGTGTTGCCTTCAGATCTATTTATGATTGTCCCTGGAAGGCCTTTTCCTTTTGTTACGTCATCAATCTTCGTCAGCGCCACCGCGCCGCTGCAACGGGTGCAAGGTTCTTCTTAGTATGTAAATTGTTGAAAATAAAACCCGAACTAAAAATAAATTTTTCACGAACAACGAGAAAATTGTCTAAGGTAAAAAAGAGGAAATATTTAAAATACAATACTAAGTGTGAAAAGTAGCATATAAAAAAAAAAACTTTTCTTCTCACCCTTGTATAGCATTTCGCCTTTTACCTTTTTTCTTGGAATAGCTACCGATATTTTCGCTCGTAGGACTCGACACCAATTAGCTACACAGAAGAGAATCACAAACTCGAGACATTGCGCTGACTGAGCACTCCACTTATTTTCTTGACCTGTTTTGAAACCACCTCCCTCTGCCAATTATGCCCTCTGCTTATACGTTAGCGTCAATGTGTGTAATTTTTACAATTAGGTCGCATTCATTTCATCACAAACCATGCTTCGGACAACACTTTTGGCGACAGTCCCAAGAAATAGTTAAAACATCGTCTTGACACTGCCCAAGTGCATACTGACAGTCCTTACACTGGCCAAGTGCATATTGACAGTCTTCACATTCCTTTGTGAACTAAAGAACATGTAGATATAAGGTAGCTCCTTTAAAATCTTAGTAACTGAAGTTTTCTGCCTTGAATTTGAACCCGGAGTCCCCGGCATGTCGCTATACTGTTTACAGCCATCAACTTACCTTTGGCATTTAGACCGATCGTTTCCGTAACTTCTGCTTTCTGTTCCAACGTGGCCAGTTTCCGCTCTACGGAGCAGAGTAATCGCCCCGCTTTAAGTGGTTTTCTGGATACGAAAGTTCACCGAAATCTATTAGGACCAAGAAAATATTGCCTTCTATAAAAATCCATATTAATATTATAAATGGGAAAGTGTGTTTGTTTGTTTGTCCGGCTTTCACGTCGCAACGAAGCTATTATATGGTATGGTTTTTGTGTGTGGAGATAGTGAGGAGGGTGGAGAGTGACGTAGGCTACTTTTTACCCCGGTAAAACATCCCCATGGGAAGATATCGATGTTTTGTTATTTTCTAGATATTTAGTTCCGGTTGTTGTTAATAGATGGCGATAGTAAGTTCTGAATCACGCTAACAAATGATACATATAAATTAATTAAGTCATAGGCAACTAATAAATTGAATTGAATTTTGAATTCGCGTTGGATAAATTGTTGTTTTGGTTTAAAATTAATATGGTAAAGGACATACGCTTTGATTTTGGTTTGGGTTCGCTTATTGAATTGGTTTTGTCGACTGTTGTTGTTTTGGCTTAAAATAATAATAACATAAGTCGTCTACTCTATGGAACTCTAAGAAAAAAATCAGTCTCACAACAAATATGAGGGTGCATCTGTACAATGACATGAATGCTGGAAACTATGCTGAAACACTCTTGAAAATTGGAGATGGGCGTTTCTGGAAACTGATGCCGAGGGCCGTGTGACACTAACGGAAATTTTTTGTAACTTAGTACAGAGTAATTCAGAACTGATTGCAAGTGTTTATCCAGGTTTACAAATCAATATATATGAAGATCAATATCTATGTCAAAGGGGGATTCTAGCACCTAAAAACGATATTGTAAACAAAATAAATTCACACATATTGAGTGAAGTAGCAGGAGATACGACAGAATATTTATCAATAGACACAGTAATGGACACAGAACAGACTGGTGTACCACAGATGTGTCATGTATGATAAAAAAAAAGTCATTGTTAATTCCCTTTGACCACGCGGGCGGAGCCGCGGGCAAAAGCTAGTCTTTCCATATTTATAAAAAAAACTTTTCTGTAACTTTGCTCTAAGATAGATACAAGTAAAATTACATGTATCTTAGCGTGTTGAATGTCTTAATATATATTTTCTGTCTCCCAATCGGACTGGCCACGTTTCCTTCGAAAATCTTTTAATTTAAAATTGTAAACCCAGGACGTAGAGTGGATATCCACTGGCATTTTTAATATGTTCAACTTAAACTATTTGACATTATATGAACTGCATTACTTATGATGCTTTCGGATAAAGGCACCTAATTTTTAAAATCAATTTCATCATATAACTAGTTCATAAATATTCTATTCAATACAAATACAATAAAATGATTTGGCCGTTTAAATGTTTGGGAAGTGAAGTAAACACGGCTTCGTAAATAGTGAAATGGGATGAATGGGGCGGCGCTAACTAGTTCGGTCGAAAGGTTTTATTTTTATTGCATTTGTGAGCGCAGTTCAAATGAAATTTTACCATGTGTTTATTTCCAATGTTACCATTATAAATTTTAATATATAGTGTCAAGATGTTAAGTTCTTTGATGACAATAAGGTTGGCCACTAACCACTCCACCAATCCGCACTGGGACAGTAGTCCAGGCCTTTTCATTTGTAAGAAGAGACCCGTTCCCTGTAGTAGGCGAATCGCTTGTAGGTTCGCAAATATACAAAAATTCTGGAAAATATATCGCTGAAAAAATATACTCTTCAATTTCTTGGACTAGAAATCTAATTTTGTTCCCGTTATAGCTATGAAATGTTTTGTTACTTTTTTTAAAATTCTGAATAGAGTTTGAGTAATGTAGATAAAAGAAAGAAGACAAAATACTCTGTAGATAAAATAGGTTTATAATTTGCTATGAATAAGGATGTTAGTCAAATGCTAATGGATGATACTTCTCAATATGGGATTGATGCAACGCTAATCCAGCCAGTTATATTTGTAATATTACTTGTGTTCGATACCGCGTGTAGATTTAAAAGATATCAATAAAATATTAATTAAAACCAGCGTGATATCCGCTACCACATTGATGCTGACCTCGCGTGATGTAATTAATATCTATAATCAGGTTCTAAATATTGCACCGTCGTGCACTGAGCGGCGGGCGTGTGATTGATTCAATTATCATACTATATCATTACCATACTGGCCACTGGATGCGACGAGTTATTTGCGTATCGATATTGTGCATAATCGAAACGGACTCGATATCATTTCATGATCACATCATTTCATTATGAAATTTTAATTTTATATCTTTATTAGTTTTAGTTGTAACTAATCGTGAGTATCCTATTTTCGTTGGCTAAAATGATTATAATATTTATAAATATTCTACTTAAATTCAGGGCACATGCCCTAGATCACGTTTATTATGTAAGATAACAGTCGTAAAGCCATATCAGAGGCTTTCGTGTCGTCTGAAAACTTCTGACAATCAGCCACTAACTCCTCCGCCAATCAACAGTGGTGTACGCTCTAGGGCTTATCAGCAGGTTTAGTGAAGCGAATATTCTGCTAACATTGGAATGAGGGAAATAAGACAAAAATACAGATAAATTATTATGTTACCCAGGCTAAGTATTCAAGTTGCTACAAAAGCAAAGGTATCCTACGATTTTCATTATTTACTCCGACCGAAACGATCTCTGGTCTTTCAATGAAACGTAGTTCAGCATAATCAAAATTTCCGTTAAGTGACAGAGGATGATTCGCGTGAAAAAACATTTCCACTGGAATTTCTCTCCCTCAGCCAGAACTTGCCGGGCCCGCAAACTCAGTTTGGTCCTGACAAGTCACGTTGCCACTCAATTGCATTATTCCTTTCTTACGTTCATTTCTAAGCTATAGATTGCCACTCATCTGTATTATTAGCTCCTGTTTTGATGGTATTAGTGACTGATGGTTTTCAGTTGTTGGTAGTTAATAGTAGTGAAAGCCACGTCAAGGCTATCGAACTCGCATCACACGCGAGCGTTCGGGGTCATAAGAATAAGAATAAGAATAAGAATTTATTTATTTTGCCACACAACAAGTAAAAAATTAAAAAATTAATAAAATAAAAGTACAAGTAATAAAAAAAGGAAGAAAATTCGATAACTCGCTGCATGGTAAAAAAGGACAGTGCTCAGCCAAATTGCTGATTTTCAGCACAGCCCTAAGTTGTCGGGCAGTTTGAGCAAGCGGATATATGCAAGAGGTACCAAAGACTTCTCTGAGTTATGTGCGATTTAAGAAATTAAATATCATCTGCGCTAACGTTGAAGGAAATTTTTGTACCTAAAATTTGCATAATCCTACTAGACAATACCCTACCTTGAGATATTAAAAGTCCCAGGTGCAGCTGCAGAATTTTTATCGTGCCTGTATTGAATCTGAACAAACGTTGTGACGAGCAATTTCCTCTGCATGGATTTTAGTGAGACGCCAAGTTTTCGCTGTAGCCTATTGAAGGCCTACTTATCCATTGTACGATTGAGATTGAGTAACATTTAACTGGGCTTGTACACCAGAGTCTTTCCATACTAGAAGTTTATTTCCTGTAGTAACGAACATGCATACGAGCTACCTGGTGAGGAAGTACAACAACAGGTTACAAGAGACGTCAGTGTTTCGCCCTGAAGAATCCCACAGGCACAGGTTATCACATTAATAAATTGACACTCAACACAAACATTTGAAGTCACAAAGTTGAAACGGCCCAAGATCCAAAACCTCATTGTCTAAGGATCAAGTTGAGGATAATCCTCACGTGACTTGACATTTACCTGTTAAAGAGGTTCTAGTAAACTGCAGACTCACTTAAAACATATCGAAGCCCGGATAGATGGGATAGATGCGAGGCACGCGATCAATTTGTTCCCGAGATGGTTTCCGAGTGGATGACAAAGTTATCCCTTTAAACTTCCAAGATTCACATGTCTGCTTAAAAAGTCCGGACCCTGCTAAGTTTGATAGACTATTTACTGGGATATTTTGAGTGCGATAGAATTATTGATTTAGGGTTTCTACGGGGTGGCGCCTCGCGGGAAAGTTGGGCGAAGCTTGGAGAGGCATCAAACTTTACGAACGGTTGGGCTGGGCTTAGGTGTCTGGGAAAAGTCTATCTAACTTTCTTCGAGGCTCTCGCTGCTCTCGATTTATTACTAATATTGACGGAAGCGTTAGAACTCTGTTGAACTTAAATGATTATTAATTGATACTTAGGTCCATATGTAACATAAATTGTTAGGTATAATTATATAATTTTTTACTCGTCAGTGACACACTCAATCATTCATTAATACTAAAAATAACGTAAAATTCTGATGTTGGAAGACCAAGTATGTTTCTGCCGGGACTTAAGTTTATTTAAGAAACATTGCTTTTCTATCAGTCCTGTGGCATCGCGAGTGCCATAACGAAGTTTAAAACCAATTCTCCGGAGATGCAGCGCGTCTGCCCCAAAGGCGAGCTCTCTAGCTATTTCAGGCGAAAGCTCTCGGCGACCCCGCAGACCCGTGTAACTGAAGTCCTGAACTGAATTCTATCTGTCTGAAGTTTTTTCAATCACAGTAAAGTTTGAAGACTACTTGTGGCTTTTGTGCGAAGACTTATCGCTTCTGTAATATTTTAAATTCCTTGACAGACAGACAGACCTTTCCCCTCCTGCGCGGCGCTGTGTTAAATTCCTTATGAAATATTGTACGTAAAAGCAATTTTAACAACTGTGTTGGGATAAATAACATATTCTACGATGTTATAACAGATATAGAAGCTCAGCCAGTAGATTATCATGAAATATCGCTCAATCGCGCGAACCCTCCGCGTTGAGTGAAACAAAGTGAAAAAAGCACGCAAAGCGAGAATAAGCGCGGCCATACGTTGGCCCCAACGTTGGTACGATCGTTGGCTCGCCTCCGCAGTCGTGGAGCGCACATACGTTTGCCGTTTATTAGTTCCCTCTAGTCAATGTGCTGACGTTCGATGTTCGAATCCATCGTTCTGGTTTCATTTGTATTTTGATAAAAAACACGTTACCATATTTATGAAGTACATCGCATTAAAATTTATTTTTAAGTGAAACTTTAGGCGCATGAGGGTAAATTTTTTTACGGATGAAACGGAAATGCATCACGCAGTATGCAACGTTCGATGAAACGGAAATGCGTCACGCAGCATGCAACGTTCGTGGCGAAGAAGAGGATGGGCGATAGAGAGAAAGTGAGATAGAGCGAGCGTTTGTAATAAAACAACAAGACTTTCAAATGAATATTTATATTTATTCTTTTTTTGTGTATATTTGAATATTTCGCCAAAGAAGTTTCACTTCTGACACGTGTACTTTGTACGCACGCACTTTTTTTAAATTTGTTCATGTGTGTGACATCTTCGCTAAATGTACCCATGCGATTGGACATGGACGAACCTCCCACGTTGGCGCGCGGAGTCCGAACGATACGTCGAACGTGCGTTGGGGGAGTATTGGCGCGAACATTCGGGCCAACCGTAGCGCCAGGCAACGGGTTAAGGCTTAGTTTTTGTGTTACGTCACTATCGCGAAGATATGGCGCCTAGCTTTGTATTACACTGTTCCGAGCGGTTTTTGCGATTTAAGATTATTCGCGTTTAGTATCTCTAGTGGATTTGCCAGTAACTTTTTGCCCTGATTCTGAGAGATAGGGAAGGCACTTTGACGAAACAGGGGTCAGTGAAGGCATAATAGTGTTAGTAAGTATTTGTATTATAAGCAAAATTAAATTATTTTTTATCCCATTCTATTCTATTGTAAATGAAAGACTAAAATTAAATTATTTAAAACCATTAACGACACATATGAGTTTTGTGTGTAACAGATCGTTTGCTATCTCATAACAAAATCACTGGAGCAGTAATAAGTGTCTGTTGCCAAAGGAAATAGCAATTCGTGAACCGCATTTGCTCTGGCAGGCACGGCGTGTGTCTTGCGATACATTTCCCAATAAATTGGTGCAATATCGCGTAGGCAATATCTGGCGATGGATGGCCGCGAGCGCGTTATGACTTCGTTCCGGCTGCAGTGTGCTGTGTGGCTCGGGCGTGCAGTGTGCATCACTTAATATACGTAGAAGAATACCCCTCCCATTCTGTAAGACCTGTGCCCAGCAGTGGGACAAATAGAGGGTTGTGATGAGAAGAATAAGCGCTAACTGGCTCGCTTCGATCTTGATGATCTGAGTTAAGCAACGGCGGCAGTCGGGCGCCCGGTGTATGGTAGGTGATGACCTAGTGGCAAAATTTCACGAGAGTTTCCGTGATTCTGAATCCACCTGACTCCCGGTGGTTTTCTGTTTTAAAATATTCGTCTCTGCGATGGCACTCCTCCACTTGTAAAATCATTAGAAAAAAATTCATAGCGTTAAATTGCATTAATAATGTACTTCCATAACTTATAATTGCGTTTAAACTATTTGCTTCGCAAGAGAAGGCTGGAAGGTACTCCATAAATTAATTATAGAAAATTCCCGCGAGCTGTATTTCCGATATCCATTCAATTAATATTGTAAATGACACTTAGACGTTCCTGTGATCAGGTATCCAAGTTCCCCGGCTAAGAGTTTGCCATGAAGGTATATATATATAAGGGTAAATTCGCACATACGGAAGTATCTAGGTCTATCGTTTTTCTTTTGTGTTTATTATTAGTTGAGCTTGAGATGACAAAAAGAGATCGTGCATTGAGAATTAGTTACCTGTTTATTATATTTCCCCCCCTTTAAACCAGGTTTAAGTGTCATTATTCCGCATTTGGTTGGCTGTAGACGTCCCACTGTTGGCCACGGGTCTAGAGCATACTCCACCACGCTGCTCGAATGCGGATATTGCGGATTGATGAGGATTTAGTGGCCTACCCAGTGTTGAATGTTCTCGAGCCACCCGAAGGTCTTTGTCAAGGCTTACCGATGTTTTTTACAATTGAAAACCACTAGCGGTCACCCATTGGCATTGACATTGAGTTTAACTCCTACTCTAATAACGAAGCTATCCTATGTTAAAGTTGTCGTCCATATGATGCTTCTAATAATGTAACCGCTGCAGCGCTACAACAATATTGTCGCCTAATCAAACACTTTAAAACGCAGCGCTACATAGTTTGAAGAGCATTTGGCACAGAGTAAGGAAGGTCATGTTGCTTCTAGTGGACTCGTACATATTATTCTATCATTACTTCAATGAAAACCCGCAGCGTGGACTCAGCCTCTTACAAGTCCCGCGCTCAAAGCCGCGTCTGAAAGGAAAGCGTGGTAATTAGATTCTATGGACTCTGCCAAAGGCTCTTTGATATTATTAGACTGTTGTAAAAATGAACAATTCTTAATGGTAGACTGCTCTTATTACATTTTAAGTTAGAAGAGAACCCAATAATACTTTGCTCTACCCAGGGATCGAAGCCTGGATCTATACTTCTATAGCTTAACTTATCTTTCAACTACGGGAAATTCAGTAATTTAAAAATTAAAGTGGTTTTAACTACTAACTTATAACAATTACGAGTACTAATGGAGTACTTGTCACTAACATTCCCTACTCCTATAGCCCTATAAATCGAACTAAATCTCCCAGTTCCTTTCGATGTAAGGCGAATATTTCATGGGTTGTGCCGTGTAGACGGGATGTGGACGGGATGCACTTAGGAGATGAGTTGAGAGCTCCATATTTCCCCACGGGCCGGGGGGACGTGTGACTCCATATTTGACAGATGTTACGAGTGGTTTGCGCTCATACTTCATGGTTAGTAAGGATGAATATGATGTTTTGCTGTTTGCATAATGAACACTTGTAGCAAAGGGTGTCTGCTGCTGGTGGACAATGACCTTAACAACATCTCTGATGTGGATATTAATTCGTAATTGATTAAGAAAAGTAAGTAAAGCAAGATTATATAAATAAAGTGTTGTGTGATTGAAACAGTAGCTGTTTATTAATGAATAGATGGACGAATCTATAGTTGAAATTACCGGCTTACGCACGTGTGATTTAAGTCGGAAATAGGCCACCGTCAGTGTACGTCTCCTGAAGATGATCATCGTAATCGATCGAAACTAGTCGGCCTGTTTCCGATTTCCGTAAGTGAGCCGGTAATTTCAACTTTGAATATAGACTCACGAATTATTCAGTAAGAAATGAAGTTCCGTCTAACTTATAAAACCTTAAACCTGTGCAAACCTCGAAATTCCTTAACAATTAAACCGAGATGAATATGAATAAAGCTGAGAATTAAAAATTTTAAACACAGTCCCGGCCTGAACCCCACCTACTCCGCGCCCTGTCCGCGCCGTAATAAGATATTTAAAACATAGTTTCAATTTAACGCATCTCGCTTGCCGTAAACCGTACATAATGCGTACTAAAGTCGCCGTAGAGTCGAGACTCGTGTACCGGCAACAATGATATTAAAGAGCGCCTCAGACTCACTCAGGCTTGTTACGGAATAACGAGTTTTATGTTATGACCCGACAACTTATATAAAAGTCGAGCGACCCCTAGCGGCGGATCGTGTTAGACAAATGCAATCTTGCAGACACGCTGTTTGAGCAGACCAGTAATCCTGTTGAAATGAAAGTTGAATTATATCCTGCTAGCTAAAACTCATCGCTGTTCTGTTTTCTCTGTGGAGCTGGGAAGTTACGCGAGTTTATAGATCATGGAATTGGTATTCCCTCTGTACCTATCGCTGAATTTGAAATTAAATTTACACTACAGCCAGTGTACGTCATCCCTGATTAATGTCCTCTGTAAGTAACATATGAACTTGTAAATCCTTTTGTTTAATACTTGATCACAAATTACTTTGTCTGATTCCAGCCATCGGCATAATTTTCACACTGCGAGACCGATTTTTGTTTTCATTTTGTTTTGATTAGGTAATTTAAACACGACGAGAATTTCATCCAGTATTGAATTTGATCTTAGAAGCGTTTTTCCCTAAACATTGACTTCTTTCCTAAAGTTGTCTTGTATTGGCTTACAATACAATACTTACTGCTTGGCTCGCTTCGCATCATTTCAAGTTTCAGCGCTTCGTCTTAATTGAAAAGATTTCCGAGTATCGGGTGCATTTGTACAGATGTTTTAGATAATCCTTGGAAGGTATTGGTTTACGTATAATTTTATTTCGACAGCGGGAAAAACATTTTTAGTTAGCCTTAAAAGTCACTGAATATGGGTTGAATTGGCCAGTGCGAGTAGGTTACTGCCATTCTGCCAAAAAGAAAATGTTGACACATCGCATCGTTCCACGGGTCTTAAGTTCGTAAGTCGTAAAAGACTAAGATATCAATTTCCGTAATTGTTCTTAACAAAATTGTGTGACACCCAACATTACTAGCAATATCAGTTTTTCCAGAGTTTTCCCTCAATATCCATCCATTTCTATTAACGCCTGGCCAACGTAATGAAATTCCAAGTTAGGAATAGTCACTTTTCCTTGCAAAATGAACACAATAGTAATTTCGGTCACGTAAATGTCGCGAAAAAATATTCCTACGAACTAACGGTAGCTCTGCTGGTCGGCGGTGTCGGCGGCATACTATGAAACTGCTCATAAAAATATCTTTTAAGGAATGTCTAACTACATGAATTTTAACTAAAGTAGCGCAATTTACTTAGAATGATCATGGCATCATTAGGCAGGTTATGGTAAAGTTGATGGCGAATCATTCGCCAGTGGTCCGTCCTTCCGTGATATTTCGGAGTCCCTCGTGCACCACATCATCACACCCGCCATCGTTTGTTAACACATCATTGTTATTGCGTAACAGTCGTAATTGAGGAGGGCCGGCGCCATTTTTATCTGCGCTTAACTGTGGCGAAACGAGAAACGATACGAATGACAATAAACGCGGTGCCATCGTAAAGACGAACTGCGCGTCTAATGGAATGAAACCTGTTCAAGTTGCACGCAATCTTCAAGAGCTTGTAAGGGATTCGATAAGAAAATACAATTCAACAATTTAAAAAACGATAAGGTTAATGTTGAACTGCTCAAAACTCTCTTTCTCTCCTTCGCCGTATCTTCATTGGGTCGTGCCTATTCTGGTAATCCTTGACTGTTCAATTATTCCATCTAGATTGAACAGCATATTAAATTGTTTACTGACCTGACTCTGACCTGACTCTGGTACCTCAAGGTAACAGCCGGGACTGATATACGGTCTTCCGAAGCGCTCCAGAAAATTTGACTTTAACGGTCACCCACCTGTTGATCGAGCCGGTTACAATATCGATCGGAGTGTCTCTGTTATGTTTGGGTTCATAATTGAAATTCCAAGCAGCAGCTCGAACTCTGTATTTGTGCCCGGCGTGGCAACGGGCCCATCAGCCGTTATAACATGGCCCCTAAACATAACTGGTGAAAATTGGGTGCTACACACTCCTACAAGGAAAATCAGCCGTGGTTATGTGGTTATGTTAATGTATGTATTTAGAAGAGGTTTCATAGAACAGCGAATTCGCAGACGGTACTTTTGCTTTGATATCAACGGTCCATAATCACGGTACTTATCCACAGCACCGCCGCGGCGCTATCTCCGGACTCGGTCCGACATTTGGAATTATTTATGTTGCTTTGCGAATTCACATTTAGTTAAATGGTTTCAGTTAATGCAATTTTATAAAGAGAATATGTTTGAAGAACTCCTTTGATAGGAGAAGGAAATGCGAGGTTGCAATGATGACGGAACTTTTATAAGATATTTTATATAAAAGATACCATTGAATTCCTGCATGGTTTACCTTTTGTTCGCTCGTTATGAGCTTTGTTAGAACGTAAAAGCTAGTAATGTATGAGTCTCTTTCCAGGTCTATCACAGATGCGTTGCAACCCTTGAGGCCTAATATGGTCTTCTCTGGAAAATTTAAGCTGCAACCACATCTCTTCCAACCTCTTCGGAAAATATAGGCGTGCGTATGTTATTAACACAGAGGCCAACACTCGGAGTCGCCCCAATAATGGCCACATCGCGTTGCATTTGCGTGCCCTAGAGCTGAACATTGTGAGCCTGAAAATAGAAAACGATGCGGCTGCCGCTAATTGGAACTGTGAATAGATTGATTAGTGTGGCTTTGCGGCTGTTGGGTGTTGTTGCGAGGCTATTGGTACTCGTATGTGACGGTTCTGCTAGCTTCTAAAAGTAACCTTTACAATATCTTATGTTGTTTGTTTGTTGTACATCTATCTATCTATATATATAAAAGGAGAAGCTGACTGACTGACTGACTGACTGACTGACTATAAATATCTATAAACTATAAATATCTTGGACATTCTCACACACGGCCATCTGACCCCAAAGTAGGCGCGAGCCTGTGTTATGGGTGTCAGAGACTGATATACATACATAGATATTTTTAAATACATACTTAAATAGATAATATTGACATCCAGACACAGAACAAATACAAGTGTTCGTCACACGAATATTTGTCCTGAGTGGGATTCGAACCCACGACCTTTGGCGCAACAGACAGGGTCACTACCGATTGCGCCAACGGGCCTGTCCTGACTGACTGACTGACATATCATCGCAGGGCCTAAACTATAAGGGTTAGAAACGTGAAATTTTGCACAGGGGTTCCTTTTATAAAGTAGGGGAGCACTAAGAAAGGATTTTTGAAAATTCATCCCCTAAGGGGGTAAAACGGGGGTGCAAAGTTAGTAAACTGCCGTTTTTGAAGTTAGTGAATGTCTAATTCCACGCGAGCGAAGCTGCGGGCGTCCACTAGTCACGGTTACGGTTACTTACGGTTTTATTTAGAAAAACAAATTAATATTGAATCAATCATAATTTTTCCAATAGTGCGTGCGTACATCTAAAGAATTTGCCATATTATCTGTATATGTATTGACATAGTAAAGCAAGTAAACAGTATACAGTAAATAGAGCAGAAAGAAGCAATCGTAGGCAGTTTGGGATAATCGTAAATATCAGATCGGAAGGGCAGGGCTGTAATTTAGGGACCTTTCCGCGATAGGGTTGAGATAGCCGGACACACGGCTTCCGCTGTTTATGTGCAAATAAGTGTTTCTGGGTTAATAGCCTTCAAAATCATCGGGCTTTCTTTAATGTCTGATTGGATAGCAATCGCAAGTTTTTTATTACGTGTGTCTGTCCCAGTCCTCGTTCTCACTAACGAACTGACCAACTAATGTTCTTATCTCTCAACTCATCTCTCTCTGCTGACCGGACCAACCATCCTAGTCCCCATTAGTCTTGTTCAGAGTCAGTCACAGTAGTCACGGGCGGCAGCGGATGGGTGGTGCTGCGAGCTCCATAAAAATGGCTCTCCCTCTAATCGTGAGGAATAGGGCCATAGCAATTAGGTGCCATCATCACTTCCTTATACTTCTGTATGTCCCACTGTTGGCATGGGTCTTCTCCCGAGAGGGGTCACGCCATAGTCCATCACGTTATTTTGAAATGCGAATACTAGCACAAGGGGTGTATATCTTCTAAATAGCATATATTTTCTGGAGTAATTCCGACCACTTTTTGGTTTTATCGCGGCCTAAAAACTACTGACTCTTGGTCTACCGAATCACTTCGGGGATAATCTGATAATCTGTGACATTCCCGCACAAGCACGGTGAAAAGACAAAGGTGAAAATTTTAAATATTAATTTGCGGAAACATTAAAACGAAATAACGTGGGGCGGGAATTTAATTTGGTCCCGAACGCGGCGAAAGTAACAAGCAAAGTTGAGCCTTTGTTTGCCCGGAATTCGATTATGGGACATATTGAGACGCCACAGACTAGGAAACGGGTAGATGCGGCTGCAATGAATACAGCTCTTCGTCTTGGAAGTCTAGGGACCACTTCCTGGCGACCCTTTAATTAAACGCATGCAGAAGTACTTGTTCTATTCTATACATCGCAGCATTTTTTGTTTTTACTTCTGAAAGTTTTATTTTTAATGATGATTTACGTCTTCCACTAGGACTTTTCGACAAGATTAAATGGGCCGCGCCGATATAAGATGCGTCAATAAGTTAAAAAATATGTAGACCTTTAAGACGTGAACAATATTCTTGAAAAAAAAAAAAACACTGAAAAGTCTATCCCGTACTAACCGGTTCAATATAGTTCAGTTTAACCACTTCTATGAATGATTAACTCTGTGGAACTTCGGTGAACTGAATACTTTAGTAAATAAAAAATAAATTAGGCGAATTTGTGGGGCGGTGTAAAATATGGCTACAGGTAAAGTACACACTTACATAGAAGATTTAACGAGGTGTTTTCCACAGGATTCCATTTCCTAAGCTCCCGTGGTGTCGTGCCGTCTACACGTGGGCACACGCTTGCACTTGCGTATTTGCTTGCGAGCAGTACAGTAGGATTACATACATTATACACACATAATCCTATGAAATAACTATCGACAAACTTATGCTTACAAGACTTACATCAGGATCTACTGTCTTATGTCTTATAAGATTAGGCTGTACCATTATACTCTTAGCTAAGGTACGCTAAGGTAGTAATTACTCAAATACTACATCCACCACCAAACCCCTTTCTTTTCCCACTGTTGGGCGCGGTCTCCTGCAATGGAGGGTTGAGGCCTATGACCTCGTCGGCCAGGTGGATTCTCCGAGAACATTATGAAGAACTCTCGGCCTCGCGATGTTTCTTACGCCGTTACAGCAGTTGACATTTAATTTCATAAAACGCACCTAGCTTAGAAAAGCAATTGGTGCGTTCCGCTTGTATTTGAACCCGGACCGCTCGAGTGAGAGGCGAGTTGGAACGAACGAACGAATGCGAATTTTCGCGAAGTTCGGTTCGGTTAGCCCTCCCTCGCCCTGCGAACCCCGCACTATTGCTGTCTGCGACTCTAGGAAAGAATACTTGCTAGGCTGTGTCTGTCTGTATCTATCTATCTATCTATCTATAATATCTTTATTGTGTTAATTGTATGTATCAGACTTTAACTTGCGATAACTTCACTTTGCTACTGACGAAGACTCAATTTATCCCGAGGATGCTTCGTTTGGGGGCGTACAAACACGTGTTCGTGTGTGTATTGGTTTCATTGTTTTATGTGCATGCTTATGTGCGTGGGTGGGTGCTTTATGTAAGAAGTATCCACCATCTTACGCCATGCTCGCGGTTTGCTGCAAAATAGATTAATGCTAACCTTATAACATTTACTGTTCAACTAATACCTTACAATTTAATTGATAGCCATCTAAATATACTTATATGATAAATGTTTGCAACCCCTGATCGGACAATCGAAAGGTCGATATTGACGATCATTTACAGCATAAAGGCTCGTACAGTTTGCCATCTTCGAAAGAATTGCAGATAGGTATCGGCTGAGCCCCCACCCAAAACCGATCTGCAGGTCCTTACTGAAGACCTACACAGAGGACCTACAGACTAAGGCTTCCTCTACCGTAAAGCACCTACCACTACTTTTAAGCCGTCGATCCCGGTTGTTTTCAATGCTGGAAACAGTCGTTAAAGCCTTATCGAAGCCTTATCGAAGACCTTCGGGTGGCTTGAGAATATTCGACACTGGGTTGGCCACTAACCCCTCCACCAATCCGCATTAGAGCAGCGTGGTGGAGTATGCTCTAGACCTCCCGCAGCTGTGTCTGTGGGGGAAACCCGTATTCAGCAGTGGGACGTCTATGGGTCGCAGCGAAAGCACGTATAAATTAGTCGTCCGCTCTACCTCGCTTGTAATGACTACCATGGCATACCACGGTAACGTTGATGGTGTTGTTGCAGGCGACACGCTGTGCCCCAGCGGCATGTTCCGCTGCAGCGAGGGCAAGTGCATCCCCGCGCTGTGGGTGTGCAACTACCAGAAGGACTGCGAGAAGGGGGAGGACGAGCTGCAGTCGTGCCGTGAGTACCTGTTTTTTTATCATACCACTAGTGGATGATCATGACTTTTCTAAGTTATGTGCGATTTAAGCAATTAAATGTCACTTGCTATAACGGTGAAGGACACATCGTGAGGAAACCTGCATGTCTGAGAGTTCATCATAACGTTCTCGAAGATATGCGAAGTCTGCCAATCCGCACTTGGCCAGCGTGGTGGACTAAGGCCTAATCCCTCCCATTCTGAGAGGAGACCCGAGCCCAACAGTGGGACAAAGAAAGGGTTGTGATGATGATGATGATGATGATGGATGCTCGCATCTTCGCTCGCGTGGAATTAGACATAACTAAAGTTTCGTTTACACCTAGTAATATTATATTGCCTATGTCACTCGGTGAAGATGCAGCTTTCTAATGGTGAATGAATTTTTGAAATCAGTCCAGTAGTTTTTGTGTGAAAACATTACAAACAAATTCCTCTTTATAATATTAGTGTAGATAGCAAGTAGCATTTATTACCAACCATCCACGACGGCACTGGGAGAGGTAGCCCAGTTACCTAGCATAACATCACGCCTGTATATCTTCGAAGGAGTAGGAGAGGTTCCATGTAATAGTTGGTGAGCCTATTGCCACACACGACACAAATCCAGACTCCGATCTTCTACCGGGCATTTCAATTCTCAGAGAAAGTACCAGGGCTCTGATGATGAGCCCTGATCTAGTGTGGATCAATCTCCAGAAATCGAAAAACGATTTTCTTCCACAAATGCACCGCACAGGATTACTCAAGGATTTATATGTAGTGCAACTGAGAGGCGTGCGGTTTCGAGTGTCTCGTGCCGCTCAGACCTCCATATGTGTTGATTAATTCCTACATTAGCATCTCGCGCTATCCGCCACGTCCTGAGCCGGTGTAAGCTAAATTACAAGTTTAATGAATATTGAACGCTGTCTGGTCGCGGGTAGCTTGAGTTCGTTTGTTTTTTCGATGCGGTGGTAGCTTCGTAGTAGGTTTAACTTAAAGTAATCAACCACGGAACTTTCTCTAGTGAATTTGTTTTTCCCCTATAATTTGACGGTATGAAGTACTTATAAAAACAAGCTACGCAAAGTCCAGCCGCGTTTGTGCAAACTACATGTACCTTTGGTTATATATTATTATAGTAAAAGAAGAGATTAAAAAAAATGTTATGACGTATACAAAATACCATATAATGAAAAAAAAAATGAATCTCAATCTGAATATATGTATATGATAAGAATCTTTATAAATATATTCTAAGTCTAATAATTTTATACATATTCTAATTTAGTTATATTTATACCTACCACACCTTTTCTCACCTGTCGGGGTTAGTTGGTCGAGAATGCCAGTAGGCATTAAGCTCGTCCACTGTACATTTTTCATTTGTAAAATGTCAACAAAGTTCTTTAAATACATATATTTGGCAGCTGCATTGCATTCTTGTAACTATTTAAACTTGATTAATTTAAAATAGGGCAATGCCTGTTGAATTTGTGAATTGCGTATTTTTATCAGTCCTTAATATATTCGCCGAAGCGAAGGGTTTTAGAAGCTGAAATGAGTGTTGAGCTCCAACAGCAACGATAAGCCAACTAGTTCAAGCGTATTCAGATCGGTAATCCTGAACGCTTTTAAAAGAGGATAGGCGGATGAATACTGCAAGGCTGTACCTCCTGCCTTATTCAGGATAGCTTCGACTGCGCGACTGAGCAATACAACGGCACAAAGACGTTATTGAGGTACATCAAATTTTATTTACTGTATTGTTGATGACATTATAATTTGATATATTTCAGTAGGGTAATATTGGGGCTTCTGCATCACTCACCTCGCTCAGCTCGGTTCGCAATGCAGAAGCCCCAATATTACACTGTACAGCTCTACTTCTCCACAGCGGATTTATCAGATATTTGATATCAGTTCCATAACAGCTTTGTATCAGACCATTCGGATTCTAACCAGTTCTGTTTGCAAACAACTATATTCACTCAGTTCGAGATGCAGTTTGATTTCAATAATTTCTAAACTGAAGTTGTTTTAAAAATAAGTTCATCATAGTCATCAGTTTTAAACCATTTCAGACACTTATTTATATAATCTCTCCCTTTTACCGCATTCAAATAAAAACACTGAGGAAAAAGTATTGCATGCTGCATCCATGGATCATCGTAAATTTCCCAATCTTCGATAAGAACTCCACAGGAAAAGCATGCTGCTGTATCTTTAACACTATTTCCGAAATAAAAGAATCCAGCATCTGCCATTTCGTTCACCACAGCTGGTTTTGAATCAGCAGTGGCCCAATAATGGTTAAATGAAAATAAACGCACTTTATATGTATTAAATATATCATATCGAGGGCCATATTGATTTAGAGACATTTCGTATGTTGTGGGAAGTTCTTAATACTGTTTATCAAAATATAATGAAGGTACAAACCTAGTGCTAGCAATTTATATACATTTTTAAATGCATAGGCGAGGAGATAATTTGATAAATCTCCTTGAGATGGAAATAGTTTCCCTTGATATAGGAAAAAATATATTTTATCAAATAAAACGAAGTATATTTTACATATCATTATCAAAACACCATTTATTTAAACAAAAAACATTTTTCAAAGCACATATTGAGTCATGATTGGTACAACTATATAAATCATTACAATATTTATAGCAATCATATAAATTTAACAAACTAGGGCAACCTCTGTCTTCTAAATTAATTATATTATCATTTTTAAGAATGTGTTTTAACCACAAAACTTTTTCTAAACCCTTAACGTAAATACATTTATTTCTACAAGTATCCGCAATCAAATTCTGATAATTTGAATAAGGTACAACTCCCTCAAACCAATATATCTTTCTATTACGTTCAATCCAATTCACTTGCTTCCTTTCTTTTTCTGTCAGTTTGTGAAAAGGAAATGGTGGTTTAATTAAAAGTACTTGTATTTTATTATTACACAATATTGCAATTTCTTTTGCTATGAATTCATTTTCTTCTGTTTTAAAACCTTGAACATCTACGATGGCAGTCATGTTAATTTGCGAACTATGTTACTCAAAGGTTTATATTCCACAAGCTGATCGTTAATGATTAAACAATATGCAGTTGTGTTATCTGGTATTGCTGTTGCACATTCGATCTCCAATCGCACATCAACTGGACCCGTTTTCAAACTATCGTTTTGTCTCGAACAGTCTATGACAAATAGAGGAGCCTTCTCCTTGAAGCCCGCTAAATCAAGCAACGGGTCTATAGGACAGTTATAGTAAGACTGGCGAAATTTTACATACATTTCGTATAATATATTATATTTGGAATCGGCAAAGTTCAAATTTAATGGTTCATAAGGATAATAATGTGAATTCAAAAATAATGTAACATTTCTTACTCCACAATGATCAAATAGAGAACTGTCTTTTGTCTTCTTATTTTTTCTATTTGTTTGTAAGCAAAATATTACATATCGAGGTTTCTCTAACTGTGATGCAGTCTTAACAGACCAGGAATGTTTGGTTGTCTTTGGAAGTAAAGGATATTCATATAAATCCCAATTTCTGAATGCCATCTGAATAGGTTTGTCTCTCTCTAAAAGTTTAAGAAGTTTCAACCGTTCACGATCTGATACTTTTATGTGCGGCACTCTCCATTGTATTCTTTGTATATCTATTTTAAAATGTACAATATCTTCAGTTCCTATAATACTATTTAAATTAGAGTTACTTCTGTTAAGTATGAGTTCATGTTTGCAATTTATCACAATGTTATTGTAATCTTCAGCGAAACCTAAAATCTTATTTAAAGGCACAATACCACAAAAATTACCGTTCTCGGTTTTAAATCCATCTATGTTCCAACCCCATAGAGCAGCAACTTTATTTTCTCCTTCATTCAATGAAACATAGGATTTTATAGTTGTTGTTATACCCGCATTTTTAATACGATCTATTTCAATTCCATTTATTTCGTATCTAATGTCTTGGAACAAAAACATAATAGGGTTATTACTGAACGTAATAGGTTTCTTAATCTGGTTTCCATCTTTATCGATGAGCTTTGCTTGACCTTCGATGTAAATTGAACTCGCTGATGGCAAAACGTAAATGTCTTGCTGGTGTATGGGGATTCTGATTTCATCGTTCTCTCTAAAGCTGTTATTATAGGGATTATAAGAATGAACTTCATAACTTTCAATAGAAGTATCGAAGTTAGGTGTTTCGTTAATCTGTAGTACATTCATACTTTAAAACCCACGGCTTTTAGAAAATCTTTATTCGTTTTAGTCAATTTCTTAATTTTTTTCTTACGTCTTTGCACCTTAGAGGTTATAGAAGTAATAGGACACTTTTTGTAGATTGATGGGTTTTTATAATATACTATCATTTTGCTTTTCTTAAATGAAGGCGAATTTCAATATCTTTTTCTTTAAAATTAACACTGTAACCAAACTGATCAACTATTTTAATAGATATGGATGAAATGTTTGTTTTATTCACTGGAAAATAAATAACGTTCTGTGGTATTTCTATGTAATGATGATCTGTAGTAGATTTATACACAAATTCATGAATTATATGAGTAGGTAATCCGTTGCAATATGAACCATACACTAGATCACATTCGATTCTTATCACTGATGGAACATGACTATTAATATGAACATAATTTGTAGGCGAGTTTAAAACTGAAAAATAAAGCAAACCGCACTCGTATTGGCCAGATAAACTCAACGGTGGTTGAAAGTGGCAATCTAACTCTGTATTATTTCCTGAGATGGTAACCGTTATAGACATCGTCGCATACTGAAGAAATAAAAGAAGATGTTGTTTATAAGTCTTGTCTACACCAAAAATTCTTTAAAAAGTTTAAGCATAGATGCCCGCAATTATAAGGGTGATCACGTTGTATGTTATCATAATTGTAGTGCACTTTATAACCTATGTATTTAATAAATTCCGATGGAGGCTTCAGATTGCCATAACTATCAAAATATTCTATATAATTATTATATTTTGCATAGGCTACCCAATGAGTACCAGGATTTGAAGAAATATCTAAATTAATAACTCCACATTCTTTTTTAAATGGATGTTTAGGAAGTTCATCCCTCATGAAGACACCTCTAAAATAGGGAATATTTTTTCCATATTTCAAAATATCAATGTTAGTTAGGGGTCGTTTGGGTAGCCTATATTCTAGTTTTTTTCATTTTTAACAAAAATACCAAATCCATTTTTATGAGGTTTAAGATGTAGCCCATTTCCGATACAAAGAGCTTCCATTTTTTCATTATGCCTCTTTAATTCAGCAAATCTTTTTTTAGCCATTTTTATTTCATTTATAGTTTTAAGTATTCCAGCTGCACCACCTGCTAAGGCTCCTGTGGCGGATAATCCCGCAAAAATAGGAATCAGTGGTAATACTCCACCAGTTTTAGGTATAGGAATAATACGAGGAAGCTTAATAGATGAATCATCAACCAGTTCTCTAGCAGCAGTTATAGCTAGTTCAATCGCTGTTTTCTTGCATTTAGGGTTTAATTTTTGTATATGTCTTCTCGTTTTTGCAATAATATTTTTTAATTTATTTTTAAACCCATCTCCTGACTTTTTTGACGACATCTTAGGACGCTTACTACTTTTTAGACCAGCACCAATTTTAAGTTTTGAATTCATAGCATGGCTTACAATATTCGCTGCTAATTTTTCACTTGTACTTGCATCAGAAGCGATTGCACGTTTTTTTGCCATTTTTAACAAAATTAAATCTGCCTTATGCCTATCCTTTAAATTTGAAGATTTTTGATATGCAATGTCGTGTTCTTTACAATATTCGTCTAATTTATTCACACCTTTGTCACCTCGTGACAGTCTCTTTTTTAAATTTGTACCTGGACCACAATAATTGTATCCTGGTAAATGCAATTCAAATGGTAAATGATTTATAAGCCAATTAAGAAGACTACTCTCACCAATGCACATCATAAGACTGTTCAATCATGTGTTGAATTGTTATTAAATATCTACTACTACTATAATAACAATGAAGTCTTTTACAATATGTTTGACTTATTTATCCAACTGTTCTCAGTAGAAGGTAATCCCAGCCATTTTACTAAAACCTTAGCTCCTTTTTTTCTGAGAATTTTTTCAACAAGATATATGTTGGAATGTTTTGTTTTTTGCAGCTCATGTGCATAAAATCCACCCAAAATGGGTTGACCTTTAATTGCATCTTCAATTAAATAGGTAGTAGGAGTTGTGTTTTGCAATTTCCGAATTTTAAATATTTCTGTCGACCAGTTGGGAGTGTATCCTTTTTCAAATGTACCTTTGTATTTACTTATACGTACATAATCACCAACTTGAAATTTACATTTAAGTTTGTCTTTATTTATCAGCCTAAGATATCTTTCTAATATTCTCTTTTTATTTTTGTTATTTACATTTGCCGGAATTTCATCAATAGTGCCGATGGTGAGTGTGATTGTATTTATAAATAACTTTATTTAGGGTATCATCTATCCAAATATAGTTACCCTTTAAACTAAATTCTTTATACAATTTTGATTTTAATGTTCGAATAAATCGTTCTACTATTGAAGCCTTCTTTGTTGAATAGGTAGAGTAGTGATTAATATTATAAGATTTCATTATATTCTTAAACTTATCATTATAAAATTCTGTCCCGTTATCAGTTTGAAGGTTTTTAGGTACACGTGATTTATTCAGTAACTCAATTAAACTATTACATACATCGTTTTTGCTTTTAGATTTAATAGGAAATGCCCAAGCGTATTTCGAAAATGTATCTATAATTGCAAGAATGAACCTAAAGTTCTTATTTTCTTTTGAAACTGATTGCATATCGATTAAGTCCGCTTGCCATAAATCATCTATACCTTTAGTGATAACATTTCTGCGTGGAAAATTTACTCTTGCATTTTTATGAATTTCATTTATCACATCAGCTTTACTCATGTTATGAAATATTCTGTTTGTTGTATATTGTTTCAAGACAATTTAAAAAAAATGAATAACTATGTTTTTTGAAATAAACAATACATGCATACCAATTTTAATAAATAATTAACAACATGAGTGCCTTTTTTAAACTGAGTGTAAAATTAATTATTCTTAGTATTTATTCTTTAATAATATTAGCTTCTTTTAATTCTTCAACAATCGATAGTATTTCATTATCATGATTTGAATTACCAGCGTTTTTTGAAGCTATCAAAAGTTTTAATCTATCAACCAACTCATTTGGATCATCCCAATATACTATATCAGTATTTTTATTATATTTTTTAAGCTTTGGCAAAGAACCTCCAAGTTTTTCTTGAGTTGTATCGACTGGGGTCTCGGAAAATAATGGCTTGATTATTTCACGATATTTAATTCCTTTATCCCCTCTTATTTGACCTTTGGGGTTAAATTCTCTCTTATGCGCGTTTGTATAATGTAGAATATCCTTGTATACAAGTTTATCTGTGCTTGATACTAACTTCAGATTAGGTTTTTTTCTGAGTAGAAGTTCTTTCAACCCATTAGTTAAATTATAAGTTTTGTTTCCAATTTTCACCAAAAAAACATTGTCTTTATCTAAGCTGTCAATTTTCGATAATGTTACAATTGAATTTCCCATCATTAAAGTTTTATTTTCTTTTCTTATTCCAAATGGTATATTTAAACTGTCATCGTAAATATTATATACATCATCACGATCTAAAGAAACTTCTAAATTATCTCTTAATTCATGTTTGAGGGACTCTGCAGGACTTAAATCGCCATCAAAAATGTTTTGGAAGTCAGAATTGATTACGTCAGAATTTTCGTACGATTTATTTTCATTACATATCTCATTACTTTCAGGTGTTTTATGGTTATTTACTATGGTTTTAAGGGGCTCTGTAACTGGTTTTAGCATTTTATCAAGCGATAAGTTAATTTTATGTTCATCATTTTTCATTTTATTCAATTTGTTTTTTATGGAGTCGACGGACTTTATTAATTCCATTTTAATATGTTTCTCCATATTTATTCCCTATACTTCATTCAATCAAGGATACTTCAATACTAAACTTATTTCTTTAAAAAATTCATTTATAAACTTGATTTACAGATGAAAAAATAAATCAAAATTTTTTCTGTACCTACCATTGCTTAGCGATGAATCTTTGCTGATACACACAAAGTTATATGGCTTTTTCCAAACGGTACTACAAATATTTTTGAATTGATTCCATGACATATCAGAGCTGACATGTTCTTCGTAAATATGCTTTAAATTTACATCATCTTGTTTGAATATTATAATAAAATTTGCATTGTCTCGTAGCAACTGTTTCGGAATTTTGGAGTAAGTTTGAGATAAGTAAAAGCAATCAACTTGCTTATGTCTACCCATGGAAAAATAATTACGAATATTATTTTGATTTTCGCAAGCTACATCATCAAAAATAAAAACTGAATTGTTTAAAGCATCACTCGGAACGATAACATCTTTATTATCATTAAATTCATAAAACGATATTTCAGGTACTCTCCTAAATATTTCTCGCAAAAAACGATATTTAGGTTGAAAGTTGGTTTTTGAATACAAGTAAAGATTTTGAAATTTCAGCCCATTTTCATGAACTAGCAAACTTATCACAACGTTTGTTTTGCCACAATTAGAAGGACCGCATATAATACAACGAATTGTATTTGGCAAGAGTATACTATGTCTGATATTTTGAGCAGAGTTATCAATATCGATATTTGAAACATTTAGAGATATGGGTTGTTTTATCAACCTCATCTTGCTTATTGAATTAATTTTGAACTAACATTTATATTTATATTTACATTAGCAATTTTTGACAGTAGATACATGTTTACCCCGCAAAATGTCTCATCTTACAACATTCCGGAGCTAATCTGCTATGTAATGGTATTCTTATCTTACAAATTCCATTAATAGTTGATCATGGTTGTCATGCTTATTCGACAAAATGGTAATACTCTCATCTTACAAAAATATTTTTTGAGACATTGCAATATTAGACATTCAACTTCATTTTATTGCTGTACTCACAGTAAGATAGCCGCGTTCTAGTTTCCAGAAGTTTTTCGGCCGTCGCGATCCTGTATTCTGATTATCTGAGGTAAGATTTTCTTTATTTAGGCTTATTTAGTTATCTGGTGTGTATTATATTTTATATTTTATTTCTTTACAGATCATGACCAACACACCATCTTACAGCCCTGTTATTGATACTGCAGGAATTTCACATGAGGTAAGTTAATTTTTTATGATAAAATTTCCTACTTCTAATTAAAGTTGGCATTGTTATTTATTTAAATGTTTGGTTTCAGAATTTGTTAGAAGACTCGGATCCAATTTCTAATCCTTTTTACTATGCTCAAGATAGACAAGGCTGGTACGATGAAGTGGCAACAAAAGCATGCGAGCAAAGAAGTAAACAGAAAGCAGTGGAAATTGTGAAAAAGAAGAAAAAATCAAAATGTGTGAAGAATGCATCTTTTATCGTGAGGAAGGAACCAGGACATGTTCGTCATCTAATACAAATAATGATGTATGATTTAGATGGACATAATATCGAAGAATTGAATATTGAACCTGGCAATGCGAGCGTGAATGTCCAATATTTAGTGACAAGTCAATATGATGATATATTGGATGAAACAGAACATTTAGTTTGTAAAGTTGTAAAAAAATTAAGCAAATCTGGTATTTAATGTTCAAACAGAAAAATATTTGTTATTAATAATGGATAAAATAAATTATAATATTATTTTTATTAGTATTTCATTGCATATTTTTAAATTTTTTTAATTTAACCATCAATTTATTGAATAAAAAATGTTATGTTCATATGAAATTTCTTTATTATAAACGACATATGCATTAAAAATTAAACAAGAGGGTTTCTTATTAAACATCTTTATTTTTTCATATAAAAATACATAATAACATACATATTTATTATAATGGCACAATAAAAATAAAAATCATGTATATTGCTTTTAAAATTTTTTGTTTTCATACTCTTGATACATAACATTAATTTTACTAAAATGTTTAGACAAAACAAAGTCTTAGGCTAACAATACTTAACAAAAGCTTTAAAATAATGTGCTATAATGCCCCCAAGGTAAAGTTTTATAATTTTTTTTACAAATTTGTCGCTTATCATCATTTCCACTTAGAACGAGTTTATTCATTTTTTGTGTGAATAGTATATGATTTTTGGATCGTATAACGTACATAGTGTCTCTATGAGTTGTTTTAAGATTTAAAATTTCCCTATATTTTTCAATTGTAAGTTTTTTGGTAATAGATTTTTTTACACCTTTTGCCTTCTTTAAGGTGGAATTTAAAGTGTCAAAACAGTAAAGTTTTGCTTTCAACCCAACAAATTCTGTAATAATATCACCGCCCATTTCATCTTTAAAATACCCGGGTATTTGTTTATTTACTCGCGGCATACGATACATATTATTTTCAGGAAAATTACTTGTATCAAAATACTTAATATGGTTTTTCATGTCTTCATAAAAATCTTCAGTGTGAATTAAATATAAAAGACTATCTGTATCAGTGTAACAAAGTTTGATGTCGTTTTTGTATATTTTTTTCATTACAGAATAATGAAATTTATATAAATGACATTTTGCAAGTTCCAATATAGTAAAACCTACATAAATTGGTCTATCTAATATCACTTTAGTTTGTCTTAGTTGAATGGCTACAAGGTTTTCAGAAATAACTGAGAGATTTTTGAAATTAGGCGCACTGACATATTTTTCAGCTCCGCATATTCTATTAGTATTATTACAATCATCTTTCCACACGTTTACCAGCTTTACATCAACTTGTTTTCTTTTGTTTTCAATAGTTTTGCCAAAAATTGAATTGTTTTGTTTTTTAAAAAAGTCTTTCTCAAAATCAGATGTAGCCTTTTGTCTTAATGATGTATTAAGAGATATGTATGGTTCTAAAAATGATTTTTGACTAAATGCTAGAATCCTGTGAATCTTCAGTAGTACAAGTCCATTTTTTAAACATTCCTGTAAGTGGAGGTAATGGATAACGTATTTGTATTTATCATAGAGATTTGCAACCAATTTTTTGTTAGATGTATTTGATGATATTGGAACTGTTAACTTTTCTGATGCAAATGGTAAATCTGAATGTTCATCATGAATATCGTGAGGATAGTGAATGTCAACTTCTAGTATGTATCCTTCATTACTATTTAGAGATATAGAATTAACATCAAAATTTATTATTTCATCTTGTTTTAAGAAACGAAAGTTTTTGTAAGGCAGTTTTTGCATCATAGCATAACCATACAAATTTACACAATCTAAATAAATTAAGAATGAATTTTTCTCCTCTTCATCATAATTCGACAAATATTTGTTATTAGCCTTTGCATACCTTAGCGAGCATTGAGCTAAACCACCTCTAATACCATTTTCTAAAAATTGGTATATTTGTATATCAGAAACTAAGTCCAATTCAATACTTGTTAACAATAACATAGCGTCCCAGCTTAGTGAAGGAGATGAAACATAATGACATGGATCAAGATTATAAAAATGTAAGCTCATTGATCTGAATTTCTCAAAAATGTCGCAAAGAAGTAAGACATCACATTTCAGATATAATTCAGTGTATTCACCTAAGTTCCTAATACCAAATTTTTTCCACACAGTTAAAGCATGATTATAATCATCGTTTGTTATAGATTCGGATGTTAATTTATTGTAAAAGTTGTTTTTATCTGGTAACTGAGTTTCTTCATACTTTTTCCAAGAATCAACATAGTCATAACAATATATTCCCTTTCTAAGGCATAAACGGAATAAATTCTCATTAGGAAAGAATGATCGTAAATGTTTTAGATCTTCAGGATTCAGAGTTCGCGCCAAATGATCTAAACTTGAACTCAAGAAATTATATGAGTCTATAAATTTTAATTGAGCGGCATTGTGCATATCGATTGGAAAAAACTTTGTAAAGGAAATGAATTTCTCTTTGTTTTTTGGAATTAAATTAATTCGACCGCATACACTTGCAAGCTCTGTTATAAATAGATGACAGTCATATCCAGAGAGATTATGAAATATTATAGGAATGAATTTACATTTTTTATTATTTAAATTACATGAATTATGAGCTGGACCTCTGAATTTACCTGTGAAATGGTCGTGGTCATAAACTTTATTATCTATAGAACAAAATTTTTTTTTACAAATATGGCATGCTGCAGCGCTATTAAAATATCTCTGCTCTTCAATAGTAAGCGGAATCATATCTCTAGAAATATTTAATATCTTATATAATCTTTCTACATCTTTAGAAATTGAATCTACAAATTTTTTTGCACAATGTGGTCCTCTATATGACACAAATTTATTCAATTCAGGATTGGATTCACAGCATATATAATAAGCAAAACAAGTAGCTTCGTGAATTTGAACATTTTGTACGTGTTTAGTTTTATTTTTATCAGAATATTCTCGGAGTAAACTTTCAAAATCACCGTAAAGAACAATTGGAATTCTTTGAGTTCTCTCTGGATTAGAAAAGCGTAATTTAGTATTCTCCTCTGGAAGAACTGTTTGTATTCGGGCACAATCATGTGTCTCTAATTTGGCTTCAGAATCAAAGTACAGAAAACATTCATCACATAAATAAATTTTAGATTTATGTTTCGTCAGTTGTTTATGGACGAGCTTTTCAAAATTCTTAATTAAAACATAGTGAGTTTTGTATTGATTTCTGATAAGTAATAAATTAACATGCACTAACTTTCTGTGTAATGTTTTATACAAAGGACCGGTAACAGTGTTATTTTTTTCTAATCCATAAATATTGACACTTATGCTGGTATTCTGCATTTCAAAACATTTAATGTCTTCAAATGTCGGTGGAAAAGACATGCCAGATATTTTTAAAACTTTAGAATAGTGTGGATAAGATGAGATTCTATTTGGATTACGTTTCGTAGGAAACATATGAGCTACAATAGACCAGAGAAAACAATGACTATCTCTATTATGAATATTAAGGCATGATTTTGTTCTAATAATACTTTTTGGTAGTGAAATAAAATTTCCAGCTTTTAAAGGATTGTATTTTGCTACATTTAGTTCTAGATGGTTAATTGACTCAACTGTCCAACCAGACTCAGATAATTCAAACTCTGTACATTTTCTTATAAGATTTTTCGAGCATTCTTCAAAAATAGATAGTATATCAGTACTTTGTACTATGACTGTATACTTAGTATTGAAAGACTTTAGAGATATTTCATCATTCTTAGGCAGTTTGTATAGCACAAATAATTCAAAATTAACCTTAAGGGATTTGTGTTTGATAAGTAATGATTTAATTATTTTGCAAACAGTACTTGAAATACAAGATAAGAATAATTCTGGTAAAATGATGTTACTTGAATCTGGATTTATTCTATAACTTGCAATCCTATTTTTAAAAGCAGTAGCTATTAATTGAACATTCTCAAACTCTGTTCTAAGTAAGCAATTGAATTTATGGATGTTACTTTTTTTATGCGATGCGTACTTTGATACATGTGTATTACAGTCCTGACAAAATTTCATATTTAAGATTTGTAACTATAAATTTAGTTCTTTTCGATATTAAATTAAATTTATGAAATCGTCAATATAAAATAAAAACAAACATGTATTCTGTAACCAAGTATTGATATCTGAGTACTTTTAGTTGCTTCATTCAAATTTCAGTGTTCATTGAATCAAGTCTATGGATTTTTTGGCAAAAAATAATCGCATGAAAATAATATAATCACTATTCAGTTACCAATTTTTAGCTTTTTGTTTTTAAAAATCAGATTTCAGTACTTAGTTTTTCTTAGGTGTGAAAAGAAAGACAATCGTATGGAAATTATATAATCAATATATAGTTATCAATATTTAGCTTTTATTTTTAAAAATCAGATTTCAGTACTTAGTTTTTCATATCTGTGAAAAGAAAGACAATCGCATGGAAATTATATAATCAATATTCAGTTATCAATATTTAACTTTTTGTTTTTAAAAATCAGATTTCAGTACTTAGTTTTTCTTAGCTGTGAAAAGAAAGACAATCGCATGGAAATTATATAATCAATATTCAGTTATCAATATGTATTTAGCTTTTATTTTTAAAAATCAGATTTCAGTACTTAGTTTTTCTTTGCTGAGAAAAGAAATACAATCGCATGGAAATAATATAATCAATATTCAGTTATCAGTATTTAGCTTTAGTATTTAGCTTTTAGTATTTAGCTTTTTGTTTTTAAAAATCAGATTTCAGTACTTAGTTTTTCTTTGCTGTGAAAGGAAAGACAATCACATGGAAATAATACAATCAATATTCAGTTATCAATATTTAGCTTTTTGTTTTTAAATATCAGATTTCTGTACTTAGTTTTTCTTTGCTGTGAAAAGAAGGACAAATGTATGGAAATAATAAGGTGAATAATTTTAATAATGAGCTAATTAGAAAACATTAGAGGAATATAAAATTGGCTGGATAGAAGCGTATTCGTTTTTGGCCGTTGAAACCAACTTAACAACCGCTTTCCAGATCGTACTGTTCTCCTCTACAGCAGACTTGAAGGTGACGAGCGAACGCTTCCACCGGTTGGAGCCTAGCTTTTCGGCCTCCCGAGTGTTGTACACGCGCAGCTCCACGTAGTACTCGCCAGTCTTCGCGGGGTCTGCCCTCTGCAACGTGTAGCCCGATCCCGCTCGCCGCGACAGAAAACTTCTTAATGCCGCCGCTCTGATGGGTTCTTGAGACTCGTTTTCTCCCTGAAACAATTTTAATTATAAACTTAATATACATTTGATTACTGTTTAACATTATTAATAATAAAAACTTCATAGTACACGCTACTGCTCCATTCGGGAATCGAACTCTAAGATCGATACGGTTCAGCAGTCAGGATCACTCTCTACGCTATGGAGACTTAAGATATTTCGATTATTATGAGTATCGAAAATAAGAAAAAGATTGATCGATATTTTGATGATTAAAGAAATTAATTATTATTTGCTGTTACTACAGCGAATAAAATATCGTAAGGAAACCTTCATGCCGGTTCTCAAAGGCGGATGAAATTTGCACTTGCTCGCCAGTCTTCGCGGGGTCTGCCCTCTGCAACGTGTAGCCCGATCCCGCTCGCCGCGACAGAAAACTTCTTAATGCCGCCGCTCTGATGGGTTCTTGAGACTCGTTTTCTCCCTGAAACAATTTTAATTATAAACTTAATATACATTTGATTACTGTTTAACATTATTAATAATAAAAACTTCATAGTACACGCTACTGCTCCATTCGGGAATCGAACTCTAAGATCGATACGGTTCAGCAGTCAGGATCACTCTCTACGCTATGGAGACTTAAGATATTTCGATTATTATGAGTATCGAAAATAAGAAAAAGATTGATCGATATTTTGATGATTAAAGAAATTAATTATTATTTGCTGTTACTACAGCGAATAAAATATCGTAAGGAAACCTTCATGCCGGTTCTCAAAGGCGGATGAAATTTGCACTTGACCAGCTTATCGGACTTTGGTCTGATATAATGAAAGATTGATAGATTTTTTTAACGTACCTCCGAATCGAATGCGATGGAAGGCTTCTTAAAACTTTTCTTCTTTTCTGTATCTGATTCACTCTCGTCTGATAAAGCAGCTATGTTCCTCTTCTTAGAACTTTTCTTCTTACTGCATGATGCTGCACTTGACCTTTTCACCGTGTTTTTTATATTTTTATTTACACAACCACTCTCTACATCCGAATCGAATGGGTTAACGTTTGCAGACGACCTGAAATAAAATAATTTATAGTCAATAAGACTTACACTGACACATCACTTTTAATTAGTTAGTAAACTAACATTTTAATTTAATTTAAATAAAACAATCTAAAAATTTTACTTAAAGTTAAATGAAATTTCAAATTATATCTACAACAAATTAAAATTATATTTCTATGATTTCAATAGAATACGATACCTATTTGAAATAACAAGAACAATTCAATAAAAAGACACGTACATACTTACAGGTTGGTGCGGTGGATGATGTTCACGTCACTTCAATTAAAAAGTAAATCGAAAAAGACTTGAACTGATGGCCACATCTCCTTATATATGGCTGATTTGTAAAGCTTCCTCCACAATGGTGCTTATGCTAAAATGTTATAACTAATCTCTATTGACTATATTTATTTATCGTTCCTCTGAATGATCTGATTAAAGTCTAAAATCTATTGTCTCAAGAGTGATGAGTATGTTTACACCTTTATGAACACTCACATTACCTAATATGGAGTACAGGCGACAGTTCGGCGGGGAAATCTGAGACATACTCTGTTTACGGATTTCGCATTCCGTTCCAGGTTCTAATTATATTGGATCCACAGTGTTTGTAGTATGAAACCGATAAAATTTGAACTTACGAACTTCAAGATTTAATTTTACGTTTTATTTGCATTTTATAATTTCCATTCATCACGTTTTCATAAATGACAAAACTCATTAGACATTAATAACTTAAATTTTTGAAGAAAAAAATCATGGAAGTTCAGGTTATAATGGTTTTTCTTTGTTTATAGTGAATGAACCAAATTAATTTGAGCTTTCTTTTATGGATATAAAATATCAAAATTGGTGATTAACTTATTTAAACGTTAATGTTTTTATCTTGTATAGTGAATTACTGACATGTGGTATCCAGTTTGAAAGTTTACCTACATACCTACTTATTCTTCTGAGACTCAATAAATAGGATTATGTAAGTATATTTTAACCTACTATGAAAACATTATTCTTTTTAAAGAAAGTACACTTATGATTGTTCTTGTTTAATGGTTGTTTCTAGTGCAAAGAGTGAACTTTCTTAGATTGATACAAGATAGCAAACGAGAATCCTCACATATAATAACACATACTTACTCAAATCTAATAACATATTACATAAAACTGTCTGTATTGATGCATCGCAGATTTTACCTTTTTTAATTTTCATTTCAAAAGTGTAAAATTCTAATATTTATAGAATTTTACACTTTTAGGCTTCAATCGAGGAATTTTAATGTTAAAAGTATATTATGTATTCATTTACTAATAGAATAAAATAATACGAATTCTTTTTCTACATTTTACTAGGCAACAAATAGGCAGTAGTTTTTTAAGTATGTTCCCAGTAAACTATTTACAAACATTATCTTTTATGCTAATTTTAACCAACTCTAATCGTTTTAATAGAAAAAATAATTAAAATTGGACAACAATCAACAAAAATAATATGTTTATGTAAGTACGATGTATTCAGCGGCATTGATTACTAATTTAAATAAGTTTGATAACCGAAGCAGTTTATTCCTTATTTATAATTGATTCAATAAATAATTGAACGAAAATGTTTGATGCTAAAGATATTAATAAGATTAATCTAGAGTCCCTGTTCGTACTTATAGAAATGCATCAAAAGTAAAAACATGAATCAATGTAGTCGCTAGCTAGTTGCACATTAATATTAATACAAATCGACTTAGCAGAATTAGAAGCAAGGTATCATACACGCAGTAATCGCAGCGCGGTACATTATTTTTGCAATGAGCAGTTATCATGCTTAATAAATTGTTCAATCGATGTTCTAGTCCGAACACAAGATGCGCAAGATAGCAACGAGATGCACGCGCTGATTCATGAGGTAGATCGCTGCACAGCGCGGTCGACGTTGATAGCGGCTGGCGAATTTGATATTGTTATAATTTGATTGTGCGATTTGAATTGCACGATCTAATTTGCTTCAGAGGCATGAATGTGTGTTGCATCTCGGACGTATCATAAATAAGTCGTGTAAGATTGGGGCGACGTGCATTGCGAACCGAGCTCGCGAGGTGAGTGATGCAGAAGCCCCAATATTACCCTACTTATTTCTTTATTTACTTATTTTCAGAAAATTACAGCTATCTTTACAGCCTGTTGCGTTATGTAAACACAAACAGTATTACGGGCTACATTACTGTTATAATATATACTCGAATTGGACTATACGAAAACTTGTTTTTGATAGAACACTTAGACAATTTCTTGTATTGGGGCCTCGGCAATGTCCGAATTAAGATTCTCCCAATATCATACAAATATAGTTTTAGAGCTTGTTCGACTTTGGTGACAAACATTCAGAAATAGTGGGTATTTTTTTTACCCAACGGAGAAAACTTACATAGAAACTAATACTTACATGCATAATAAAACCGGCCCGAGCGAACGCTCTCGCTAAGCATTCCTTATTCAAACAGCCGCGTCACTCTTGATTTGCATCCGCTTCTCGCGACAATGGAGCAGCAAAACCTACACTAGGACACTAGTGTTATTACTCCGCTAGTTTTTAGATCATCTACAGTTACTACGTACTAAACAAGGTTTAGCTTAGGTTTTTTAGCGGTGACAGCCCAGTGGCTATCGAACTCGCCTCTCACTCGAGCGGTCCGGGTTCAACCCAAGCGGCACGCACCAATGACCTTTCTGAGTTGTGTGATTTAAGAAATTAATTGTCACTTGCTGTAACGGTGAAGGACACATCGTGAGGGAACCTACATGCCTGAGAGTTAATCATAGTGTTCTCGAAGGCATGTGAAGTCTGCCAATCCGCGCTTTGGCCAGCGTGGTGGACTAAGGCCTTATCCCTCCCATTCTGAGAGGAGATCCGTGCCCAACAGTGGGGACAAAAAAAAAGGGTTGTGATGATGAAACAAGGTTTCCTTTTCAAACGTAGAAGGCCAAGGCATAAATGATCACGTGACCTTTGAAGACATCATGGAGAACCTCTTGGAGAAGCACGTTTTCCTCACAATTTTTACTACAAAACTGATTCGTTATCACCTCTCAATGGCTAAACATAAGCAGTCATAAGCGTGACTACGGCTATCATGCTCTTACGAGGAGATTAATGTATTAATCGATATTATACCTCAAAATATTATATTTAATTTAATTTGAAAGATTGAACATATTTTAAAAAATGTTAACTTGTATTAAATCGAGCCATTCCATTAATTCACTCAACTTCATTCAGCGCGTACTTTAATATTTAAATTCATTGCTTTTAAATTTTCAATAAAATTCGAAAATATAAAATAGTGTCGGCGATGGCTCCGCTCTGCGACACCTCACTTGAAGCGATCGTTAAAACTGAATGCAACTTAAATCGAACTGTCGTTCAAAATTCATTCGTTCGTTCGTTCTCGAACGAACCGCGCTAATTGGGGTTGACTTTCGCTCGACGGGACCCTTGTAAGCTTAAAACATGCATCAATATTATAAAAAAAAGTTAATTATTCAACTGATTCAAAGACTTCAGCATGAGGTCACTACTGGTTTAAATAAATAAATCGATATAACAGTCTTACGATTATTTTTACTTGTAAATTTCATTTAGTATATACCTTTAACGAATGTTTTTGATATTTTATAAACTGTTAACCTATACCATTAAATCACGTAATTGATTAAAACACCTGGGATTTTTAGTTCCAAGCCCGGGTTGAGAAGCGAAATAAAAACGAGTTAAAAGGCAAATTCAAGGCCGTCCCGGGGGAAGACTCGCGCTCGCGCTTGCGGGTAGTTTCCGCGAAGTATTCCGAACTACCGCCAAGTGATGAATGGCTCCGGTCATTCAAACGCTGGCCTTTGTGCCGTGATGTACGGCGCTACCTGCGGCTATTGTTTCAAATTGCTCCTGTGAAAAACCTTTTCCTTAGTCGCTCGTTAGTTTTTCTTGATAAAATTCCGCTTGTGCTGCTCGGGAAAGGTGATTGTGATCGACGCTATTGAATAGGGAATCAAGGTAATACTTTTTAAAATGTATCTAGTTCTATTACGTTTGCGAGTGACGATTAATGTTGAATGTTGTATCGGCACTCCCAAAGATTGATTAAAGCCTTCCAATGAATCCACTACAAATTTTTCGTTATTGCATAATTATTTTTTCCAATACATCAAGGAGTGGACTATTGTTTAATAATTTACTTTAAGAATGCATCGGCGGCAGGTATCTTTTGAAACAAGAATTCCTGAGCATAGAATAGATATTATATGTGTGCTAAATAAAAAAATACATTTTTATGCGAACCCTTTGCCCGCCGATTTTCCACTCCTCCGCCATTGTAACAAGTGGACATTTCGTCACGAATGTCACGTCCCTCTATTCAGTCCGCTAGGGTTGGTACATTCGGTTATTTTTAAATGTAATAAATAAACAAGTACTCAGTTAACTACTGTTAGAATATCATAAATTAATCGATATTAACTATTGCATATTAACTATTGTTTATTAACTATTGTTAGTAATTTGAAAACGGAATCTTAGTTGTAAGTGAATGAGTGATGCCCTGATGACTGGCGATGAGACTAACCGAATTGGAATTGGTTTTTGAGGCGAGCTATTTTGACGCAAGCCAAGAATTCAGGGGGAGAGGTGTGGGGGCCCGCGCGACCCGAATTTAAAACCAAAAACACGTAGGGGAGACCGGGGCCACAATTAACAAAAAATATATTTTTAGTTGTAGCTTAGGAATTATTCAACATTTAGACTTGATTTTAGGATATATGATGCTTCAATAATACAGGTATTATGTAAATTTTTCAAAACAAACATAATAGAAACGATGCCGTAGATAGAACGCTTTTTCTTAAAGATGGCAGTTGTTAATTGTTACCTCAAATTTGGGGCTAGAATTAACAGGTGTGGGGCAGGTATTAACAGAAGGGGTAAAAATTAACATTGTTCGCTGCGACCCTTAGACGTCCCACTGCTGGGCACGGGTCACCCCCACAGACATTGCTGCGGGAGGTGAGCATACTCCACCACCAACGGCGGTGGCCAACAAGCGGTTAGTGGCCAACCCAGTGTCGAATGTTCTCAAGTTTCACTCGACTGTTTCCAGAATTGAAAACAACCGGGACCGACGGCTTTACGTGCCCTCCGAAGCACGGTAGCGTCCATGAAATTTTACCACTAGCGGTCACCCATCCACAAACTGACCGCGCCCGTCGTTGCTTAACTCTTTCGATTACATTGAATCGACGCAAGCCATTAGGCTATGGATGCTATGCTTGCTTTCATTTAATATCCTTTTCTTCAGTTTTTCTACTTTCTCGTCTTTATTAATATTTCCTTTAGCCTATCCTTTACCCTTTCCCTTATTTTTTTTTGTTCTCTTTGTTCTTGTTTCTCGTTGTTCTCTGGTTTTTTGTTGTAATATTTCTCTATTTCATTTCTCTACTATTATGTTCTTCTTCTAGAGAATTTTTTTCAAGAGTATCAGTGAGAATAGCTGACTTTTAGCGCGTTTTCTATTAGACGTGGTGGAGCTTTTGGCAGAGGTCTTTGGTTTGGTGTTGGTTTGGTGAATAAATCATTTTTTCAAATCATTTTTTCACTATCAACAGAGGGGTCAGAGACTAATGACTGTTTTTTATCGCTGGGGTTTGGGCGGTCCGTGACAAAAGATGGCGGAAAATCAGATTCGTTATATCGTGGTTTTTTCGTTTATAAGTTCTCATGCTGTAGTAAAAAAAAATAGTTTAAAATAATCATTCCAAGCCTTCAGGTAACCTGTTAATACTTGCCCCCAAATCCGGGGTAGGTATTAACACGTTAATACTTGCCCCTCTGATGTGTTAATTATAGCCCCAAAGGTACATTTTAATATTTAAATAACGTAATAAAATATTGGTCAATAGTTATATCAAATATTAAACGTAGAATTGTTTAGTATAAAATATGCTACTAAGAAAACAAAAAATGTAATCATTACACTTTATAATTCATGTGCTAATCAGAAAATTGTGAACTGTAAAATGATCGTTACCTGCTTAAAAATATCGACCGCAACACAAATCACTCAAATGACGCGTGGATCCCAACTGACCGGTACTGTGCCATGTGGCGCGATCTAATTGACAAATTAAGTCAGGCACTGGACAAGTAGTAGGTATAGTTTTAGAGAAATTTGCTTGTTAATACTTACCTCTGTTAATTGTAGCCCCGCTCTCCCCTAATAACACTTTAAACAAATGAAGTAGGACAAAATTAAACGGAAACAGAAACTAAACTATGAACAAATAGACACCAATGTATAAACAGGACCAATTAAATTGTGTTCGTTTTTAAGTTACGTAATTTACGAGCGCTCCCAGCTGCGAAACTGGCATAAGTTCGCTCGGGACTGAAGGCGTGGGAGGCAAGGAAGACGAAACATTTTTTAAGTTAAAATTATGACCTAATTTCAAAATATTCAAAATTTTGAAAAAAAAAAGTCGTCATTGTTTTTGTATCACCTTTTTTTTAGGTTTTATTAGTTTCTAAAACCGTTCTGAACTCAAATAAAATTTCAAATATGTATGTATACTAAAAAAATGTGGTGAATTGCACCTAACACCCAATTTTTATATTTGAAATACAGAATTTTAAATAATTTTATAATAGGTAAGGTAGTTAATATCGTAATATATCATGTCATGTGAAAAGACAAAGACTCGCAATTTGCTTCAATTTGTGGAATCAGATTCAAATCGCGTTCAATTTCCATAAATTCCCTCTGAATATCGCTATAATTCACAGAGCCATTTGTTACCATTGTTTGGTACAGCCCTAGACATCGGTTCTACATATTTCTGCTGCTGTGCAAATTCAATGATGATATTGTGACTTCCCTAATTGAACATAAGAATTATTTAATGGAAATTTTCTTCCTATATCATACCAATTCGGCCAAATTCTTCTTCCAGCTCTGCATTTCAGACGATTCATACGCGACATCATTGATGTCACCTACTGCTAAAACTCTTTTTGTCAAATTTAGCTCTGCTAGTAAAATACTAACCTTCAAATGACACGAACAAAATTGTTTTTGAAGTGAAAACTTCTTTAGCGGCGTTGAGCACTTTTTCTGTAATGGGTATAAAATCTTAAACTCGCGTCAGGACACGTGACCTGATCGAAAAAGCGTAAGACGGATGGAGAGTAGACAGTTATCCCCTCTCTACGGCGCGGCGAAAATGTATGCCTGGGCCTACTGTTTCGTTTAGGCAGGAAAAAGTAGTTGAAATTATGGATGAAAGTTGATTTTTCGGAGAGATAAACTTTTTAATGTAAAATAATTGCAATAGTTTTAAAGTGTTAAATTTTTAATGTAATATAAATTGTCATGTTTGTGTACGATAGCGCAATAAATGAATATTGTATTCTACCACATAAATGATAGTACTTTTATACTGATAAAGCAATTGGTGCAAAATTATTCCCTAACCCCCTAACCCCCCATTCCAAAATATCAAACATGCTCAACGTTAATAATCAAGTTTTCACTTCTGCCGGCACTCCCGGAGTGCAACCCGTCTTTTTCTTTTTTAATAAAATTATTTGAATTAAAAATTGTTATACATTCGTTGTCCACTTGAGGGAGGCCTATGTCCAGCAGTGGACCCAAAAAGGCTGATGGATGGATAGATGGAGTGGTCCACTAACAGGGCACGGGTCTCTTCTCATAACTGAGCATGTCTGAAGCCTACTCCAGCAAGCTTCAGTGCGGATTGCATATTTGTCAGAGTTCCGTGTCATTTATTAAGATGGTGGCAGCCCTAGGCTTGTTCCGACATTGTTCGACAAATCAATCCGGGCTCGGATGTCCGCCAGAGCCCGGCAGCGCCGCCATTGTGTCCCGACGTAGTTCGAAAGGCTCTGCTTACGGGTTTTACGTCTGTAGGTGATTGAAGGTTTTCTTCCATCGAATAGGATATTAGGTAATAAGCAGAGCTGTTTGAAAGCTGAGAACTGACGGAGCTTCTTGAACAGACTGAAATAAGAAACAACTATTGACGGGATGAGAGATTATTTTAAAAAGACAGATGCACTGTTGCGCTCTACGAGTACGAGAAATAAAATAAAAGAATAATTTTGAGGAGTCAAGGGGTTTAGGGTCATTTAGTCTGACGTTAAAAGAGTAATTTGCTTATCTACCCATAAATAGTCCGGGCTAGATCTATAAAGGTTGATGAGAAAAGAATTGTGGTTCTGTGCGAGCTCGTTTGCTAACTTATATTAAAAAAAACTTACAATAACAAAAAAGTTGTGTATTTACTAGTTATTAAGTTATTTATTTACTTAGAAATCAAGCTTCTAGGGTGAAAATAAAAATATCTTTTTTACGAAATACAGTATATAATATATTAGGTGTACAGTTCTAACGTCGAAACTACGAGTAGGCTATTAAAATGCTTCCTGTTGAACCTGGGACGAGCCAGCTGATTAACAGACCAAAAATCTATTGGGCAAAGTAATGTAAGGTGCGGATAAACCAACCTATACGATCAATTCATAAAATGATTACAGCGGTATATTCGGGTTGTAATATCGAACGCTCATAAAATGATTACAGCTGAATGAACTCTCCTTAATCCGAAAGCCTAGATAATCAATCACGTATTAGTGTGCCCTAGTCTGTGATGAACGGAGGCTCTAGCGGCTCTAGCCCACAATAAGAACACATTAGGCCACGTGAGTGGAGCAGGTCAGACATAATGCCGGAGAAAACCAAGTGGGAGTATTAGTCAGCAATATGCAGTAGGGATTAGAACTAGGTATTCCCGGTACTCGGAAAAATTCAGAATCCTCCTGTCCCGGTTACTTGGTTTAGTTAGTTTTACATCTATTAGCACTAGTCTGCCTATTGGCAATTGATTAATGAAGTTTATAAATAAACATCCAAAGATGCCTTGGGGTGTTACTTAAATTAGATTTTACTTTTTAATAAAATGTTATCTACTGTGAAGACACGTTTATAATAGTTAATAGTAAAATAATATTATTAATATTTAAGCCTGATCATTTTTACTAATCTAGAAAAAAATAATTAGAAAACGGGATTAGAAATTGAACTTCAATGCTTTATTACAGATGCATAGATGATTTTCAGTACATACGTTACACATAATTAAAAATAAAATAATTATTAAAATTGTTTATTTTATAGAGAAAATGCCGAAATGAATTTAAGTAATCTGAACTCATTTTCATGTTTTTGAGCGAAAACTACGAACACACTTGTTCGTAATTTTCAAAGATTTTATTCTATACCGAAATTTCCGAAAATCCCGGGAATTCCCGGTAGCAGAATTCCCGGTCAAAGGGTACCGGTTCTGGAAACCCTAAGTATGCAGTGTATATGGGCTTGCGGTCGATCGGTTTGAATTGATTGCCGGTTGACCAACTTGTGTGTTCTCGGGTTGAATTCGATATTTTAGAGAATATTTATTTTGATAACATAGATGGATATTTTATTATTCGGCTATAAAAGTATATTAGTTACAATTTCAACTTGTGCAGTTTTGGTCACTGTAATTATCTGTAGTATAGTGATTGAAACGACTGTGTAATTCAAACTTTTTCAATTTAGTCTTTACTTACGAGGTCACGAGCTCACACAGCGTAACATTTCACTTTTTACCCACCACCTTTACTTAGTACTTACTAGTAAGTAGTTAATAGGTTAATCCCGGGTCGAGCAAAGTATATATTACTGAATCTCCCAGTAGTACTACGGAATCAGGTATGTGCCCAGTATATGGCAATAGGCTTACCACCTCAAATGGGAAGTATAATGCTACTAGAAGTACTACCTCTACCTCCTCCTACCTACCTCTTCTGTTCTCTCGGCGCTCTGGCCACCCCATAAGCTCACCCATTACTACCCACGCCAAGAGGCGGCGTTGACGAGGCCTTGCGATAGCCGATTAATTAAACACCAAACCGCTGGATACAATTACACGGGCGGCGGCCATGCGAGGATTCCATTTGAGGCTCGGATCGATAGCTCTCGATCTTGGTTAAACCAAACCGCTGGTTGCGAGCTGCTCTCGAGAGCATGCGGTGAGAAACTTTGTATTTATGGTTAAAGAAACTTTATTCTCAGGTGAAGAAATTATTATTTCGTGCGTTAAACTTAAAAAAATGTTTTCAATAAGCCCAGGGTAGAACCAACACCACAACCCATTCTTAATATAAGTATCCACCACAACGTTTTCATTTTGGACGTGTCTCGGAGGGGTCAGGCTGCGGGTGAGGCGTTTGTTTAAGTGCGGATAGGTAGACTTCACATTCCTTCGAGAACATAAAGGAGAGCTCTCAAGCATGCCGCTTTCCTCACGATATCTCATCTCATTTTATTAATTTTAAAACACACTTAGTTAACTTATTAATTATCACTTGTGTGCATGACATTGAGAATTGAACCGCGATACTTTCGAGACAAAGCGCATATTTCAACCAACTGGGCTGTTAACGCTATATAACATACATCAAACACTGGTAAAAAGTGGGTCTGCCTACCTCTTAGAGAAATATGCGTGATTTTAACACGTCAATAAAAAGTCTTTCAAAGACTGAAACTGACTTCAAAGACTTTGGTCCAAAGTTTACCTAAACACTACCGGTTGAGCTTCAAGTCTATACATAGTTCTTTACCGACGCACTCCCAGCCACTCGCAGGGTATCAATATTCATTAGCGCGATTAGAGCAGGGCCCGCGGTCAAACTCTAATCAGTGTCAGCCATCAATCACCCGAAGCCCTTTAAAGTACTTCTGGGGAGCCGTGTGGGACTGCGGGACCCATATCAAGCTTAGTCGAGGGATTCGCTCACTAAACGAGATTTGAAGTGATGAAATTCCTAATAACCACCGATCCGACCACATCGATAGATGTGGAGAGCTATGTGCAGGTTTACAATACCGTGACAACTAAATATCGCCTACGTTCTTTCTCTTCACTAATGACTTAACACGCCCATATTTTAGAAAAGTGATTGATTGTTAGCATTACGCGCAAATAAATTTTGCTACTTTGTTCACCACGACTACTAAGCTTGAGGTCCTGGGTAAATTTCTTGGTTCAGACAAATAATTATTGGGGTTTTCTTACTTAAAGTTCTTAGTAGTACGAAGTCTGGATCTGTGCCCGTGTGGAAATTGGCTCCCAGGTTTTGCATGGGACATTACTAGTGGAAACTAGATATGCCAATCTTCACTTCGGGATAATACTGACGTGTTATAAATACCTAATTTTGTATGTTAAAATAATATTGTTTCCTTTCCAGCACCGCCGGAATGTGAGGCCGGGCAGCTGACCTGCGGGCAGTACGTGTGGAACCGCACCTACTGCATCCCGCCGCACTACCGCTGCGACATGCACGTCGACTGCGTGGACGGCGCCGACGAGGCCGACTGCAGTGAGTATTTTACTACTGTACTGCACTGTGCAAGATCGGCCCTCGCCCGATCCTGCTCGTTCGGTTGAGGAGTGCCCTGCCCCTGCACCTTCTTCTTCTCCACAGTGGTGGCATAGCGGTGTTGCCTCGCGTCCAATCTGACACAGCTATTCACCGAGGCAGCCATGCCCGGTGAGCTCCTGCGTCAGCCGGTAGGTGAAGCTACCCGCCGTCCTTCCCAGCGAGGCTTCGTAGCTTGGCTGGATCGCACCCATCACTCGCTGACGGGCGCATCTTTCCTCTTTAAATATTCCTTAACTTTTCTGCCGATTGCAGTTCACAGAATTTAATTTTCTTGACCTTAGTCTTCGAGGAGAACTCTCTACTATGGTTACTCCATCGTCAAAATAGTTATGATGTCTAATAATAAATGGCTCACCTAGACCTTTCTAGAAATAGGTTGTAATCATTGGGCTATTACTATTTTAAATTCTTTATGTTCCATCGTAAATTCGTGCCTCTAGAACTGTTCGGGCGACGCACGACTGACGTGCGTTTTTGTGCCGGACGGCCGGACGATTAATATTCTGGCGGCTTCCGGACGCCGTCTTCCTTTTGCCCCCGCTCCAGCATACGTATTAAGCTGGAGATTTTTACAACAGGCTTTATGTAGCATGAAACAGCTTGAAAAATGACTACGGCGTGGATTCGTCCGTTTCCACAAATACGCTTGGAAAATTCAGTGGCTTTTGTGCCGTATTGCAAACATCGTGGCTGCTTCTGGAGCCTTGGACTCGAACACGGTTACACCATGTTATTGAAGCATGTGAAATTTCATGAATATTACTTGAAGCGCTACTGGCCGTACAGCGCGCGTCGGTCGTACGTTGGGCCGAGTTACTGACCGCACCTGACGCTGTTTACACCATCGGGTGTATTCAGAATGTTAATGTTCACGCATTAGTGGCTAAATCTCATGGCCAACCGAAGGACTTTGACAAGGCTCCACAATTGTTTTACAATTACAAAAACTGCTTAGCTTGCACTCCGAAACCCGGACGCGCCCTTATATTTTGCCACTTGGGGTCCTCACATCCACAACCCATGTACTGACCGCGGCCTACGTCGCTTTACTAGATACGATCGGTCGAGTACCCATGAACGGGCTATAAGCGCTTACACTCCAGATACTGCTAGGGTTGCGTATAACGACTGCTACCACACAACACAAATCACGACAACCCTACTCCACATACAATCCGATATTACCCCGCGGTCCCGCAAAGTTCCCGGTTGGACATCGGAAGCGTATTAAAAGTTGGAACCCCCCCTCCCCCCCCAACGGGCCGCTTATTGGAATAGTATGTGCCAATATTGGAATGTGGGCAACCGCGGGCTGATGAGCTTGTGGGTATTCCACGCATGTGATTATATTTGGCACGCTGTTATAGCTTCGCCACCGATATTTCGGTGTTATGTCTAGTATTTATAACGATAAATATATGTTTATTCAAAGTACGCATAGACTTTGAGAAGCGGCTTTTGTTTAAATATTACATACTTATATATCAAACCTCAATGGTCCATGATAATAATACAGTTGGCGACTGGCGTTGTTAGTGTAAACTAACAGAGATGGTAACCGCAGTTTTTACCCTATCTGACCATATTTACAAGACATATTACGCATAGGCCCTAACTAGTAAAAGTGGTCTCATCCTCATAACCATATTAGTTTGCATAATAGATTTAATACTGGTTTAAACCTGGTATAATGGAGCTGATTCACTTCAGACCTTTTACACGCGTTCAAGTTAGGTTTGACCATCAAGTTAGCTTTTCAAATATTCAAACATTTCAAACTAATAATGTGAGTAGATACTAGATACGTGCATTATGAAATGAAATTCAACTTACGAAAATTCACTTTGTACTCGTATATAAATGCTAGTTTTACAAAGCCATCCAACTCACTATCATCATCATCATCATAATCATCATCATCATCATCACAACCCATTCTTTGTCCCACTGTTGGGCACGGGTCTCCTCAATACGGTAGTATAAATTGATAGTGTTACAAAGACATCCAACTCACTATACGGTAGTTTTATAAGGTACGGTAGTTTTATAAGTTACTAGTGGACGCCCGCAGCTTCGCTCGCGTAGAATTAGACCCATTAACGACGTCTACCCGTTTAACGACTTCAAAAACGGCAAATTTTCATACTAACTTTGCACCCCCGTTTTACCCCCTTAGGGGGTGAATTTTCAAAAATCCTTTCTTAGTGCTCCCCTACGTTATAAAAGGAACCCCTGTGCAAAATTTCAAGTTTCTAGCCCTTATGGTTTAGGCCCTGCGTTTATATGTCAGTCAGTCAGTCAGTCACCTTCTCCTTTTATATATATAGATAACATTATGTTCAATAAAGACATCACAGATCTGCCTTCCCGTTTTGGTAAATACAGGCTTGATTTTATGTTATTTCATATGCGATAATTAATAACATTATATGCACCTTTCAACAATGGATGCTACAAAGTAGACTTTTTAAGAGTTAAAATTGTATAACAATTTATCTAAGAAGTCTTAACATTTATCACGTGACGTCAGAACTTTCTCAATCATTCCATCCGAAGCAATTTTCGGTTCAGCTGGATTACATCTATAAAAGGGGCAAGACTCAGATTAGTCTGAGGGGCAAGGATTCTTAATTTTATTTCAGTACTAGCTTTTACCCGCGGCTCCTCCCGCGTGGTCAAAGGGAATTAACCATGAGTTGTTTATCATACATGACACATTTGTGGTGGATGAATAGTGACAGTTCCACGATTAAAAGAACGAACGAAGAAGCGAACCAAAATCAAAACGTATGTCTTAATCCTTTACCATATTAATTTTAAACCAAAACAACAATTTATCCAGCGCGAATTCAAAATTCAATTTAATTTATTAGTTGCTTATGACTTAATTTATTTACATGTATCATTTGTCAGCGTGATTCAGAACTTGCAAATGAATTTTACTAACGCCATCTATTAACAACATTCGAAACTAAATATCTAGCAAATAACAAAACATCGATAACTTCCCATGGGAATGTTTTACCGGGGTAAAAAGTAGCCTACGTCACTCTCCACCCTCCTCACTATCCCCACACACAAAAACCATACCATTTAATAGCTTCGTTGCGACGTGAAAGCCGGACAAACAAACAAATAAATAAATAAACAAACACACTTTCACATTTATAATATTAGTATGGATCAATCGTACATGATACTCGAGTTCGCCCGGGGCAGTACCACCGCCCGCCACGGTACCTCGTACTATTTCTGCCGTGTAGTAATTGTTTTTATAGCAATTATGGTCCGGTTGGAAAGGTGTGGTTTCCGGTTACACTTCTTTAGAGGCGACCATCTTAGTCCTCAAAGGTAGCAACACATCTGTGACTGACTTAAAACGAGACTTCCACTAACAAGTACTAACTGGACTATTACTAACACCAACTAACAGGACTAACTATCACTAACAGTCCCCAGTCCTCATACCTACTAACGAACTGACCAACTAATGTTCTAATTAACTCTCTCAACTAATTGGACTAACCATCCCAGTCCCTAATTGAGTCTTGTTCAAAGTCAGTCACAGTTGTCATGGGCGGCAGCGGATGGGTGGTGGTGCAAGCTCTCTTGCTATCTTGTATCCATAAAAAAATACCTCGTGATTCTTAGCTTTGTGGGTGTCGTGTGTAGAATAAACGTATTTGATTCAGCGGGGAGAGTGCAATAATTGCGTCCTATTAAAACTTTCCCACGATCGCGGCACGAGTTAGCGAACATGGAGCGAGTGTGGAATTGAAATTACTCGGCAGTTTTCTTAAAAAATGGAAGCTTCTCGTTCCGCAGCTGCCTAGCTGACGCGAATAATATTACTTATTGGTGCCGCTTGGGTTTGAACCCGGACCCCTCGAGTGAGGCGAGTTCGATAGCCACTGGGCTGTCACCGCACTTACACATACGAGTATCGTTGCGATTGCATTATGACCATCGATAGAATGTATATGTAACTGTTTTGGTTATCAAAGTATTTGTTTAGTCTGTCTAGTAACTAAACATTGAACAACTCTTGTTTGCGGATGAATGGTCGGAAATATTGACTGTGCGAGCAGTTTTGTAAGCGGGAAGCTGAACTGTGGTGTCTGTAATAAAATTAATGTAATTGGTTGGAAATGGTTACAAAATATTTGAATTATAGTACATAATTAAATAAACAAATTATATGCAAATATTACTTATGAAATTGATCAAAACGGACATCGTTACCTCCTACTTACGATTAAATTATAATTTGTACTTAACCTCACAAAGTTTTACGGTAACGCTGCGATAACCGAGTTGAACAGACTAGAAGTCAAGAGTCAATTAGATTTAAACCTGCGGAAATAATAGCTTTCGGTACGCGCCTTTGCCTATATTCCACCATTCGTAACGTAACGGATGCACAGAAAATCAGCGCTGTAGCATCCTTGTTGCAGCAAATGCTGAGTGCATTCCGCATTTTTCGCCTTTTATAATTTTTACCTATTTAAAAGTATGTATTGTAATTGTATTCGTAAGCGAAAAATTTTATATTTCTATTTCTATTCGCATCTGTACTAATCAGCCAGTGAAAAAATAGACATGGAAAGTCATTTTTATGAAATTTATACAGTCTACTAGTCTGCATCAAGGTTATCTCGGTCGGCTTCAGCTGAAATACTCTGTATTATTCAAACTTAAGAGGAGAGGGAAAAATAATCTAGTTTCATTCAAGAACAGCACGAATATTCCTGTATTTTAATAAGTCATAAATAATTATAAAATAGTTAGTATTTTAGTATCGAGTTGATTTCTCCATAAAACCTCTGTACCTACCCGTAGAGGCACTTTATTGAGTCAACCCCGCTCCACAGGTGAAATAAATACGGGTAACTGCCGCTATCTTCCGATCGGATGGCTGTTTCATTGGTTTATTTGAGCAGTTTGTTTGTCGCTTTTGCCCGTTTGCGCCGCGGCCACTGGTACAAACTAAGTACCAAGTTTGTACTTATTACAACTTCATTTAAAGCCAGTGTGACAGCTCAGTGGCTGAAATTCTGCCTCTAAATCAGCCTTTCCCAAAGTGGGCGATAACGCCCCCTTGTGGGCGCTGAAGGCCTAAAGAGATAAGAGATCGGCGGTAAGAGATCCAGAAAAAAAATGAGGGTATCCTACTGCGCTCAGATTTCAAGTTAACTCTTGCGAGTTATAGATAGTGAAGGTCTCGTTTATAATTAATGTTTAATCTCCACTAATATAGCTCACAATAATTAATTAACTTAATTTGAAGTTATAGTGGTTTTTAAGTAGGTGAAAAAATGGGGGCGCTAAAAAATAATTTATTCTCAAAGTGGGCAGTAGGCAAAATAAGTTTGGGAACCCCTGCTCTAAATCCAGAGTACCTACGGGTTCAATTTTTTTATTTTACTTTCGAAGACATGTGAAGTATGCCAATCCTCACTTTCTAGCTTAGTTTATGTACACGTGTATGACCCGTATCCAAAATGACAGAGCGTTGTGATGTGCCTAAACTTAGAATTCTGATCTCCAGATAAAGACCAAATTCGTGACCACTTCTCTGCAGGCAGTTTCTGAAGTGCGTTTGAGTTAAATAATTTGCAATATAACTAACTAACCGTTCTACGCAAACCGAAGAGACATTTCGCATGGTCCAGCATTCATTTCAATCGTCCTATCAGTCGCGGTAGTGATGCAAGTATTCACATAGTCACAGCTCCCAGTAGCTTCCTACAATGTTCCTACAAGAAATAGCTAAAGTTGAGCTGTAGGAGCTAAACTTTAGCTATTTCTTGTAATTCGGTTTCGCCTCAAAATTCATTGATTCTGTATCGATGAAAGATTTACGCAGAAAGGTCACCGGTATGACGGTTTGCATGATTTCTAATCCACCCGGCGTTAACTCCCAAGCATTCAGAGACTCGTAAAAGTCCGAAAGCCTAAAAGTGTGGTAAAGAAAGATCCTCCTGCCCGTAATCCTTTATACTCCAATCTTTTAGGCATTGACGACCCTCTCGATGTTCCCACGTGGCTTACAGCAGTAGTAAAGCAGTAGTGTTTCGACACTGGTTGAAGGACAGACACCCATGACCACGCGTTCGCCTCGACACCGTTGAGTCTACGCTGGCCTATCTTGGCTTCAAATGCCTTCAAGAACATGGGAAAGACTCACACATGAAGTTTCCTCACGACGTTTCCTTTGCCGTTATACAAAGTTAAAAATAATAATAAGTGCATACTAATAGCAGTAAAGTGTTTTCTTTTCCGAAGTCCTGGAGCAAGGTTTGACGTACACAAGCGTCAGCTTGGCGCCATCAAAACTGCCTGCGTCATTCTGCCGTATAACTTGCCGGAGACTCGGAAGTCCCTTTCGGTGGAGTTCGCCGACTATTCGGCCAATTGCGCCCTTTTGCGCCCTTTTGCGTTGCAGCATAATTCGTATCATTAAAAGGCTTACCAGTTTTCGGTAAATTGATGTGATTCTAACGTACATTCAAATTGAGGCCCTCAAAAATTATGCTTATCTGTATTGTAGTATCTGTAGTAACCTGTCTACGGGCGGGTGATTAATTTGTTGGTCTTTTTTACCCATTATGCGACCAGTTTTACCTTTTATTTAACAAGTAAATATTTTCAAAAAACCGCTATTCGGTTTGATCAGAACGCCAACCACCGAACTGATTACAGCCCCTTTTATATCTGTGAACCTAATTCGAGCCGGCGAGAATCGTAAAACATCAATTTATTCACAAGATACCTACGTGCTCTCCAGAGTTATCTAGACTCAATATAAAGTAAACAATTTATTACAAAAAATTCGATGTTATTCCTTTGCCAATACCCAATCATATTTTATTTCTGTGTTCTTTTATTGGATAAGCTTTTCTTCTGAAGGTTATAGTATAAGTCTCCAGACATAATAAATATTGAAAATGATCTAAAACCCCAAAATGTCTTCTGTATTTCTCATTTACACCTTGATTTTACGTACTCGTATTCATGATCACAATGTGTAAAATTATCACCGTAGCTACCGTGCTTCGGAGGCCACTTAAAGCCGTCGGTCCCGGTTGTTTTCAATGCTGAAAACAGTCGTTAAGCCTTGTCGAAGACCTTCGGGTGGCTTGAGAACATTCGACACTGGGTTGGCCACTAACCCCTCCACCAATCCGCATTGGAGCAGCGTGGTGAAGTATGCTCTAGACCTCCCGCAGAAGTGCCTGAGGGGGAGACCCATGCCCAGCAGTGGGACGTCTATAGGTCGCAGCGAAGCAAGATGAAAGTTGAGGAAAAACATTAATTGTTTGAAATACATATTAATTTTTCTCAACCTTCAGTCCTATTTGTATTTCGTTTGGGAATGGGCTGTGTCGATCAGATCAACGCTGGGACTCAGGGTCCAGAGAGAGAGAGAGAGAGAGAGAGGTACACACACGTACACACCATCAGAACAAACATACCTATGGCATTATTATACCCTCAGATGATACACAACCTCAAACAGATGAGTGAGGTACATGCAAGTACATGATATTATTGTTTCAAGCGTTGAATGTCATATCGAAGAAAATGGGAACTCCGTTTGCTTAAATTCCACGCTTTGAAGTGCAAGGACTATAGCTGTACCTTTGGTTCTATGATGACATCTTATCATAATCTATATATATAAAAGGAGAAGGTGACTGACTGACTGACTGACTGACTGACTGACTGACTGACTGACTGACTGATACTATATATAACTACTAGTGGACGCCCGCAGCTTCGCTCGCGTATAATTAGACCCTTTAACGACGTCTGCCCGCGTTCGGGTTGCCCACTTGACTTCAAAAACGGCAAAGTTTCATACTAACTTTGCACCCCCATTTTACCCCTTAGGGGGTGAATTTTCAAAAATCCTTTCTTAGTGCTCCCCTACGTTATAAAAGGAACCCCTGTGCAAAATTTCATGTTTCTAACCCTTATAGATTAGGCCCTGCGTTGATATGTCAGTCAGTCAGTCAGTCAGTCAGTCAGTCAGTCAGTCAGTCACCTTCTCCTTTTATACATATAGATAAGGGTTAGAAACTTGAAATTTTGCACAGGGGTTCCTTTTATAACGTAGTGGAGCACTAAGAAAGGATTTTTGAAAATTCACCCCCTTGGGGGGTAAAACGGGGGTGCAAAGTTAGTATGAAACTTTGCCGTTTTTGAAGTTAGTGAATGTCTAATTCCACGCGAGCGAAGCTGCGGGCGTCCACTAGTCAATCATAAATACAGGCGTGATGTATTTATTTAGGGGTAGTCGGAAGTGTGGTAAACTCACTATTCAGCATTTATGTGTAAGTCTCGTGTAATATGAATAGGAAATCATCAATGACTCGCAGAAGAACTCACAGAATGACCATGAGTTATGATGAATAAAATGATTCCTGTTTACATACAATACATAAATATATCTGGTCTGCTTTGATCTATCTATACTGATATTATTAATTAATTAAAATTAAATTAATATTCTATTTTCAGAACATTCATGAGAAATATCTAGAATCAGGCTTTAGATAGGCCACTTACTTACTAAACAAAACAAAACAAATTATTGGCCGAACTCATAAAAAGAGTTTGCCTTCAAAAATAACGAATTTTAATTATATATACGTGGTGTGCAGGTGTCGATGGCTCTATTAAAAGCTTTATAGTATTTGAGAACAAACATAGATAACGCGATTCAGAACCATGTACAGCGCCATCTAACGATTCAGAACTTCAACGACGAACGACGACGGCGAGTGTTTACCGGGATTGTCCGGGATGCACATTGAGCTGAGCACAGCATTGAAAACAAAAGGGACCGACGGCTTTACGTGACCTCCGAAGCACGGTAGCGTTCATGAAATTTTGCCACTAGCGCTCACCCATCCACAAACCGACCGCGCCCGTCGTTGCCTAACTCTATCGATCACATTGAATCGACGCGAGCCATTGGGCTATGGACGCTACGTCGTCGTTCATCTTGCTTACAAAACAATATTCGGAAGCAGAAAATAAAAAAAATAAAAAAATAATAATATCTTGTATTATTGAAATTTCAAGCGTTGAATGTCATATCGAAGAAAATGGGAACTCCGTGCTTTGAATTGCAAGGCGACTATAGCTGTACCTTTGGTTCTATGATGACATCTTATCATAATCAATCATAAATACAGGCGCAATGGATTTATTTAGGGGTAGTCGGAAGTGTGGTAAACTCACTATTCAGCAGTTATGTGTAAGTCTCGTGTAATATGAATAGGAAATCATCAATGACTCAGAGAAGAACTCACAGAATGACCATGAGTTATGATGAATAAAATTATTCCTGTTTATATACAATACATATATCTGGTCTGCTTTGATCTATCTATCTATACTGATATTATTAATTAATTTAAATTAAATTAATATTCTATTTTCACAATATTCATGAGAAATATCTAGAATTAGGCTTTAGATAGGCCACTTACTTACTAAAAAAAACAAAACAAACTAAACTAAGCAAAATATTGGCCAAACTCATAAAAAGAGTTTGCCTTCAAAAATACATCGCAACATGTGCCCGCAGAACATCTTGATCATCTACATCATTTGCAGGTTTTTTGCTTTATAGTATTTGAGAACAAACATAGTTATCGCGATTCAGAACCATGTACAGCGCCATCTAACGATTCAGAACTTCAACGACGAACGACGACGGCGAGTGTTTACGGAATGCACACTGAGCTGATAAGTATTCACAACGCCTGATTTTGGCGGAAAAGAGCTCCAATGCTTTTGCTAAACAAAGTGAAAACACTTAATAGTAACAGCAACGCATCAGTGACCTTAGAGACTTTTAAGGTCTCCACAAACGAACTCTTCTGATAATTTAGTACTGAACTACGAGTAGTAGCCGCCTGCAGCTTCGCTCGCGTGAATTTAGACATAACAATAGTTTCGTTTACACCTAGTAATATTATATAGCCTATGTCACTCGGTGAAGATGCAGCTTTCCATTAGAAAGCTGCACTTGCTTGCATGTACACAAGCATGTACTTTGGGGTCAGATGGCCGTGTGTGAGAATGTCCAAATTATTTATTATATTTATTTATTTATACACTCTGAAGTAGATCGCTACTACGGCAAGTACGTAGGAGGCATTCCTCACTCACGTTAAACCCGGAATAGTTGAAGCAATTCTTAAAGAGTCCTTAACGACTCATTAGCAAGTGTTACTATTATCTCAATGTTATCTCAGAAGAATAGAAAGGTACACAGGACAATGCTAGTGGTTATTATAAGATGAAAGTGCATGTAGGTATGCTTAATACAAGCGTCTTAAGACAATGACATACATTTAGAAACATAATAACGCCTGTATTTTTCCGATGGGATAGACAGAGATCTGCCATACCCATTTTTCACCAGTTACGTTTAGGTCCCATGGTGCCACATGGTGGTGAGCCTGTTGCCACACACCGGGCACAAATCCGGACTCCCGAGTTGCTACCGTGTATTTCAATTTAGGGAAAACCCAATAGTTGTTGCCCGCCCCGGGGATCGAACCCAGGACCCATAACTTAGCAGGCGCGGCTACTACCACTAGACCAACGAGGCAGTCGCATATTTTCTGATATCTATTTACCTACATTTGATTTGTGTCTCCACCTCCACCAATCCGCATTGGAGCAGCGTGGTGGAGTATGCTCTATACCTCCCGCAGCTGTGTCTGTGGGGGAGACCCGTGCCCAGCTGTGGGACGTCTATGGATCGCAGCGATTTGTGTCTATTATTCAGTCCGTTTTCAATTCTTTTTGACCTTATTTTACCTTCAATGATACTAACCTTAAAATATATTATCCAAGAGATTTCTAGGAGTACCACAATAGATCTAGTATAGAGTACTATATCTATGAGTACCACAGACTCAAATGGGTATGACGATGGCCGCGGAGCGCACAAGAAAAAACATATACATGTTGTCTGGTAATAAAAACCGCTCGACAAAATCTTAGAGATACCAAGTTTCTTGCAGCCCCGAACTCGCAACACTCGCTGCAATGTTGCTACGGGATGATCCGGCTTAACTGCAGATTACTCGCAGCTAACAGCCCCGCTTGGACTTTTTCAAAATTGAACGTCGTAAATGAAACAAATAAAGTGCAAGAACGAAAACAAAAGCTTTACAATATCTTGAGATCGAGCGGTGCCGAAACAAGGGTTTATGGCTTGGAAAAAATCTCGCATCGTTTTTATTGCATCGTCAGAATAATATCCATGATTGGCTATCTCTTCCTTAATGGTACTACCTTCTCGTAGTCTCAGGTTGACACTTCCATAGGGAAGGATCTCGTTTGTACAAGATTGAAACGTTTACCCTGTAAATTTTTAGCCGCAAGCATGGTATTAAAAAGCACTAAGCAATACAACAAATCTAAAAAAAAAATAAAGGTTGTCTGTAAAGTCGTTTTAGGGACGATAATGTTACGTGATAACGTCATAAGAAAAAAGCCTTTATCTGAAGTGATAAATAAAATAAAGCTAATTCATTACTAAGCATAATTAAGGTACTAAATTCTTTAAAAACAATAAATTAAAGACTGGAACAACTTACTGTGTCTTGTTGGAATCCCACTGCAAATTTCAGCAGCCGTAAACAAAGTAGGCCGCGCATCGACGACTCCGAATGATGTGCGTTAAAAAAAGTGTCACATGCTCTATTATTATTATTATTTAATTTAAGCCGACCATATCTAATGGTACGGTGGACCAAGACTTCGTTATAATGACCCAAAACTGGCTTATGTGTACGCTACATGTACACAGGACCTTATAAATCCAAGTAAATTTTGTATCGTAATAGTTTACGCGACGGAATATTGAGGATATTATCTTTTAATTCAGCAAATGAAAAGCTTGAAGTGATCAATGGAATGAACGTATTTTTTGCAATTTAGTTGATGGGCTTCAGTTTCAGTATTAAATCCTGAGATCGGCGGCGAGTTTTTCATCGGACACGCCTCGCTCTGGCCTATGCCGCCGTTGAACTTGGGAGAACATCTTGAACATCGTCATGCGAGTGTGTCACGTGCACGCTGCGCAGATTTGTTAACTTTTTGAAGTTCTATCTTTAATACTAGCAGGAGTCTGCTAGGTTCAAGATAAATATATAATATCACGCCTGTACTTTGCCACAGGGGTAAGACAAGGTTTGCAAAAATCCTAGCTAGCTGCGACCTATAGCGTCCCACTGCTTGGCACGGGTCTCCCCACAGACACAATTGCGGGAGTTCTAGCATATTCCACCACGCTGCTCCAGTGCGGTTTGGTGGAGGGGTTAGTGGCCAACCCAGTGTCGAATGTTCTCAAGCCACCCGAAGGTCTTCGACAAGGCTTAACGACTGTTTTCAGCATTGAAAACAACCGAGACCGACGGCTTTACGTGCCCTCCGAAGCACGGTAGCGCCCATGAAATTTTTGCCACTAGCAGTCACCCATCCACAAACCGACCGCACCCGTCGTTGCTTAACACTTTCGATCACATTGAATCGAGACAAGCCATTGGGCTATGGACGCTACTATTACGCGACGCTAGATTTTAATACGGTCTAACATTTGTTATTCCGCAAGGAAGATAGTGTGCTGATGCCATGATTACCTACTTGACTAGGTTATGATTGCGCTAAGGCGTCCCGATGCGCTACATAATGTATCGGGAGAGTCTTGTCGGCCGTCCGGACTACGTAGAGACATGTCCGACCTGGATTTAGCGATGCAGATTGCACTGAAATGCTTATTAGATCTGCTCGATGAGGTGGCTTGTAGTAGAGATACTGATAGAGATGTATGTGTATGTAGAGATACCTTCCACATATGTAGAACAAATAGGTACAGAAGCTATTTCCATCCATCAGCCTTTTTGGGTCCACTGCTGGACATAGGCCTCCCTCAATCGTCGCTACTCTTCCCGATCCTGCGCCCTCTGAATCCGACGGTTTCCCGCTGCCTGCTTCAGGTAGTCAGTCCACCTCGTCGGAGGGCGGCCAATACTATTATACATATATTATTTGCTGACATTTTTCTTCTTCTTCTGCGGGGCCCACAACTCATGTTTTGAATTTTAAAATTATTCTAATTATTCGTATAGTGCCCGAGTAAGTCCATCCATCCATTAGTCTTTTTGCGTCCGCTGCCACCGTCCGCCCATTGTTATATCTTTTTGGTGTAGCGTCCATAGCCCAATGGCTCGCATCGATTCAATGTGATCGAAAGAGTTAAGCAACGACGGGCGCGGTCGGTTTGTGGATGGGTGACCGCTGAGTGAGTGGCAAAATTTCATGGACGCTACCGTGCTTCGGAGGGCACGTAAAGCTGTCGGTCCCGGTTACGTTACACACACTACCATTGGTTTGATACACATCACATTTAATAGTTGGTTACCTGGATACGATTTCATGTTATTTGTCACATGTCCGTTAGAGTATTGGTTTGGATTAAATCTATTATTATAGAGATACCTTAACAACGTTCAAACTTGAATTTTAAAAAATTTGTTATTTTCGAATTTCGAGCACTCGACGACTACTACTATTTTTTTCAGTGTGTGATAAATTATGTTCCACTTAAAACGAGTTGATACCTACGTCGATGCTTTTAATTATAACAATTTTCCAAATTCCAAATTTCCTATAGAAACTGCGGAGTTATCGAATGTGACCCAAATTAATTCGAATCATTGTGTTCAAATAATAGTTATTGTAATAGAGTTAATTAGTCACCCACTCGCAGACAATACAGCGGCGCGGATCGCTTCCTAAAAGGTTATTCCATTAACTAAATCAACTCTGATGTCTAATTCAGTGTTAATTAAACTGGTTTAGTTGCTATAGAATTTTCAGCAGTTAGTGATGTATCATTAGGATACCAGATACATCCTTTCGTTTGTAGTTCTTGTCTCTATCTTGGCGTTTATTTCCCAGTACCTTAAAGTGGTACCACCACGATCACCATCTGTCGGTTCTCCATGTTTTAGAAGACAGTCTAGTCTGTCATCCGCCCTTGATCATTGTCCGCCACGTCGCACGTTACCCGGGCTGTTGGTCCGTTGTATCCCTCTAATCCGGAGAGGGCCGTGCCCAGAGACCCAACGGAGACAGTTATAGAATCGTAAGGTGGTGGATTATCGTGGATGATCGTTCGACATAAGTCAATCAAGTATATGTCCTAGATGTGTTGCCAGTTTAGTAATACAAAGGAAGTAACCGTACTAACATTCTGTGAGGAGACCCGTGCCCAACAGTGGGACAAAGATAAGTTGTGATGATGATGATGAACTGTACTAAGCGTGTTGGTATTTTTTCATACACGGGAAATGTTTTTAAATATAATTTGTCATTGCTAGGCAGTACAGACTTCTATTTTGAGGGTCAGTGTGCCATAACATGATTTAAATATACCTACTCATTTAATTATGATATTTTTACACGTGTTTTGTAATAAATTCTAATTTATTTTACCTTGAAAAAATTCACCGCAGGTGCGATTCGAACCTTTGCATTGAACCTTGCACCCGGAGCTAACCAACTGAGTCGTCGCCGCCTCACCAGCAGCGAATTTTTCAAGGCAATACGTCTTATCAGCCCCATACACGGTACAATTGAACTGTAGGTACGATCCGTCGTTTCTAAAGAAGGGAAGACGAATTGATAGTGTATGTCAAGATTGTTAACGTTTTACTTAATGTTTTGCTTGACATTTTTTGACGATCGATCGTTTACGATTTCCGTCAGATCGATCGTACAGATCAATCGAACCGTGTAAGGGGCCCCTTAGTGACGTCAGTGCTACCACCCATCCCCTATGCGGTACTGGATTGGAATAAATAAAACTGTATGATTGACGATGAACTGTTTGTTGCAGCGTACCGCAAGTGTCAGACGGATGACTTCCAGTGCGGGGTGGAGGGCATCAGCGCCGGGAAGGTGTCCGCGCAGGGCCCCTGCGTCGCCAGGGAGAAGAGATGTGACGGGTGAGCTGGCCCCGTGCGCGGGTGGTGGGGAATCTTCGAGAATAAATATCGATAGATAAGTTTTGCAGCGCTTCCCAGGCTGCGAAGAGTTCTCACATGAACTAACGATTGGCGAGGTGTTTTTATCGTTTTGATAACAGTTGTGGTTGCATCCGCTAGGCTAAAGGCCAGTCTTTTTCGGTCCACTGCTGGACATAGGATCAACTTATACTATTGAATGAATTTACCATTATTTGTGGGTACGTAACCCACAACTACCGATTAATTACTACTTTTATTGACGTGCCCCTCACTTGACATGGCAGTTTCACAGAAGATAGATAGCTCCATTTGAGTTCCTCCTTCAGTAGAGAGCATGCCATAGGCATAAGCGGCAATATGTTTGTCAGGCAATGTATCTGTCACGTACCAAACCAAAGCCAAATTCAAACCACTATTTAAGTTCAACGCTGTGCCAAGATTAGCAAACGGTGTAGGTATTTCTACATTCCATCTTGTACTGTTGAGCATGGGTCTTCTTCACAGCCACAGCTGTAGGAGGCATATTCCAGCACGCTGGTCTAATGGGGATTAGTGGCCAACCCAGTGTCGAATACTCTCAAGCCACCCGAAGGTCTTCGACAAGGCTTAGCGATTTGTTTTTACAATTAAAAACAACCGGAACCGACGTACCCCCGAAGAACGTTAGCGCCCATAAAATTTTGCCATTAGCAGTCACTCATCCACAAACTGACCGCGCCGTTCGTTGCTTAACTCTATCGGTAACATAGAATTGACGCGAGTCTATGGACGCTGCATGCCTGATAGTTCATCATAATGGTCTAGAAACAAGTGAAGTCTGCCAATCTGCACTTTACAGCGTGGTGGACTAAAGCCTAACCCCTCCCATTCCAAGAGAAGACCCATGCCCAGCAATGGGACATAGGAAGGGTTGTGGTGTTGGATGATACAAGAACTAATGACCTGTATATGTCACTTCCAGCTACCTAGACTGTAGGACGGGTAAGGACGAGCAGGACTGTCCCGGCGAGCCGCTGGCCTGCCGCCTGGACCAGTTCCGCTGCGCCGCGGGCGACAAGTGCATCGAGGCCAGCGCCAAGTGCGACCACAAGGACGACTGCGGGGACAACTCCGACGAGGCCATGTGCAGTGAGTGTCGTGTCCGACCAATGAGAATCCGTAAAAACTGGGTGATGGCACCCTTGCATCGCTTCGAAGCTCAGGAGATTCACAATTGCTGCATCAGTATTTTACATGCTCAAACCTTATGTCGGTAGCCATCCTCTGTCCTGGTTTGCCATTCTTTTTCTGGGCATTCGTCATAGCCGAGGTGGGCGTCGTTTTTCTGCGTACGTTATTTATCAACTCTCATCGACACCAACCACTCGTAGTAATAAATGTGTAGGCGACGGTATTCCAGTTTAATTTAGGCCAGTACAATAGAATATAGGCCGGTCGATAAATAATTGTTGTGCTAAGCTAGAATTCTTAGCTGGGACGTTTCCGAGGCTCCACTTTTACAACGCCTATGGCAGATGTGTTTCTTTTTTTACAACTTCATTTATCTATGGGTATGCCGACGATACCGCCCAGCCGGTTCATATACAGATTCTACCTACATGTACTCGTATTACAGTCATCCCGTGCCCCCAGGTTTCCCCCACTGCCACATCGGGCAGTTCCGCTGCGGCAACGCGCTGTGCATCCCGGCGAGCTACCACTGCGACGGCTACCGGGACTGCGCCGACGGCTCGGACGAGGCCAACTGCACCGCCATCGCGTGCCCCGACAACAAGTACCTGTGCCCCAGGGGCGGGCCCGGCGGCGCGCACAAGTGCATCGCGCGCTGGCAGCTGTGCGACGGCAAGAAGGACTGCGAGGATAATGCTGACGAGGAGACCGCTTGCTGTAAGTCGTTGGTTGCTCTTTGGCTAACGTGACTGCCGGTGGTCATCACAATTCATCACTTTCTAGCCCTATTTCCACTTACTTGAGCGTCCCCAAGTAAGTGGGAGGGTCAGGAACAAGGCCTTCCTTATGCTGGTTTTCCACTGAGCACGATTTTGCACTAGGTCGTGTTTTTTTTTGGAGTTCTTTTAGGATCGACGTCAACCATGTGGTGGTTAGTCTTTCACGCATACGCTTCGTTATTGGTTAACATAGGGCAAGCTTCTTCGGGGAGTCTCTGAATATGTTAATTACCATTTTCATCTCGAAATATGCGTTTTTACGAATGCCTCAAATGTGAAGACAGAAAATACGTCAAACGTATAAGAGCGCTAAGAGTATGTCGGGCCCGCTTCGCTTTCGTTTTAGAGTAATGATAACAATTACTTGCAGCATTTTTCGTTTCTTAACGTGGTAAATGCTGAAATTTCAATCACGCGATATCAGAGGAGCTACTGCGTCCATCTGTTAACCATAGAAAATAAATCAGACATACAGACAAGTTCCTTTATTGTAAACCAAAAGGATAAAGATCATACAAATAAGTACAATACAAAAATAAGAAAACATTTAGAGTGGTAGTACAAATCCATTGTAATGCCCGGATTACACGAGGCTAGTCTTGATAAACTTGTCATAAACGCTGCAATGTGAGTTAACTATTGTTCCAGCGACGGCGTCGTGCCCGGCTCTGGAGTGCCAGTACAAGTGCGTGGCGTCGCCGATGGGCGGGGCCTGCGCGTGCGCCGCGGGGCTGGCGCTGGCGCCCGACAACCGCACGTGCGTGGACCGCGACGAGTGCAAGGAGTGGGGGCCCTGCCACCAGCTGTGCATCAACACGCCCGGCTGTGAGTAACGTTGATTGCCATTTGTGAGCGTCACACTGGAGGGGAAGAGACTCATCTTTTCACAAACGGCCGAAATTAATAACCCATCTTTGGATTGATTTGCCTATCTGAGATATTTATTTGACACATTTTATATGGAGCATATGTCAAATCCACCAATCCGCATCGGAGCAGCGTGGTGGAGTATGCTCTAGACCTCCCGCAGCTATGTCTGTGGGGGAGACCCGTGCCCAGCAGTGGAACGTCTATGGGTCGCAGCGATATGTCAAATAACTGTCTCAGATAGGCAAATCAATCCAAAGATAGGCTATTAATTTCGGCCGTAAGAAGGCCTGGAATTTAATTCACGCTATTCCTGTACCGATTGGTGGAGGAAATAAAAGCCTACCCGATTTGTGGAAGTGTTTAAGCCACCCAAAGGTCTCTGCCATGCTTAATGACAGTAATACCTTGAGATATGACGGTTCGACATGTCCTGAATGTTGCTACAAGCGCAGCCCATCCACAGGCTTTTGAAAAAGTTTTCTAATGCAGTTTTCCTCACTGTTGCAGCGGGTGACATTCCACACCGGGTTGTCATCGCCTGAACTATCCTCCAGCCATTCATCAGCCTTTCATAGCCTATTGATGGACATAAACTAACCATTTAATTTAATTATCTTGAATGTAACTCCAGCGTACACCTGCGCGTGCGCACCCGGCTACTCGCTGGTGGAGCGCGGGCGCTGCGCGGCGGGCGGGGGGGGCGGCGCGGGCGGGGGGGGCGCGGGGGGCGCGGGCGCCACGCTGGCCCTCGCGCACGAGAAGGGGGTGCTGCGGCTGGACATGGTGGGCCGCGCGCCCGCGCCGCTCGCCAACGCGTCGGCGGCCGCCGGCCTCGACTACCACTACAGACGGAACCTGCTTTTCTGGTCCGATCTTAAAACTAGAAAGGTAACTTGTTGATCTCACTTCTCTAACTATTAAAGACTAGTGGGCGCCCGCAGCTTCGCTAGCGTGGTGGACATAACAATAGTTTCGTTTACACCTAGTTATAAGTCACTCAGTGAAGATGCAGCTTTCTAATGGTGAATTTTTTGAAATCGGTCCAGTAGATTTTATGTGAAAACATTAGGTACAAACAAATGTTTCCTCTTTATAATATTAGTATAGATAGACATTTTAAAACTCTATTAGTATGAAAAATGTTAGTTATCGAGTAAAACTAATAATTTTATTAATTTGACGCACGAAACCAATAGTTCGGAGTCTCAAATGCATTAAACGAACTTACACAAGCATCCCTCTAGCGAGTGTAGCATTTGTTAACTTTGTAAGAGAGGAGGAACTGTGGAAGAGCATAAAAAGGTCTACACCTATATTTTTTACTTGGCAAGCAATCGTCTCCTTTTTTGTGCGATTTTAATTTCAATTATTAAGGAGACATTTCATCGAGAACTTAACTTTAATGCCTTTGATCGATAACCTCGTACATGAGTGATTTTGGTGCAAAATGATTTCTTGTAAACTCTAATATATGTGATAGTTGAAAGTGTAGGTAAGTCAAATAAGGAGACATTTCATCGAGAACTTAACTTTAATGCCTTTGATCGATAACCTCGTACATGAGTGATTTTGGTGCAAAATGATTTCTTGTAAACTCTAATATATGTGATAGTTGAAAGTGTAGGTATGTCAAATTTATTGTCAAATAACAGGTAAGAATTAATACAGATGTTAATTTTAAAATATTGCTCTCTGTTAAATACCCCAGGGGTGTGCAATATTTAATTACATAATTATATTTTTTTTAACTAGAATAGTTTAATGAATTATAAGTCACATTTTTATAGATAGAGGACGCCACGTCTTTGCGCCACTCGCAGCCCGTACTCGTTAATGAAAAGTTAATAATTAGCAAGCTAGGACTGATACCAACTCGCAACACCCGCAAATCTTTAATGAGGTACAGAAACAGCTGTCAAAGTATCCCGCTATTGAAAAGCCAAGAAACTTAATAATTTAATTATGTACTCGCTTCCGTGAACAAAGTTTGTACATAGTAGAACATCACACAACATTTCGTTAACCACGAAATGTTCGTCATAATTTTCTGAAAATAATTAACATCGTTATCAGAAAGACCATTAATTATAACGAACTCAACCTCCGTGAAGATATTAAGTTCTTACCTAGTTAAAACATTTTTCCATGCCCTAAATTGCTTTTTTCCCTTCTGCTTTGTCTCAACTGATAATTTTAAAACCACTTTTTACTAAAAAAGAATAAAGCTAAAGACACCGGGTGTAACACCTTTATTTGTTAACCCAGGGTTCCTTTGAAGGCCCTTTTATTAATTTATTAATTATTAGTTTTCACGTATATATCCATCCAACATAAATACTGTACGTGTAGTACAGTATTTATGTTGGATCTTAATTAATGTCACCTATTATTTGTCTCATACCACATATATATCAATGTCTCATACGGTTTTATTTGTTGTCAACGACGTAAGGCAGAGCTACCGTACCCCGTGGATTGAGAGAGTAACTCGGAGTCAGAATAGTATGTTGCCTTAGGTTCGCACCGCTCGGTATCTCTAAATGACGATTCAAGTAATTCGTATACGAATCGTTCCCCAGATCCACACGCAGCAGCTGAACGCGCCCGCCGGCATCTCGAGCTACGTGGGCGGCGACATCGGCATCGCGGGCTCGTGGGCGCCCGTCGCGCTGGCCGTGGACTGGGTGGGCGACAAGCTGTACGTGGCCGACGCGCTGGGCCAGAAGGTGGACGTGTTCGAGCTGGACGGCCGCTGGCACGCCGTCGTGCTCGGCTCCAACCTCACCAGCCCCGCCGACATCGCGCTCGACCCCACGCTCGGACTCATGTTCGTCGCCGACAGCAGTCAGGTGAGGTTCACGCTGCGATCCTTGCTGGCCACGGGTCTCCCCCGCAGACACTGCTGCACAGGTCTAGAGCATACTCCACCACGCTGCTACGATGCGAATTGGTGGAGGGTTAGTGGCCAACCCAGTGTCGAATGTTCTCATGCGTTCTCAATCGACGCGAACCAAGGCCGGCAATGCATATATTTAATGGGGCACCATTGTTATAATGGTGTCAAAGGTGTAAAAATAATTGAAAACCGCCAGGGTCGACTTATAACATTTTTAATGAATGTTACATATTTAACTTTATATTACAACATAAGTAATAAGCACAGGTCATAAGACAACTTACGCCTGTCCCTTTTGTAACGATTAAAGGATAAGCTCCTGCTCCCTTTTAATAGAATTCAATGATAATCAAAATACTGTATCAATGCTTTCAGATCATTCGTGCAAACATGGACGGAACGCACACGAAATCAATAGTATCGGAAGCCACCTACAAGGCGTCCGGCATCGCCGTGGACACGATCGCGCGGAGGATATTCTGGTGCGACTCCCTGCTGGACTACATCGAGACGGTGGACTACGACGGCAACTACCGGTTCCTCGTGCTGCGAGGGCAGCAGGTGCCCAGCCCCTCGCGGCTGGCCCTCTTCGAGGACAGGGTGTACTGGTCCGACAGCACCAAGCAGGGCATCAGCTCCGTCAACAAATACCAGGGCGCTTCCAGCATCCAAGCCATTTATAAGATGAAAGACATCAGGGACCCCAAGGCCGTGACCGTGATACATTCCCTGAAGCAAACGTCCGTCAACAACCCCTGCGGCAACAACAACGGCGGCTGCCAGCAGATGTGCATAGTGACGGCCCTGCAAAACGGCGGGCTGGGGTACCGCTGCGCGTGCAATATTGGCTACAGATTAGAAACCGATTTAAGAAACTGTGATTTAGTTAAGGAGTTCCTCATGTATTCCCAGCAGAGGTTCATCAAGGGCAAAGTGTTGGACCCGGTCATAGAAGGCTTCAGTGACGCCATCCTGCCGGTAGTGTCGCGAAGAGCGAGATTCGTCGGCCTAGACTTTGATTATAGAGACGAACACATTTACTATTCGGACGTCTTGCAGGACGTCATTTACAGGGTACACAGGAACGGGTCTACCAGGGAAATCGTGCTCGCGTCTCACAACGAAGGCGTGGAAGGATTAGCCGTGGACTGGGCTTCGAAGAACTTGTACTACATCGATTCCAGGAAAGGAACTCTGAACGTACTGTCGACGAGGAACGTCGCCTACAAAAGAACGCTACTGAAAGATCTGAAGCGACCGCGAGCCATCGTGGTGCATCCGAACAAAGGGTTCATCTTCTTCTCGGAGTGGGATCGGCCGGCGAACATAAGCCGCGCCAACACCGACGGAACCGGCCTGCTCGTGTTCGAGAACGTCACCCTGGGCTGGCCCAACGGGCTCTCGATAGACTTCGACGCGGACCGCCTGTACTGGTGCGACGCCCTGCTGGACCACGTCCAGCACTCCAAGCTGGACGGCACCGACGTCAAGACCGTCAACTCGAGGCTGATCAGGCATCCGTTCTCGATCGTCATCCACAAGGACTTCATGTACATAACCGATTGGAGGCTCGACGCGATCGTGCGCCTGCACAAGCTGACGGGGGAGCAGGAGGACATCATGGTGAGGGAGCCGCAGACGAACAGGCTGTACGGCGTGAAGGTGTACAGCGAGCAGGTGCAGAAGATCGACCCGATGCAGCCGTGCGCGCACAACAACGGCAACTGCCAGAAGCTGTGCTTCGCCGTGCCGCGGAACACGACGGAGCTGCTGACGGTGAAGTGCGGCTGCCCGTACGGGGAGAAGGTGGCGGCGGACAGCGTCAGCTGCGCGGCGGACCCCGGCGCGGAGCCGCCCGTGCAGGCCTGCCCCAACACGTGGGACTTCACGTGCAACAACCAGCGCTGCATCCCCAAGAGCTGGGTGTGCGACGGCGACGACGACTGCCTGGACAACAGCGACGAGGAGCAAAACTGTACCAGTGAGTAGTTTATTTTATATGCATATTGTTAGGATACTTTTGTTAACTTGTCGAAATAAATTTATATTCATTCATTCATTCATTCATGAGTTACTTTTTTACATTCAGTATCTTTACCGACGACTCTATCTATCGTAGATAGGGTCGTAGCGACCAATAGACGTCCCACTGTTTGGCACGGTTCTCCCCCACAGACGCAGCTGCGGGAGGACTAGAGCATACTCCACCACGCTGCTCGAATGCGGATTGGTGGAGGGTCTTCGACAAGGCTTAACGACAATTTTCACCATTGAAAACAACCGGGACCGACGGCTTTACGTGCTCTCCGAAGCACGGTAGCGTCCATGAAATTTTGCAGTGGGACGTCTATGGGGCGCAGTAAATACTTTATTACTGGGTAATGAACGTTGAACCTCATGGCTATGCCAAAAGTTCCACCTATCCACTGTATAAATCCATTGTGCTGTGTTCATTTAATCTATTTTCGTGTTTTCATAGTGTTTGTAATCTAGAATTACTAGATAGTAGATAAAGTTTTGCTAAATTTAAAACAATCTATTTTCAGAGAGCACGTGCAGCGTATCGGACTTCATGTGCAAGTCGGGCCGCTGCATCCCCGCGACGTTCAAATGCGACTCCGAGAACGACTGCGGGGACTTCTCCGACGAGACCGGCTGCGTGAACGTGACGTGCTCGGCGTCGCAGTTCCAGTGCGACAACGGGCGCTGCGTGCCCAACACGTGGAAGTGCGACTCCGAGAACGACTGCGGGGACGGCTCCGACGAGGGCTCGCACTGCGCCGAGAAGACGTGCGCTTACTTCCAGGTTAGTTCGTTCGCTTATTTTAAAGCTTCTGGTTTGTACGTACCGAAAATATAAATATATAATATAAACTAGTGTCATAGTTTTTTTTTTTCGAATGAACTCTTGGTGTTGCCCTACTGGCTTTTACAACATCATCGAACAGGATAAACCTATTTGTAGGCTGTCCTAGTGTAGTATCATGTGTGGTCTTTGTGGTTATTTGTAAATACTTAGACAAAGTAATAATATCTTGACCTCGTCTGCACATGTAACATTTTTTTTTTAGTTTTTTTAAAATTACTTTACTCGTCTACTTATCATGTTAAAAATTTTAATTAAAAAAAAATGTATTATTAGCAATTTAATATTTAAATTATCATTATTTATGTATGTACAATCTGTGTCTCCGTCTCAATACGAATTCAATTAGTTCACATGTCCCCGCACTGGCCACTGCATCCCCGCGTCGTGGGTGTGCGACGGTGATGACGACTGTTACGACAAGCAAGACGAAGCCGACTGCCCTCCTGTGTCGTGCCTCGCTAGTCAGTTCAAGTGCGCTGACTTGAAGCAGTGTGTACAGGTAAAAGAATATCAGCGTCTAAAGTTTTCGTAAAAACAGTAGAATGGTAATGTTTTCTAAAATATTGTGAGTATAAATAAATAAAGTAGCCCCTAATAATACCCTTGTGGTACCCCGGATAAAAACTTGACAGCCAACATGTTTGTACGCAATGAAATTCAATAATTTCGTTTGCGTAATATTTTTACTGAAATTACTCAAACTCTTTTTTTAAAAACACAAATTCATCCAAAATTAAATTGATTTTGGTAAGAATTTTCTGTAAAAAGCTTTTTGAGTGTTAGAAAATATTTTTTTTTAAATTTTTATTTAAAGTATATCTCAATTTACGAAGCATACGTTGATATTATTTCTCTTAGAAACTGAGTGTTTGAAAATATTTTAATTGAGATTTTAAAGTAAATCTCTAAGTTGTTATTAAGTACTTCTCTTAGAAACGTGTAATTGTCTATATTGTAGGAAGCGTACAAGTGCGACGGCATCCCCGACTGCAACGACGGCAGCGACGAGGCGGGCTGCCCGTCGCTGGCGCCGCACCAGTGCGCGCCCGACAAGCAGTTCCAGTGCGTCTCCTCCGGCATCTGCATCCCCAGGACTTGGTATTGTGACGGTGAGGACCGGTTTTATAAGCTTTTATTTAACTTCACTCGTATGTATGTATGTCCTGGAATCTTGCAATCAATATTTCACACACTTCCACTGAAGCTATCGAGCTGAAATTCGGCACACATATTTGGTTCAGATGACAATGCACGAAAATAATAAAAAAAGTTATAAAAAGGTTTTTAAAAAAAAGCGGTATAATTTTAAAGAAGAGTTGGCCCCTTTACCTCACTTACCCTTCTCTTGACATTTGCAGGCACTCCGGACTGCGAGGACCTGTCGGACGAGCCGGCGACGTGCGGCGCGGCGAGCTGCGGCGCGGGCCAGTTCCGCTGCGCGTCGGGCCGCTGCGTGTTCAAGGCGTACGTGTGCGACGGCCGCGACGACTGCGGCGACGGCTCCGACGAGAGCGTCGACCTCGCCTGCAAGCCGCCCGTCTTCAGGTATGCTTGTGGCCTGCGAGGACCTGTCGGACGAGCCGGCGACGTGCGGCGCGGCGAGCTGCGGCGCGGGCCAGTTCCGCTGCGCGTCGGGCCGCTGCGTGTTCAAGGCGTACGTGTGCGACGGCCGCGACGACTGCGGCGACGGCTCCGACGAGAGCGTCGACCTCGCCTGCAAGCCGCCCGTCTTCAGGTATGCTTGTGGCCTGCGAGGACCTGTCGGACGAGCCGGCGACGTGCGGCGCGGCGAGCTGCGGCGCGGGCCAGTTCCGCTGCGCGTCGGGCCGCTGCGTGTTCAAGGCGTACGTGTGCGACGGCCGCGACGACTGCGGCGACGGCTCCGACGAGAGCGTCGACCTCGCCTGCAAGCCGCCCGTCTTCAGGTATGCTTGTGGCCTGCGAGGACCTGTCGGACGAGCCGGCGACGTGCGGCGCGGCGAGCTGCGGCGCGGGCCAGTTCCGCTGCGCGTCGGGCCGCTGCGTGTTCAAGGCGTACGTGTGCGACGGCCGCGACGACTGCGGCGACGGCTCCGACGAGAGCGTCGACCTCGCCTGCAAGCCGCCCGTCTTCAGGTATGCTTGTGGCCTGCGAGGACCTGTCGGACGAGCCGGCGACGTGCGGCGCGGCGAGCTGCGGCGCGGGCCAGTTCCGCTGCGCGTCGGGCCGCTGCGTGTTCAAGGCGTACGTGTGCGACGGCCGCGACGACTGCGGCGACGGCTCCGACGAGAGCGTCGACCTCGCCTGCAAGCCGCCCGTCTTCAGGTATGCTTGTGGCCTGCGAGGACCTGTCGGACGAGCCGGCGACGTGCGGCGCGGCGAGCTGCGGCGCGGGCCAGTTCCGCTGCGCGTCGGGCCGCTGCGTGTTCAAGGCGTACGTGTGCGACGGCCGCGACGACTGCGGCGACGGCTCCGACGAGAGCGTCGACCTCGCCTGCAAGCCGCCCGTCTTCAGGTATGCTTGTGGCCTGCGAGGACCTGTCGGACGAGCCGGCGACGTGCGGCGCGGCGAGCTGCGGCGCGGGCCAGTTCCGCTGCGCGTCGGGCCGCTGCGTGTTCAAGGCGTACGTGTGCGACGGCCGCGACGACTGCGGCGACGGCTCCGACGAGAGCGTCGACCTCGCCTGCAAGCCGCCCGTCTTCAGGTATGCTTGTGGCCTGCGAGGACCTGTCGGACGAGCCGGCGACGTGCGGCGCGGCGAGCTGCGGCGCGGGCCAGTTCCGCTGCGCGTCGGGCCGCTGCGTGTTCAAGGCGTACGTGTGCGACGGCCGCGACGACTGCGGCGACGGCTCCGACGAGAGCGTCGACCTCGCCTGCAAGCCGCCCGTCTTCAGGTATGCTTGTGGCCTGCGAGGACCTGTCGGACGAGCCGGCGACGTGCGGCGCGGCGAGCTGCGGCGCGGGCCAGTTCCGCTGCGCGTCGGGCCGCTGCGTGTTCAAGGCGTACGTGTGCGACGGCCGCGACGACTGCGGCGACGGCTCCGACGAGAGCGTCGACCTCGCCTGCAAGCCGCCCGTCTTCAGGTATGCTTGTGGCCTGCGAGGACCTGTCGGACGAGCCGGCGACGTGCGGCGCGGCGAGCTGCGGCGCGGGCCAGTTCCGCTGCGCGTCGGGCCGCTGCGTGTTCAAGGCGTACGTGTGCGACGGCCGCGACGACTGCGGCGACGGCTCCGACGAGAGCGTCGACCTCGCCTGCAAGCCGCCCGTCTTCAGGTATGCTTGTGGCCTGCGAGGACCTGTCGGACGAGCCGGCGACGTGCGGCGCGGCGAGCTGCGGCGCGGGCCAGTTCCGCTGCGCGTCGGGCCGCTGCGTGTTCAAGGCGTACGTGTGCGACGGCCGCGACGACTGCGGCGACGGCTCCGACGAGAGCGTCGACCTCGCCTGCAAGCCGCCCGTCTTCAGGTATGCTTGTGGCCTGCGAGGACCTGTCGGACGAGCCGGCGACGTGCGGCGCGGCGAGCTGCGGCGCGGGCCAGTTCCGCTGCGCGTCGGGCCGCTGCGTGTTCAAGGCGTACGTGTGCGACGGCCGCGACGACTGCGGCGACGGCTCCGACGAGAGCGTCGACCTCGCCTGCAAGCCGCCCGTCTTCAGGTATGCTTGTGGCCTGCGAGGACCTGTCGGACGAGCCGGCGACGTGCGGCGCGGCGAGCTGCGGCGCGGGCCAGTTCCGCTGCGCGTCGGGCCGCTGCGTGTTCAAGGCGTACGTGTGCGACGGCCGCGACGACTGCGGCGACGGCTCCGACGAGAGCGTCGACCTCGCCTGCAAGCCGCCCGTCTTCAGGTATGCTTGTGGCCTGCGAGGACCTGTCGGACGAGCCGGCGACGTGCGGCGCGGCGAGCTGCGGCGCGGGCCAGTTCCGCTGCGCGTCGGGCCGCTGCGTGTTCAAGGCGTACGTGTGCGACGGCCGCGACGACTGCGGCGACGGCTCCGACGAGAGCGTCGACCTCGCCTGCAAGCCGCCCGTCTTCAGGTATGCTTGTGGCCTGCGAGGACCTGTCGGACGAGCCGGCGACGTGCGGCGCGGCGAGCTGCGGCGCGGGCCAGTTCCGCTGCGCGTCGGGCCGCTGCGTGTTCAAGGCGTACGTGTGCGACGGCCGCGACGACTGCGGCGACGGCTCCGACGAGAGCGTCGACCTCGCCTGCAAGCCGCCCGTCTTCAGGTATGCTTGTGGCCTGCGAGGACCTGTCGGACGAGCCGGCGACGTGCGGCGCGGCGAGCTGCGGCGCGGGCCAGTTCCGCTGCGCGTCGGGCCGCTGCGTGTTCAAGGCGTACGTGTGCGACGGCCGCGACGACTGCGGCGACGGCTCCGACGAGAGCGTCGACCTCGCCTGCAAGCCGCCCGTCTTCAGGTATGCTTGTGGCCTGCGAGGACCTGTCGGACGAGCCGGCGACGTGCGGCGCGGCGAGCTGCGGCGCGGGCCAGTTCCGCTGCGCGTCGGGCCGCTGCGTGTTCAAGGCGTACGTGTGCGACGGCCGCGACGACTGCGGCGACGGCTCCGACGAGAGCGTCGACCTCGCCTGCAAGCCGCCCGTCTTCAGGTATGCTTGTGGCCTGCGAGGACCTGTCGGACGAGCCGGCGACGTGCGGCGCGGCGAGCTGCGGCGCGGGCCAGTTCCGCTGCGCGTCGGGCCGCTGCGTGTTCAAGGCGTACGTGTGCGACGGCCGCGACGACTGCGGCGACGGCTCCGACGAGAGCGTCGACCTCGCCTGCAAGCCGCCCGTCTTCAGGTATGCTTGTGGCCTGCGAGGACCTGTCGGACGAGCCGGCGACGTGCGGCGCGGCGAGCTGCGGCGCGGGCCAGTTCCGCTGCGCGTCGGGCCGCTGCGTGTTCAAGGCGTACGTGTGCGACGGCCGCGACGACTGCGGCGACGGCTCCGACGAGAGCGTCGACCTCGCCTGCAAGCCGCCCGTCTTCAGGTATGCTTGTGGCCTGCGAGGACCTGTCGGACGAGCCGGCGACGTGCGGCGCGGCGAGCTGCGGCGCGGGCCAGTTCCGCTGCGCGTCGGGCCGCTGCGTGTTCAAGGCGTACGTGTGCGACGGCCGCGACGACTGCGGCGACGGCTCCGACGAGAGCGTCGACCTCGCCTGCAAGCCGCCCGTCTTCAGGTATGCTTGTGGCCTGCGAGGACCTGTCGGACGAGCCGGCGACGTGCGGCGCGGCGAGCTGCGGCGCGGGCCAGTTCCGCTGCGCGTCGGGCCGCTGCGTGTTCAAGGCGTACGTGTGCGACGGCCGCGACGACTGCGGCGACGGCTCCGACGAGAGCGTCGACCTCGCCTGCAAGCCGCCCGTCTTCAGGTATGCTTGTGGCCTGCGAGGACCTGTCGGACGAGCCGGCGACGTGCGGCGCGGCGAGCTGCGGCGCGGGCCAGTTCCGCTGCGCGTCGGGCCGCTGCGTGTTCAAGGCGTACGTGTGCGACGGCCGCGACGACTGCGGCGACGGCTCCGACGAGAGCGTCGACCTCGCCTGCAAGCCGCCCGTCTTCAGGTATGCTTGTGGCCTGCGAGGACCTGTCGGACGAGCCGGCGACGTGCGGCGCGGCGAGCTGCGGCGCGGGCCAGTTCCGCTGCGCGTCGGGCCGCTGCGTGTTCAAGGCGTACGTGTGCGACGGCCGCGACGACTGCGGCGACGGCTCCGACGAGAGCGTCGACCTCGCCTGCAAGCCGCCCGTCTTCAGGTATGCTTGTGGCCTGCGAGGACCTGTCGGACGAGCCGGCGACGTGCGGCGCGGCGAGCTGCGGCGCGGGCCAGTTCCGCTGCGCGTCGGGCCGCTGCGTGTTCAAGGCGTACGTGTGCGACGGCCGCGACGACTGCGGCGACGGCTCCGACGAGAGCGTCGACCTCGCCTGCAAGCCGCCCGTCTTCAGGTATGCTTGTGGCCTGCGAGGACCTGTCGGACGAGCCGGCGACGTGCGGCGCGGCGAGCTGCGGCGCGGGCCAGTTCCGCTGCGCGTCGGGCCGCTGCGTGTTCAAGGCGTACGTGTGCGACGGCCGCGACGACTGCGGCGACGGCTCCGACGAGAGCGTCGACCTCGCCTGCAAGCCGCCCGTCTTCAGGTATGCTTGTGGCCTGCGAGGACCTGTCGGACGAGCCGGCGACGTGCGGCGCGGCGAGCTGCGGCGCGGGCCAGTTCCGCTGCGCGTCGGGCCGCTGCGTGTTCAAGGCGTACGTGTGCGACGGCCGCGACGACTGCGGCGACGGCTCCGACGAGAGCGTCGACCTCGCCTGCAAGCCGCCCGTCTTCAGGTATGCTTGTGGCCTGCGAGGACCTGTCGGACGAGCCGGCGACGTGCGGCGCGGCGAGCTGCGGCGCGGGCCAGTTCCGCTGCGCGTCGGGCCGCTGCGTGTTCAAGGCGTACGTGTGCGACGGCCGCGACGACTGCGGCGACGGCTCCGACGAGAGCGTCGACCTCGCCTGCAAGCCGCCCGTCTTCAGGTATGCTTGTGGCCTGCGAGGACCTGTCGGACGAGCCGGCGACGTGCGGCGCGGCGAGCTGCGGCGCGGGCCAGTTCCGCTGCGCGTCGGGCCGCTGCGTGTTCAAGGCGTACGTGTGCGACGGCCGCGACGACTGCGGCGACGGCTCCGACGAGAGCGTCGACCTCGCCTGCAAGCCGCCCGTCTTCAGGTATGCTTGTGGCCTGCGAGGACCTGTCGGACGAGCCGGCGACGTGCGGCGCGGCGAGCTGCGGCGCGGGCCAGTTCCGCTGCGCGTCGGGCCGCTGCGTGTTCAAGGCGTACGTGTGCGACGGCCGCGACGACTGCGGCGACGGCTCCGACGAGAGCGTCGACCTCGCCTGCAAGCCGCCCGTCTTCAGGTATGCTTGTGGCCTGCGAGGACCTGTCGGACGAGCCGGCGACGTGCGGCGCGGCGAGCTGCGGCGCGGGCCAGTTCCGCTGCGCGTCGGGCCGCTGCGTGTTCAAGGCGTACGTGTGCGACGGCCGCGACGACTGCGGCGACGGCTCCGACGAGAGCGTCGACCTCGCCTGCAAGCCGCCCGTCTTCAGGTATGCTTGTGGCCTGCGAGGACCTGTCGGACGAGCCGGCGACGTGCGGCGCGGCGAGCTGCGGCGCGGGCCAGTTCCGCTGCGCGTCGGGCCGCTGCGTGTTCAAGGCGTACGTGTGCGACGGCCGCGACGACTGCGGCGACGGCTCCGACGAGAGCGTCGACCTCGCCTGCAAGCCGCCCGTCTTCAGGTATGCTTGTGGCCTGCGAGGACCTGTCGGACGAGCCGGCGACGTGCGGCGCGGCGAGCTGCGGCGCGGGCCAGTTCCGCTGCGCGTCGGGCCGCTGCGTGTTCAAGGCGTACGTGTGCGACGGCCGCGACGACTGCGGCGACGGCTCCGACGAGAGCGTCGACCTCGCCTGCAAGCCGCCCGTCTTCAGGTATGCTTGTGGCCTGCGAGGACCTGTCGGACGAGCCGGCGACGTGCGGCGCGGCGAGCTGCGGCGCGGGCCAGTTCCGCTGCGCGTCGGGCCGCTGCGTGTTCAAGGCGTACGTGTGCGACGGCCGCGACGACTGCGGCGACGGCTCCGACGAGAGCGTCGACCTCGCCTGCAAGCCGCCCGTCTTCAGGTATGCTTGTGGCCTGCGAGGACCTGTCGGACGAGCCGGCGACGTGCGGCGCGGCGAGCTGCGGCGCGGGCCAGTTCCGCTGCGCGTCGGGCCGCTGCGTGTTCAAGGCGTACGTGTGCGACGGCCGCGACGACTGCGGCGACGGCTCCGACGAGAGCGTCGACCTCGCCTGCAAGCCGCCCGTCTTCAGGTATGCTTGTGGCCTGCGAGGACCTGTCGGACGAGCCGGCGACGTGCGGCGCGGCGAGCTGCGGCGCGGGCCAGTTCCGCTGCGCGTCGGGCCGCTGCGTGTTCAAGGCGTACGTGTGCGACGGCCGCGACGACTGCGGCGACGGCTCCGACGAGAGCGTCGACCTCGCCTGCAAGCCGCCCGTCTTCAGGTATGCTTGTGGCCTGCGAGGACCTGTCGGACGAGCCGGCGACGTGCGGCGCGGCGAGCTGCGGCGCGGGCCAGTTCCGCTGCGCGTCGGGCCGCTGCGTGTTCAAGGCGTACGTGTGCGACGGCCGCGACGACTGCGGCGACGGCTCCGACGAGAGCGTCGACCTCGCCTGCAAGCCGCCCGTCTTCAGGTATGCTTGTGGCCTGCGAGGACCTGTCGGACGAGCCGGCGACGTGCGGCGCGGCGAGCTGCGGCGCGGGCCAGTTCCGCTGCGCGTCGGGCCGCTGCGTGTTCAAGGCGTACGTGTGCGACGGCCGCGACGACTGCGGCGACGGCTCCGACGAGAGCGTCGACCTCGCCTGCAAGCCGCCCGTCTTCAGGTATGCTTGTGGCCTGCGAGGACCTGTCGGACGAGCCGGCGACGTGCGGCGCGGCGAGCTGCGGCGCGGGCCAGTTCCGCTGCGCGTCGGGCCGCTGCGTGTTCAAGGCGTACGTGTGCGACGGCCGCGACGACTGCGGCGACGGCTCCGACGAGAGCGTCGACCTCGCCTGCAAGCCGCCCGTCTTCAGGTATGCTTGTGGCCTGCGAGGACCTGTCGGACGAGCCGGCGACGTGCGGCGCGGCGAGCTGCGGCGCGGGCCAGTTCCGCTGCGCGTCGGGCCGCTGCGTGTTCAAGGCGTACGTGTGCGACGGCCGCGACGACTGCGGCGACGGCTCCGACGAGAGCGTCGACCTCGCCTGCAAGCCGCCCGTCTTCAGGTATGCTTGTGGCCTGCGAGGACCTGTCGGACGAGCCGGCGACGTGCGGCGCGGCGAGCTGCGGCGCGGGCCAGTTCCGCTGCGCGTCGGGCCGCTGCGTGTTCAAGGCGTACGTGTGCGACGGCCGCGACGACTGCGGCGACGGCTCCGACGAGAGCGTCGACCTCGCCTGCAAGCCGCCCGTCTTCAGGTATGCTTGTGGCCTGCGAGGACCTGTCGGACGAGCCGGCGACGTGCGGCGCGGCGAGCTGCGGCGCGGGCCAGTTCCGCTGCGCGTCGGGCCGCTGCGTGTTCAAGGCGTACGTGTGCGACGGCCGCGACGACTGCGGCGACGGCTCCGACGAGAGCGTCGACCTCGCCTGCAAGCCGCCCGTCTTCAGGTATGCTTGTGGCCTGCGAGGACCTGTCGGACGAGCCGGCGACGTGCGGCGCGGCGAGCTGCGGCGCGGGCCAGTTCCGCTGCGCGTCGGGCCGCTGCGTGTTCAAGGCGTACGTGTGCGACGGCCGCGACGACTGCGGCGACGGCTCCGACGAGAGCGTCGACCTCGCCTGCAAGCCGCCCGTCTTCAGGTATGCTTGTGGCCTGCGAGGACCTGTCGGACGAGCCGGCGACGTGCGGCGCGGCGAGCTGCGGCGCGGGCCAGTTCCGCTGCGCGTCGGGCCGCTGCGTGTTCAAGGCGTACGTGTGCGACGGCCGCGACGACTGCGGCGACGGCTCCGACGAGAGCGTCGACCTCGCCTGCAAGCCGCCCGTCTTCAGGTATGCTTGTGGCCTGCGAGGACCTGTCGGACGAGCCGGCGACGTGCGGCGCGGCGAGCTGCGGCGCGGGCCAGTTCCGCTGCGCGTCGGGCCGCTGCGTGTTCAAGGCGTACGTGTGCGACGGCCGCGACGACTGCGGCGACGGCTCCGACGAGAGCGTCGACCTCGCCTGCAAGCCGCCCGTCTTTAGGTAGGATTTGTCGGCTCCGGTTTCCGCGTAAGTGCCGGCTAGGTCTAGCCTGATCTGATCTGATAATTTGTCAGATGAAAAATAAAGTAGGGAAATATTCGTGTCGCATAACATTACACCGCAATACTGCTGTTGTAGCGTGGTGGGGTTTGCTCTAGGGTTCCCGCATAATTGTCTGTGGAGAAGACTCGTGCCCAACAGTGGGACGTCTATCGGGTGCAGCTTTAATCCGTTGTCTCAAATATCAAACAGGCATTTATTTCAGTATCAGTCTAAAACCTAGGTGATTTGATCTAGCAGATAAAACTATTACACCGCAATACTGCTGTTGTAGCGTGGTGGGGTTTGCTCTAGGGTTCCCGCATAATTGTCTGTGGAGAAGACTCGTGCCCAACAGTGGGACGTCTATCGGGTGCAGCTTTAATCCGTTGTCTCAAATATCAAACAGGCATTTATTTCAGTATCAGTCTAAAACCTAGGTGATTTAATCTAACAGATAAAACTATATCGATGAAACCAAACACAAAATTCAACTTGACCCATTAATTCCAGATGCCCATCCGGCCAGTGGCCCTGCCCCGGCGTGACGGGCAAGTGCGTGAACATAACGCAGGTGTGCGACAACAGCCCGGACTGCCCCAACGGCGCGGACGAGGGCCCCGGCTGCGACTTCGCCGAGTGCCAGCACCGCGCCGGCCTCTGCTCCAACGAGTGCAAGCAGACGCCCGCCGGCCCGCTGTGCCTGTGCCCCGGCGGGGAGGAGCTCGGCCCCGACGGCTTCACCTGCGCCGACGTCGACGAGTGCACCCCGCCCGGCCTCTGCTCGCAGACCTGCACCAACACCAAGCGCTCCTACCACTGCGGCTGCGTCGACGGCTACGCGCTCGCCGGGGACAAGCACTCCTGCAAGGCCAACAACCACTCCAGCGCCTTCCTGATCATCTCCAACAGACACTCCATCCTAGTGGCCGACCTGAACGAGCAGGGACTCGAGCGAGTGCCGATCAACGTGGAGAACGTCGTCGCGACCGCCTCCAACATGCACACGGGCACCATATTCTGGTCCGACATGAAGCTGAAGAAGATCTCCAGGCTGGACCGCGGCAGCGAGCCGCAGGTGATCATCTCGACCGGCCTGGACCTCGTCGAGGGCCTGGCGTACGACTGGGTGGCCGGGAACATCTACTGGCTGGACAGCAAGCTGAACACCATCGAGGTGGCGAAGGAGGACGGCAGCGCGAGGACCGCGCTGATGAGCGGGAACATCACCCAGCCGCGGGGGATGTGCCTGGACCCCGCGCCCGGCGCGCGCTGGATGTTCTGGACCGACTGGGGGGAGAACCCGCGCGTCGAGCGCGTCGGCATGGACGGCACCCGGCGCGAGGCCATCGTCACCACCAAGATCTACTGGCCCAACGGCCTCACGCTCGACACGGCCACGCGGCGGGTGTACTTCGCCGACTCCAAGCTGGACTTCATCGACTTCTGCTACTACAACGGCTCGGGGCGGCAGCAGGTGCTCGCCGGCAGCCACTACCTGCTGCACCCGCACTCGCTGACGCTCTTCGAGGACACCCTGTACTGGACGGACCGGCAGCTGAACCGGGTGCTGTCCGCCCACAAGTTCCTGGGGACGAACCAGACCGTGGTGTCGCACCTGATCTCGCAGCCGCTGTCCATCCACGTGCACCACCCGTCCCTGCAGCGGCAGTACCCGTCGCCGTGCAAGAAGGACAGCTGCCAGCACCTCTGCCTGCTGAGCCCCAACGAGTCGGTGCAGTACACCTGCATGTGTAAGCCAGGGTTCAAGCTGCTGCCGGACGGGAAATGCATTGAAGGTAGGATTTCTTCTTCATCACAACCCTCTCTTTGTCCCACTGTTGGGCTCGGGTCTCCTCTCAGAATGGGAGGGATTAGGCCTCAGTCCACCACGCTGGCCGAATGCGGATTGGCAGACTTCGCATACCTTCGAGAACGTTATGATGAACTCTCAGGCATGCAGGTTTCCTCACGATGTGTCCTTCACCGTTATAGCAAGTGACATTTAATTGCTTAAATCGCACATAACTTAGAAAAGTCATTGGTGCGTGCCACTGGGGTTTGAACCCGGACCGCTCGAGTGAGAGGTTCGATAGCCACTGGGCTGTCACCGCTTTTCTTTCTTTTCACCGGATTTCTTCTTAAGTACTGTTACTTGTTAGAAAACAAAATTTTGTCCATAATGAATTTCTAGTAGTGATGTAAGCAGTTCTAAGTATGAATTGTTAATTTTCAGAGGAAACCTCATACTTGATGGTGCTGAAGGGAACGCAGATTATCGACTTGACCACGGACGGGTCCGGCCGGGCCGGCCAGTTGCCGCCAGTTGTGGGCATTACAGGTAAATAAATAGCATTACACCTTCATAGAGCTCATTAGCATTAGTTTAAGTTAAATGAGTCGATAAGCACAAATAGTTTACCGTGACTTGTAAACAACTAAGCAAGTAACTCCCATACCTTGTCAATAATATCAAAGTATTAATAAATATCATGGACATTCTCACACACGGCCACCTGACCCCAAACTAGGCGCGAGCCTGTACTATGGGTGTCAGAAACTGATTCATATATAGATATTTTTAAATACATACTTAATTACATTATAATATTAACATCCACTCACAGAACAAACACAATTGTGCGTCACACGAAAGTGCTGCCTGTGACCCTGTGTAACAGGCAGGGTCACTACCGATTGTGCATTATAATTATATAGTTTTATGTTATATTTATGTACGGATATTATGTATTGTGCTCTGTACACCCTCTCTATTCTCATTCATATTCCTTTGCCTTCTACCCAAAGGTTGTCTGGAAGAAATCGGTACTAGACCGCCTTTTGGCCACCACCATTACATTGTTTCTTTTTCTTTTTAATGTTTTTTTTTATTCCTGTGGTGTACAATAAAGCATATTTGTATTTGTATTAGCGCCAATGAGCTTGTCAAACGTATAAACACAAGCGACATGTCCGGCAGGGGGCGTGCAGCTCGACTACGACCGGCAAGGCCACACGCTGTACTGGCTGCAGGCGCTGTCCGGCGACGACGAGGAGAACTGCACCGTGCTGTCCATGCCGTACGGCGGCGGCGCGCGCGCGGCCTTCCTCGGCCCCGACACCGGGCTGGTGGGCGCGCCCTCCGCGCTGGCCTTCGACTGGCTGGGCCGCAACCTGGTCCTGGCCAACCGCGCCGCTGGGAACATCGAGCTGGTGCGCGTCGACGGCAAGACCAAGTACCGCACCATCGTGCTGGCCAACGACGGCACGCGGGCGTCTGTTGCCAAGCCCAAGGGCATCTGCCTCGATCCCACTGAGGGGTGAGTTTGCTGAACATATTGTGTACAAAGACGTAGCAAGTATCGTAGCACGCGCGTACGTACAATCGAACGTATTACATCATCGCAAAACATTCCGTCTATTAAGCCCTAAGGCGTGGTGTTATGTTTTAATATCCTACAGAAATTAGAAACCTTATTTATTTTAAATAGAGTGTCTGAATATAAAGATAAGACACGAACTTTCTTTGGATTATTGTTCGCAAATTGGCATTTTGAACTTAACATGAGTTATTGTTCAGTTATACATCGAAAGATAATGAACCAAAATCAATTATTTATTCCTTAAATCTATGTTTATTCCAGAAAAATCTACTGGTCCGACGAAGGCGGGTACGGCGTGCCGGCCAAGATCGGCAGGGCCAACATGGACGGCTCCTACCCCGTCATCCTGGTCGACGACATCGAGCGGCCCGAGGCCGTCGCCATCGACGTCGACCGGAAGATCCTCTACTTCAGCACGCAGTACCCCGCCAGCGTCTGCAGCGTCAACACCGAGGGCAACGACCGCAAGACCATCCTCAACGAGCAGAACGACATCTCCTACCCCAAGGTCATCGCCGTCCTGGACTCCAGGCTGTACGTGCTCGACCCGCGGCACGAGAAGATCATCAAGGCCGACCTTCCGAACGGCGACAACGTTAAGACCATTCTCGATAACGAGAGCGATCTCAAGTCACTGACGATATTCCAGAAGAGGAAGATGATGCACCATCCCTGCTCGCAGAACAACGGCGGCTGCGAGCAGATCTGCATCCCCGGCGAAGGCGGGTCGCGCGTCTGCGCCTGCTCCGTCGGTTACCGAAAGGAGAATGAGGTCAATTGCGTTCCGTACAAGACTTTCGCGGTCGTTTCGCAGCTGGACCTCATCCGCGGGTACAGCCTGGACACCAGCGCCGAAGCCATGGTTCCGGTGACCGGCCTGGGCCATCATATTCTCCACGTCGACGTTCACTTCGCAGATAACTATATCTACTGGGTGGAGTTTAACAGGGGACAGTGGAACGGAATTTTCCGCATCAGACCCAACGGCACGGAACTCGAGCACGTCATCAAGGACGGGATCGGTAGCAACGGCATTCGCGGGTTAGCCGTCGACTGGGTCGCCGGCAACTTGTACTTCACTAACGTGTTCCCGCACGAGAATTACGTAGAGATGAGCTGGCTCGACGGCTCCCACAGGAAGGTCCTCGTCAAGACCACCATGGACGCGCCGAGGGAGCTGGCGGTGAACCCGCTGAAGAGGCTGCTGTACTGGATCGACTACGGCCAGTACCCGCGCATCGGAAAGGCGTACCTCGACGGAAGCAACTGGCAGACGTTAGTGAGCTCGGGAATATCCAACCCGAGAGACTTGACCATCGACATGTTGACCCACGACGTGTACTGGGTGGACTCGAAGCTGGACCAGATTCAGAAGATCTCCTACAGCGGCGGCAACAGGCAGCTCATCAGATCGAACCTTCCCAACCCCATGGGCATCGCCATCCACACGGGAAGCGTGTACTGGGTGGACAGAAACCTGCAGACCGTCTACAAGGCTTCCAAGTTGCCGGGCAACATGTCGCTTCCCGAGAAGATGCGAACGAATCTGCCGAAGCTGCGAGACATCGTCATATTCGACGTGAACAACCAACCGGCGGACGACAACAATCCGTGCAGGAAACTCGGCAACGGCGGCTGCGAGCAGCTCTGCTTCAGCTATCCTCCCGACTCCAACAAGGGCTACACGCATCGCTGCGAGTGCGCCACGGGACAGGTCTCGGCCACCAACCCGAAGAAATGTGATGTCGTAGACGAGTATCTAGTGTTCACCACGAGGACCGAGATTCGCGCCGTTAACTTGGATCCGAAGTCGACGGGAGTCCCCTTCAAGCCCATCGGCAACCTGACAAACGTGGTTGGCGTTGAGTTCGACTACGCCGATAACAAGTTGTTCTTCACCCAAATCCGGCCGTGGGCCAGGATAGCTTGGATGACCGCTACCAACCCGGAGTTCACCGGCATCCAAAACATTCTCACCAAGAACATTAACCCTGAAGGCATATCTTACGACTGGACTCAAAAGAAAATTTACTGGACGGACAGCTCCAATAACTCGATCTACGCGATGAACCTCGACGGAACCGAAATGGTCATGATCGCGAGGGTAGAACGCCCTAGAGCGATTGTCGTGGATCCTTGCAATGGAACTCTCTACTATACGGACTGGGGACGGTTTGGAACATCCGGAAAAATATACCGAACCACGATGGCGGGATCTCTGAAGAAAGCCATCATCGACAAGGATCTCTCCCAACCCAGCGGCCTCACTATCGATTTCGAAGAAAATATGCTGTACTGGACCGACGCAGTTCGCGAAAAGATCGAACGTTCCAAGCTAGACGGTTCAGACCGGGAGGTACTCATATCTGCCACGATCTACCCCTTCGCCATAACGGTCTTCGGAAATTACATTTACTGGACCGATTTACAACTGCGAGGAGTATACCGAGCCGAGAAGCACACGGGAGCAAACATGGTCGAGATGGTGAAGAGGCTGGAAGACTCTCCCCGGGACATCCACGTCTACAGCACCAGCAGACAGAAGTGTCAGACGAACCCTTGCAAGATCAGCAACGGGGGCTGCGCTCAGAGCTGCCACCCCGCGCCCAACAACTCTGTTGAGTGCAAGTGCGACGATAACACGAAACTGGTGAACGAGGGCCGAATGTGCGTCGCCAAGAACATCACTTGTGACCCCAGCAAGTTCTTCTGCGCAAACGGAAAGTGCATCAGCCGCATGTGGTCTTGCGACGCCGACGACGACTGCGGCGACGGCTCCGACGAGGACAAAAACTACTGCGCCTACCATTCCTGCTCGCCAAACGAGTTCCGCTGCAACAACGGCAGATGCATCTTCAAGTCATGGAAATGCGATCACGAGAATGACTGCAAGGACGGTTCGGACGAGGAGGGCTGCGTGTACGCCGCCTGCGAGGAGGGAGAGTTCACCTGCCTCAACTCTCGCTGCATCGCGATGACGCAGGTCTGCAACGGAATTAACGACTGCAAGGACAACGTGACGTCCGATGAGACCCACGAGCGATGCCCGAAGAACACGACGTGTCCCGCCAATCACCTCAAGTGCGATAAGACCAACATTTGCGTTGAGCCGTACTGGCTGTGCGATGGCGATAACGACTGCGGAGACAACTCTGACGAGGATCCCTTACATTGCGCGCAACGTACCTGTCCACAAAACAGCTTCCGCTGCCCCAATCATCGCTGCATCCCTGCCACGTGGTACTGCGACGGAGACGACGACTGCGGCGACGGAGCCGACGAGCCCCCGGAGTACTGCCGCTCGGAAGGACGAACCTGCTTCGGTGACCTCTTCACCTGCGACAACGGCAACTGCATCCCGAGAATCTACATCTGCGACGGTGATAACGACTGCCTCGATAGCAGCGACGAAGATGACCGCCACCAGTGTAATGAAAGAAAATGCGATGCGGAAACCGAATATACTTGCCAGGAGAATAAGTTCTGGGGACGAGCGCAGTGCATTCCCAAGAAGTGGCTCTGTGATGGCGATCCTGACTGCATCGATGGCGCCGACGAGAACTCTACCATACATCACTGCTCCACGCCGACGCCCTGTTCGGACGATCAGTTCCAGTGCAACAACGGAAGGTGCATCAACGTCGGATGGGTCTGTGACCATGACAACGACTGCGGTGACGGCTCCGACGAAGGCAAGCATTGCAACACTCAATATAAACAGTGCACGGATCAGGAATTCAAGTGTCAGAACTTCAAGTGTATCAGAAACCACTTCAGATGCGACGGGGAGGACGACTGCGGCGATCACTCCGACGAGGTGGACTGCGCAAAGACGAACAAGACTTGCCCCGATGGCCAGTTCAAATGCAACAACGACCAATGTATCGATAATCGGCTGGTGTGCAACAAGGTGTCAGATTGCACGGATGACTCCGACGAACCGGCGCATTGCAACGTCGACGAGTGCGCCAAGTTGGAGATCAATCAGTGCGGACACAAGTGTATCGACACGCTCACCGGATACTACTGCGACTGCAATCAAGGTTACAAGCTTCTGAGCGACGGGAAGGCTTGCGCGGACATCGACGAGTGCGTGGAGACACCAGGAGTGTGTTCCCAGTACTGCTCGAATACGCCCGGATCGTACTACTGCAAGTGCAATGACCAGTACTATGAAAGAGAACCCGATGAACACACGTGCAAACGAAAGGATAATACCACGGCGTGGGTCATATTCACCAACAAGTACTACGTCCGAAACATGTCCACGGATGCCTCACTATACAACTTGGTCCACCAGGATCTCATGAACGTGGTCGCTATCGACTTCGATGACAAGGAGCAGAAGATGTACTTCGCTGATGTATCGGCTAAAACCATCTACAGATCAGATTACTCCGACCCGAACCCGAATAAGGAAGTGGTCGTCAGGCACGACTCGCACGGTTTGGAAGGAATCGCCGTGGACTGGATCGGAAGGAAGCTCTATTGGTTGGACAGACATTCAAAGAATCTGGATGTGGCCGAACTGGACGGTACCAGGCGAAAGACTTTGAAGACTGGTATTGCAGATCCTCGAGCGATAGTCGTGCATCCGGGAACCGGTTATCTGTACTTCACCTCGTGGCATCTACAGGCCTACATCGGAAAGTTAGGTATGGACGGCAGCAACTTTACGGCGATCTTGAACTGGGAGGACGATATCGCCTGGCCGAATGCCTTGACTGTTGACTACTTCACCGACAGGATTTACTGGGCCGACGCTCACTTGGATTACATCGGTTCCGCCGACTTGGAGGGCAGACACAGACACGTGGTGCTATCCGGCAGCAAGGTTCCTCATGTGTTTGCGTTGAGCCTGTTCGACGATGAAATCTACTGGACCGATTGGAACCTTAAAGCTATCAGCAAGGCGCACAAGCATTCCGGAGAAAACTTGACAACCCTACGAAATACCACGCATCGACCCTACGACATTCACGTGGTGCATCCTCTGAGGCAGCTTCCGTATCCCAACCCGTGCGGCACGAACAACGGTGGATGTTCCCACCTGTGCCTCATCGCGCCGCCACATGAATCCAGCTACCTGAACATCGAAGGTTACGGCGAGGAGGGCGCAACTACGTACAAGTGTGCCTGCCCGAACCAGTTCTACCTCGCGCGCGACATGAAGACTTGCATCGCTAACTGCACGGACGGCCAGCACCGATGCAACGGCCGCGACGAGAAATGTATCCCGTGGTTCTGGAAGTGCGACGGAGAGAAGGACTGCATGGACGGCTCCGACGAGCCCGACACGTGTCCCGTCCGTCACTGTAGGGCGGGATCCTTCCAGTGCAAGAACACCAACTGCACGCCCGCCGCGACCATCTGCGACGGTACCGACGACTGCGGCGATGGTAGCGACGAGGCTCAATGTGCACACGAATGCCCCTTACTGGAATTCAAGTGTAAGACTAGTGGCAGATGTATTTTGGACAGCTGGAAGTGCGACGGCGACACTGACTGCAAGGACAATAGCGACGAAGATCCTCTCATGTGCCACAACCGGCCCTGCAACCCCGATACTGAGTTCTCCTGCAAGAACGGCCGCTGCATCCCTAAGCTCTGGATGTGTGACTTTGACAACGACTGTGGGGACGACTCCGACGAACCTGCGTATATGTGTCGCCAGAAGAACTGCACGACCGGTTGGCGCCGCTGCCCGGGACAGTCCAACTACCGGTGCATACCGAAATGGCTGTTCTGCGACGGGAAGGACGACTGCCGAGACGGTTCCGACGAACTGCCAGAAAACTGCCCCACGTGCAACGGCGAAACCGATTTCACTTGCGAGAACAAGCGTTGCATCCCGAAGCAATGGTTGTGCGACTTCACCGATGATTGCGGGGACGGAAGCGATGAGTCCGAGACCGTGTGTCAGCATAAATATAGGCAGTGCTCGGAATCGGAATTCAAGTGCGGCAACGGCAAGTGTATTTCGTCGCGGTGGAGGTGCGACCACGAGGACGACTGCGGCGACAACACAGACGAGCTGGACTGCGGCGGGTTCAAGTGCAAGAACGGCACGTTCCAGTGCAAGTCGGGGCATTGCATCGCGGCGTACTTCCGCTGCGACGGCGACCGCGACTGCCGGGACTTGTCCGACGAGATCGGCTGCCCGCCGCGCTTCCCCGGCGGCAGATACTGCCCGGAGAGCAGGTGAATATGTTGCATGGTTTCCCATTTTTGACGTTTATCGTACAGCTCAATAGACTGGTATGACGAATGCTAACTTCCTTTATATTTTGACCTGGTTGTCACTATCCGGCTTGAGCATCGTCAGAGTTCTCGGACATTGGTTCAGCAGTGAGTTTGTCGATCCTTGAGACGAGCCATGTCTGTGAATACCATTACGATCTGGTGCTTAAAACAATTCAGCTCTTAGAAGTATGCCTGTGCAGAAGTAGTCATCTTCGGTAAATTGTAGTGTTGTGTGTATTGTCTTGTCTTCTCGACATATGCGGTGTGTTCTTAATGTGTATTTTCCACTTTATAATCTTATGCTAGAAAACTATAATAAGTGTTCATAAGACTTACGATGTTATCGGTTGCAGATTCCAATGCGCGAACAACTTGTGCGTGTCGCAGTCAGACTTGTGCGACGGCTCCGACGACTGCGGCGACGGCTCCGACGAAGCGCCCGCCATTTGTACCAACTTCAACTGTGACACGCTAAGGAGATTCCATTGCGACAACCATCGCTGCGTGCCTAGGTACACTAAATATAACAGATCCTATATAGGGGAATATGGTGCCGTGTTTCTGATTACTATAGGCTCAGTTCTTTTTAGCTTTACGTTTTTTTCGATTGGACGTTGCCTGTACGTCAGAGAGAGGCTTAAACGTTTGCAAACCCCTCAGGTACCAAGTGTGCGACGGCATCGACAACTGCGGCGACGGCTCCGACGAGAACAACATGACGCTGTGCGCGGCGCGCGCGCGGCCCTGCGACCCGCTCGCGCAGTTCCAGTGCGCCAACCGGCGCTGCGTGCCGCGCGCCAAGCTCTGCGACCTGGCCGACGACTGCGGGGACGCGTCCGACGAGCGCGGCTGCCACCACACCATGACCTGCTCGCCCATCGACAAGGGTGAGTGTTGGGTGGCTGCCACTACATGGCCGAAAACAGTAGATAGATAGCCGTAGATAGCTAGGTATCTAGCATCTTGTAGCAACTTTACCGAAAATACAAATAAGACAATTAAATTAAGAACCTACTTTAATATACGCGTCAGGGTCAAAATAGGGGTAAGGAAACTAAAGCATTCCTAATTTTTTTTTTGTGTAACATACAGTTCTTAGATCCTTATATCCCGGTGATCCTTTACCGTCGGCCTCATTCACAAGCTCAAAGTGGCTATGCGCGCTATGGATCTATGAGAGATATTTAGGTACGTCAAATGATTCGCAATAATGAATAACAATCCATAGACGAATAAAGGTAACCAACATAGCTCGAAGAGTTAGCAAACTAAAGTGGCAATGAGCAGGCCACATCGCTCGATGGCCTGATAACTGATTGACTGACTAGAAAATAAAGCATATATCCTCCAACTCCGGCGAAGCGATGATCTGAAGTAGCGGAAAATCTGGATTAAAGGGGACTAAACCGGGAGGTGTGGGTTGATTAAGGGCGGTCTGTGTCAAGCTGTGGACTACAAAACGCCGATGAATGGATGGATCGTTTTGATGTATTCCATATCCGATTACTGTAAATGCCATTTGTACAATCAACCTCTTGTTCCAGGCGGCTGCGAACACTTCTGCACCAACCTGACCCTGCCCGGCGGCGGCGGCGGCGCGGGCGCCGGCGGCTACATCTGCACCTGCTTCCAGGGCTGGATCATCTCGCCCGCCGACACCAAGAAGTGCGAGGACGTGGACGAGTGCGCGGCCGGCACGCACCACTGCGCGCAGCTCTGCACCAACCTCAACGGGAGCTTCAGCTGCTCCTGCCGGGACGGCTTCAAGTGAGTATGGATCCTGCAACCGCTCCAGGGCCGGATCCTACCAACACTACAACACTACCAACTCTGAGCTGCAATATTACAAAAAGTTTACTCAGGAACAAAACTAACTATGTTACAGGCTAGCCGACAACTTATCGGGCGTGTGCAAGGTGCTTGAAGGCGACGTGGTGCTGATGTTCGCCAACGGCCCCGAGATCCACGCCTTCGTGCAGGACAAGAACGAGGAGTTCGACGTCATCACCTCCGAGAAGCGCATCGAGGCCATGGACTACGACCCCAAGCAGGAGATGGTGTTCTGGGCCGACAGCTACGACAAGACCATCAAGCGATCTTACATGGTGAACGCGTTGGACGGACAGGTCAAGAGCGGATTCGCGCAGGACTTGAACATGAAGGGCAACGCGAAGCCGACGGCCATAGCGGTGGACTACATCGGGGACAACCTGTACTGGACCGAGGTGGACCGCACCGGGTCGAAGCCGCGCGGGCGGGTCATGGTCGCGCGCACGGACGGGCGGTACCGGCGGGCGCTGGTGTCCGCCGGCATCGAGAGCCCGACGTCGATAGTTCTGGACCCGCAGATGGGCAAGATGTTCTGGGCGGACGCGGGCTCCGCGCCGAAGATCGAGATCGCCTGGATGGACGGCTCCAAGCGCCGGCCGATCGTGACGGAGAACATCCGGCACCCCGCCGGCCTGGCCATCGACCACGCGATGGACCACGCGATATACTGGGCGGACACCAAGCTCAACACGATCGAGACGATGCGCCACGACGGCTCCGGCCGGAAGGTTATCCTCAAGGGCGACCTGCTGAAGCACCCGCTGTCGCTGGACGTGTTCGAGTCCTCGCTGTACTGGGTGACGCGCGACACGGGCGAGCTGGTGCGCCAGGACAAGTTCGGGCGGGGCGTGCCGTTCGTCATATCCAAGGATCTAGTCAACCCCTCGGCTGTTAAAGGTTTGTATTCTTCTTTTTTTCAAACCACGCTTATTCCAGGGTGAATAATTTATTGATAGCCTCGGTAATCATTGTTTATTTCGGTAATTGGTGAGTTTGAGATCACCTGGGTAAGATTGCAGAAATTAACTAAAATAACTGTATGCCGGAAAATTAAGTACACATATTGAGCCACGGATGTGTGCCGACGTGTGGATGGATCGTGTGTAGACTTCACACACCGATGGTTATAAACAAGTTAAACACACAGAAAACAGACAGACTCCTCCGTGTTTGACAGTACGCGTTACGTCCACAGTGTGGCACCCGCTGCGGTACAACGCGAGCGGCGCGGCGCGGCTGGCGTGCGCGCGCGCGGCGTGCTCGCACCTGTGCCTGGGCGTGCCGGGCGGCCGGCGCTGCGCGTGCCCCGACCTGCTGCAGCCGCCCAAGCGCGCGCAGGACCGCGCCTGCGACGCCGGTAAGGAGACTAATGCACCAGAAGCTACTTCACAGCATCTTAACTGGTTTGGGAGGATGTAAGGTTTTAGTATCAGTCGGTTGCTGAAAAGCAACATGCTCTGATGACATCGAAGAAATCTTTTGACATGGTGTTTATACCTTCACTCCGCCATCCTGGATGTGGATCCTCGCTTCTGTTGTTAATCAGACAGTATGTTCTTAAAAATATTGACCGGTTTTTAAAATATGAATTTTTACTATCGCCACGGACTACATACTATAGGTATCGCTAATCTTGTAGCTTCTCAATACTCAGTTTAGACACACTATAATTGTACGGAGGGCACGTAAAGCCGTCGGTCCCGGTTGTTTTCAATGCTGGAAACTCGTTAAGCCTTTTCGAAGACCTTCGGGTGGCTTGAGAACATTCGACACTGGGTTGGCGACTAACCCCTCCACCAATCCGCATTGGAGCAGCGTCGCGGAGTATGCTCTAGACCTCCCGCAGCAGTGCCTGTGGGAGAGACCCGTGCCCAGCAGTGGAACGTCTATGGGTCGGTCGCAGCGAAACTAGTTTGGGAGGATGTAAGATTTTAATCAGTCGGTTGAGGAAATCGAAGAAATTTTTCGACATGGTGTTTAGCTTCACTCGACCATCCTGGGCTTGGATCCTCGCTTCTGTTGTTAACCTGACAGTATGTTTTTAAAAAATACGATTTTTTACTATCGCTAATCTTGTAGCTTGTCAGTACTCAGTTTAGACACACTATAAATTATACTTCTGTATTGTAGCGGTGGAGCCGGAACGGCCGCTGCCGCGCATCTGCCGCTGCGAGGGCGGCGGGCGCTGCGTGGCGGGCGCGGGGGGCGCGGCGGGCGGGGCGGGCGCGGGGGGCGGGGCGGGGGCGGGGGGCGAGGGGGGCGAGCTGTCGTGCGCGTGCGCGGCGGGGCGCGCGGGCCCGCGGTGCGCCGCGCCCGAGGCCGCCGCGCGCGCCGCCGCGCCCGCCGCCGTGCTCGTGCCCGCGCTGCTGGCGCTGCTGCTCGCGCTGGCCGCGCCGCTCGCCTGGTTCCTCATTAGGAAGAGGCCCTTGTGAGTATATCAACTGGATACAACTCTACATTACAAATAGTAGAGTAGATTTTAGAGTGCATTGTTGGCGGCACTTGAATGCAGAGAAGAATTTCTGGTGTCGCCTTGCGCGGGGCGAGTGGAATCTTAGTTTAACGTTCTCAAAGGTATGGGAAGTCTGCCAATCCGCACTTGGCCAGCGTAGTGGACTAAGGCCTAATCCCTCCCATTCTGAGAGGAGACCCGAGCCCAACAGTGGGACAAAGAAAGGGTTGTGTAAGCACTGATAGGTCCGCCAGCCGTATTATGTCCCCCACACGGATATCCCGCAGCTCCCCTCCGAATTTCATTCATAGCTAATTTATCCTCTAAAATTACGACATGTTAATACAATATGCTGACGCCAACTGTAACGCACTCCGTAGTTTTTAGGACTGGGTCGGTGTCCTTGCGTTCAATGTACATAAATTTTCTGGATAAATCCGCTATACCGCAAAATACCTATACAATTAAACAATCTCCCAGATCCACAATTCAAGAGAAGACTAAATGCGTATTTAATAAAAAATTGATTTTATACTGTTGGTGAATAATTTAAAATACATCTTAATATTTAATAATTTTCATTATTTTATTATTAATTATTAAGTTGGATTTATGTGCTTACATTATATTTGAAGTACTTTTAATAATTTATGAAATTATATTAATAATGTTGTAATTTTCATGTCACGCGGCTACTGCTTCACCGAGACGAATGCATGAAACAAATAATTTGTATCCACAGCGGCAAGGGCGGCGGCTTGGGCAGCCTGGCGTCGTCGCAGAGCGTGTCGTTCCGGCCGGGCTCCAACGTGGAGTTCGGCGGCGCGGCGGGCGGAGCGGCGGGAGCGGCGGGAGCGGCGGGCGACGCGTACTCGCTGGAGGAGCCGCGCAAGGGCCGGGACTTCAGCAACCCCATGTACGAGGCGGTCGCGCGCGCGGGCGACGGCGCGCCGGACCCAGTGCCGCGTTAGTATTCAGCTTTTGTTTATCGTATGGGTTTTTGTTGGCCCTGCTGGCCTTTACAGCGTCACTGAACTGGGGGTGAGCTTCAAGAGCTCAAGTACAGAGAAAAAGGATGAACTTTATCAGAAATTTCAGTGCAATAATTTTAAGGGCCTGCTTTTGGGGTAACAGTGTCTGAACATTGAGAATTTCTCAGAAGAAGTAGGTATATATACTCTCCTCCAGCTGTGGCTGTGGGCGTGACCCGGGTCCAACAGTGGGATGCCTACAGGTTGTAGCTAAATTGTGAACTATAAAATAAAGTTTCTTAATAGGTTGTCCGGGTGCATCTCACATGACGGCAACATCGCAATGCCTTGGCCGTGCTGTAACGGTCAATGCATGCGTGTGAGATGATTGTTCGGGATTTCCTCCATACCCAAGCAGTTTTGATAGAGTTGTTCTGAACCAGCCGCTCTTAATATAAAAATAGTAATGTAAAAAATCGTCCCAAGAAAATTCTATGCTTAAATCGACAAAGATCCATCATTGATCCAAGTTGCCTTACAGCGGGCATCTACGAGGTCCCCGACGAGCTGAAGGAGAAGGTGGTGTCGGCGGTGATCTCGCCGTCGTCGAGCGAGACGCGGCCGGCGCGGCGGCGCGCGCTGGACCCCGCGCCCGACACCGGCCGCGACACCGCCGGCCTGGTGCGCGAGGACCGCGACTGCTAGCACGCCGCCTGGGGGCCCGCGAGACCCCCGCGACCCCCGCGACCCCCCAGCCGCAGACCCCGCCTCGCCAAGCGCAAGCTGTTCCCGGCCCGCGAGCGATACTGAGCTAAACTAAGCTTCTAAAGCGGTCGTAACCGGTTCCTTCGGCTCGTTTCCGATACGTTCAAAGAACTGCGGCATCGCCGGACCCGGACCGGTCGACGCGCTCCGCCGGCGCTCGTGACTAAGACGGGCGATCGGTTCAGACTTTGCAGCTTCCGCTAAGTTCTATTTATTATTTTCTTTATTCTCACATCTCTTGTCAAACTTATTTTTTTAATAATGAAAATAAAAGCGCTCATTTTAAGTCTGAGCCGACGCCGCCCCGCAGGCAGGGCGCCGCGCATCCTCTCGCTATCGTCCAACTAATTTGTTACCTATTGTTTATGTTTGGATAATTTAACAAAATTCTATCCGACTGTACATTGTAGATCTATTTACCTAACTTTTGTTACTGATTAGTTTTCTATTTGCTCGTTAATTTTATGGAACCTTGCTCCGAGTCGAGCCTACGTCACGACACGAATTTAAAATTGCCGCAAGGCCGTACTTATGTGAAAGTTGTGTCAGTATTTTTGTGCGTTCGTCCATTCGTTCTTCCGAGGATGTAACCCGTTCGTTGCTCCAAATTGTAAAGCATATCATTGCGTGATAGTATCGTAGGCAGAGGCGACACCAGAGACTGGCCTCGCGTGTACATTCCCTGCTATTAAAAGAGTATTTTTAAATCCCTCGAGGACCTAACCGACGGTACATTCCTAAATCGTGTATAAAATGTTGATTAGAAATTATGAGTTAGTACATAAATAAGTAACGTAGGAACTAGGGATTGTCGCCCGTAGGGTCTAGATTCGTTTGACAATAAGAAAAATACTGCTTAGAGAATAATTTATTTATTTTGTTTTAAGACTATGTAAAATATAGCGATGTTGTGTTTTATAATTGTCTATTGAACGGTGGAAATTTTATGATATTTTGTGGAATCATTGACAATTTGCCATACACGTGTGAGATAATGTTTCTGTTGTTAATGTTTATATAATTATGTCGATGTCACTCGGTTTGTTAAACAAAGACCTTATTAATTGTATTGTAAATACGAGATGTGCGTTCAGACTTGTGATGTTCATATTTTAAACGAATGTACTATATGATAGACATGGGATCCTGTGAATAGGTGAAACATCACAATCATTTTAATTATATATATATGACCACTAGGCACTTGATACATATGAATATTTAGGTACATATACCTGTCAATGTAAAAATACTTGTCAATATAAAAAATAAGGAGATGAAATATTTTTGTATTGGGATTATTATAGTTTTTAGTTGTCGTCTGACTTTAGTCGAAGTATTGTGTAAAAATAAATTAAATATGGCATACAAGTTTTTCATTATACGGTGGATAAGCGATCTTGATTTGAATTCCTTCAATATTAAAATTCCACACGAACATTTCCTACAAAATAGAATGATTTGATATTAAAAAGGAGTGTTGTGGCTACCAATTGATGCAAAAGGGAGGTCCCACTCAACTGCTTATGCAACTTATACACGCACATATAAAAATAAAGTGTAAATCAACCAAAGTGTAGTAATCAAATAAAGTGTGTTTCAACGTCAGCGCGAGCGAGTCGGCGAATTCCGCGTCGGCCCGTCGTCATCTTTTCGTCTTTATGGGGGGTCTCCGACCTGTAGCCCTAACCATTTCTTATGAGGTAAATTTAAGCATTGGTTCAAGATTAATGTTAATATCTTGCATTGTATTATGCATCAATTTTAATTTTATAAAATGTAGAGAATAAAAATCAATAGGTTTGATTTTTTAAATATTTACGCTTGTAACTAATAAGACACGATAACCTTCTCCAATCCATTTACGGTAGATCCATATTATGAAGTAATATATACCTAATTCAATTCTACTTCCTTAATGTTTACAACATACGAAGATACAAGAAAAAAAAAACAATTAGACAAGCTTGTACAGAATATAATATAATTACCATCACACAAGGCTATGCATAAATAATCACATATTATGATAGGTACATGCTTTCCGCACGACAGTAAGACTACACAAGGAGGAAACAACGGCAGTTACCAATTCATATGCTATCTAGGTAATCGTGTTTAATTAAATCTTATATGACGTAATTAAACAGTGGGACAAACAATATTGGCCAATCCAGTAGTCTGCAGTATCTTATCGGCGGGTCGGCGGGAGGTCGATCACAGTATCAGCCACAGCTGGTGCCTATCCACATCACATTATATCGAGTGAGCTAGTTTGATTGTTTATTAATTGCTGATACATAACTTAAAAATGTGCTAATTACGCTAAACGGCAAAATATTGTTAAAACTAAGTTTCTGTTCTGTCTTAAGTGTGTAAGTCTGTAAGTGAATTGTATTGTAATTCTTGAGAGAAATGAAAAATCTTAAACCAGAAAAATTGAAGTGAGAGATGGTTGAAGTTATTATTACTCGTTTAAGTTATTTGGGTGGGTCAGTTGCTAATCTTCGCTTGCTGCCATTAAACTGCGATTGATCTAACACACTTTAGTTAGAGCACAGAATATTTAGAAACAGTTATGGCACTTCGTTGACGTGCCAAGTCTATTTAAATTTTCCTTAATTGTGTGTTTCGCACATTTTGTTAGAGCACAGAATACATACTTAATAGTACAAATGTCAATAATAATGTAAAGGATTGGACCTAGTAGGTACCTTAAAAAATAAGGAAAGTCCTTAGATTATTTATTGGTAGATAATACATAAGAGAAACTTATGAGGAACATACCTACTCATTTTGGCATGGAACCCTAAAATAAAAACATTAAGCTGTCTATGCTTTATAAATGTAATAATACACATGAGACATAGCAGTCCATAGATTGTGATTGTTAGTCTCGATGAATCGGGCTAAGATGTGAGTATGTAGTCGCACCACTTAGTGGAGCCACTGGTGGTTTCGTTTCACTTTTAAAGACTCATCGTACCACCGGTAGGCAAGGGTTTGGTGGATCTACACCATGAAACCTTACATTCATTCAAATAAATATCTACCCCAGATGGGCCTAGGATCACGGTTTGGTAGTCGGGATCACTGACCACCTTGCCACGGAATTGTCAATTTGATAAGTAATGAAATGAATAAAACATCACTAATAATTACTTATGTACAAAATGAAATTAGGAATGATGACTGAATTAAACAATTGAATTGATTGATGATGAACCATTGGTTGGTACTGCATCTGCTGAGCCCTGTTAGATTCCTCGATTTGTGAACTTGCAACGGGTCTCGCTTGTGAAAGCATTTTACACATATCCAGGTTTATACATATATGTATTTAATGGTTTGCTATACATATATTCCTTTTTTCGTTCTTGTAGTATTTGTTGTCGCTTCATATAAAACTACAAGTTCTGAATTCGCATGTTGTAATATTACATGGGCTAACAAGTCGAATTTTGAAATAAACATAAATGAGTGCTTGAAGTTATTTCTTTCGGGATCATGGCGTATACCGTGTTGATTACTGTTGGATTGGGAAGGCTGATGGATCCAGTTTCACAAGGCTGCTGACTACTTTCCATATATTTGTTAATATCCCATTGTAATTGAGATGAGCGTCTTTTCTCCTCACCTCTTCCATTCGTCATAATTGTCTTTTCCCTTGTGCTTCGGGATGCTTTGCACAGTTTGCACTTAATTTATAGCCATTGCTGGGTAAAAATATCAATTTTTCAAACTGTATCACTGTGCTACACACTATACTTCATGAAAAATTCTTCGTTCGTTGCGTATTATAACGCACAGTGTGCGTCGCACACACTTACGTAGTATCCCTTAATAGTTTGTGCACACACTATTTCGATTTAGGAGTGAGGCGTATTTTCCAGTTATATAAAATGTACTCTGTGGTATTTTCGATTCGATCGATTCGTTCGACTCGCGCGACAATCAGCGACATAGGAAAACAGTTGTACCAAACATATCACATTGAAGTTGGCATTATTGCCAACTTGCAAATATAGTACAGACTATATAATATAACAGTTATGGCACTTCGTTGACGCGCCAAGTCTATTTTAATTTTCCATAATTGTGCGTTTCGCACATTTTGACGTTCAGTGCGCGTTTTACAACATCATAAACAATAATAGTAGCAGGAGCATACAAACACAGAGTACATTTGCATACAAACTCCTATAATTAAGAGAAGATATCACACACTGAAAATAATAGAAAGTATTCAGTTAATTATATTATATCACAATTCTAAGTAACAATATTTAAATACTATTAATTAAAATGTCTGCCTCTCTCCTCATCTTGCAATGCCTTAAAAAGGTGCACGTGTTGATTGTATGTAATTGTATGTTACCTATTAAAACGTGTTGCTTTACACATGTAAATGTTAAATAAAAAAAAAAATAAGCACCGGTTAGCGTATGTATGCATTTCTTTCATAATGTACATGCTTGTTCATGGCACATTTCGCTGATATTAGAATCTATAGGAATACTTTACGTACTGACAAGAAACAAAGCTAAAAACGCACAAATTAGCTGGCCTCCTCTTGAAACCAGCAATATGCGATTGAAATCTGAATTAAAATTGCTTAATTGTAGCTTCAAAGTTTTATACATATAAGCAGTAGGTACGAAATATACGTAGGTACGAATATATTTTACGTAAGTACCTAATAAAACTTCAATAATTAATTAATACAAAATAATAAAACATAAACACAGTATCATAATAACATTTGGCCCGTTGGCAATCGGTAGTGACCCTATCTGCTGCGCCAGGGGTCGTGGGTTCGAATTCCACTCAGGACAAATATTCGTGTGACGAACACTTGTGTTGGTTCTGTGTCTGGATGTCAATATTATCTATTTATGTATGTATTTAAAAATATCAATGTATGTTTATCAGTCTCTGGCACCCATAGTACAGGTTCGCGCCTAATTTGGTGCCAGATAGCCGTGTGTGAGAATGTCCATGGTATTTACGAGTATTATATTTATTTATATAACAACACACACAAATGTATCCCTCCTAGTCATGAACATGATGGGGTCATCGTCTCCTTTTAGGAGTTTAATGAGGAGTAGCCTAGCCTAGCCAATGTTTTGCCACACTTGTCAAAGTCTTATTGACAAACAAACAATATGTTTAATATCTAGCTAGTTTGTGCAAAAAACACCTTTGAAAACAATTACATATTTGTAGAAATGTCAGTCGGGCGGGGTTGTCAATTGTCATACCGTTTGACAGCCAGCCAAATACAATGTCAAATACCAGAGAGTATATGTATTCTGTGCAAATTATCTTAAACAAAATACCAAAAAAATCTATTTGAATAATTTACGTAACGAAAAATTCAGGCTCAAACTTGTAAAAATGTTTATAACCGATTCTATTGCTTCAACATCATAAAGCAGATTTAAAATTCATCAGTGTACTTCGTAGTGCTGCATGATCGTGTATTTGTACTTCGTATTAGCACAGACATTAGTAATGCACATAATGCAGTGAATTTTAAACTTCTTACCAAGTTCCTACCGCCTGGGCAACACATCCTCTTCAGACAACATTGAAATTGTTTTACCAAACTTACGACTCAAAAATAATCAAGGTGTGACTGACTGTTTACATTTACACAGCTGTTGTTGAATGAACTCTATCGATCGAGTTCGAGACATCGGACTGCTACACGCGGTTACACGGTGCTTTATTAAATCTTTGTGCCACATTTGTGTTCGTTATTAAACATAAAGTGCTGTGATATATTATTTCGTAATTTAAGTGTTAGGTAACTGACCCCGAAAACCAAATCTCATGAGAGTGACGTTTTAGAGTACTGTCATTGATTACAGAAGAAAATGTCATCGATGAAGATGTTGATAAGCCGCGCCAGTCGCGTGTTGTCCAGCGGAGCGGCGCGGTCGGAGCTGGAATTAGCTGTTATATTGTCACGAAACGGTCTCAATAACGTACGAACCATGGCTTCGAAAGCGATCACTATGGAGAACATAAATCCGAACATTTTGAAATTGGAATATGCGGTGCGGGGACCGCTCGTCATCCGAGCGGCAGAAATCGAAAAGGAGTTACAAAAGGTACGTTACCGTGAATTGCTGTCACTCAAAACTAATTGGCTTGCTACCATTTACCTCCCTTACAACATAATATTAATTATGTATAATAATTGTCTGGCAGTGAAAGTTCATATTCACAAGGACAACAGATTTAGGCAGGTAGTTTGCAATTAGTATGTGGCAAGTATGCTATTACAAATTGTTTGAGATTAGTTGGTATAAAAAAAATCAATCTTTGGTAATAGACATGATTTGATGACTACATGATGCAAATTTGTAGTCATAATTGCTGCAACTGCAACTGTGTAAACAGAAGGAGGATGTGCTAATATCAACAGTCTATGCAGATGGGCAAACTCATAGAAATGTGGTTATAGCAGTGGAGCATGCAAGTATCTATTACTCAAAGCTTAGAAAAAACCTTACTGTGAAGAGCAGCACATGTTCGCCAATCATAGCTGGTCAAGTATCACTACTGCTGACCTAGTACTGTAAGACACACAATAAGAATCAATCAAAATTACCCTTGCAATTAGGAACAGTAACTACTGTTACTCTATAAGATGCTTTTTTTAAACTATTTGTATGAATGGGCAAATCCTATGTGTATTTTTATCAGGGTTTTTATTTTTAATATTTTAAAATAAATAATAGTAATAAATAAATATCTTGGACATTCTCAGACACGGCCATCTGCCCCAAAGTAGGCGCGATCCTGTGATATGGGTGTCAGAGACTGATATACATACATAGATATTTTTAAATACATACTTAAATAGATAATTAACATCCAGACACAAAACAAATACAAGTAGTTATTCCTCATATGAATATTTGTCCTTGAAACTTAAATCTCTTGAATTAAGTGATATTATGATGAATCAGTAACTAGTGAAGTAATAAACAGTCATGTCATGTTATCCTTGTCGTTTGATCTTACGTACTTTGACCACATCTTGTGTTTCACATCAATTTGCATTGGGCAATTGCTTGAAGAGCTTGTGCTAGCTACTCCTCTGAGATAAACTGAAAAGACAGACAATTCATTGTATTGTGAAATATTAATCTCCCAAATGCACATGGTTGTTAAGATTGATAAGGAACAGACTACAAACTGTTACTGACTAAAAAAGTTGATAATGTAACTGATATGCTATTTCATGCACATAATTTTAATCATCACACAACTTATCATGAGCTAGGATTGAGCAGTTTCAGCCAAACTACCTAGCTTACTTACTAATGGTACAGTAAATATATGGTTAGGGCAGGTTAGGCACCTGTGTAGGATTAGCTATTCATTCAAGGATCAATAGCTCATCCTTTGCTTTATATTAATCAGTTTAGAATACCATTATATCTCTTCTCTTTAAGTAGTTTGTAGTTAACTAGACTTTCGTTAAGCATGTGTAATCACCTCATAGTGAAATAAATTATTTGAATTTGAATGCTACAATAATTCATATCAATTTGTCTAAAAGGATAAATTAAGATATACGAGTATGATCATTGCAGCTATGAGAAAGGACTACCAGAAACTTATTATTACTTAGAGGGAGGAGTTTCAAGGTTAGGTTAGGTTTTTTACTACCAGAAACTTTCCATTTTGGCTTATACAGGGTTTGTTTGATATTGACGATAAGAGATAACTGTAATCTGTAATCTATTACCAGCTCTGATTACAGCATATTATGATGAAACATTATTATCTCACAAAACAGCCGCTGTCACCTATTTCACTCTGAATATTACAGATATCTGTATTGCAAATACACAAATGTATTTATAGAAGCCATATGTTTGGGATATGGATATAGTGGTGTGTCCCGCCAAGGCCAACACTGAGGTTTATAGTTTGCTATCCTACACTAGTGCTAAAAATAATTATCTTATTCTAATCTATGAGTGAAACTCTATAGGTAATGTTGCATTCCAACAAATTATCTGAATGGCTTTGATGAAATGGAAATATGTGTGAGCCTCACTGAGTAATTTCAACTTCATTATGATCCCCTGTGAGAAGAGGGGATAAGAAAAAAAAGAAATTAAAAGTTTGTGTAACTAGTATACAATGTATATGTATAATATATAATATATCTTACCTTGAAATTACCTACTAATTTAAATGAGATTATATTAATATAGTACCTGAGAAACTGACTTATATCGGCTATTGTGTAATTGAACATTGTTGTATTTAGTCTTGATTTAAAATAATTAATTCACTTTGTGTAAATAACGTTCTATATCCGAAGATAAAAGAAATTGAGGCATAAGAGGCTTTGCTCTATTTGTAGTAGTAACAGTACAATGCTTAATGCAATGTATCAGAAATGCAAACACCTGATTACAGTCAGGTGATAAGGCAACATGATAATGGAATGAGATTTATCCAGTTACTAGCTGCTAGCAGTGTTGTGTGACTCTATCTTATATGGCATCACTTTACTATCATGCATGAATTCATTTGATATAAAACTATGAACAGTACCAGAAATTCAATGGATTGCCAGAACACAATTTTTTAGTAAGAATTGTATTAGATGCAATTATTTATGAACATAGTCTAATAGCCTATGAATTCATTGTAACTATGTAACTACTAGATTCAAATAATATCTTACACAACAACAAAATTCGTGATCATCAGCCTTGAGTTGTCCACTGCTGGACGTGGCCTCTCCAAAACGACGTCACTGGCCGGTCCTGAGCCTTCTGAATCCGGCAGATTCCCGCTGCATTTAGGTTGTCCATCCACCACCATCAACCACCACCACCACCATTTTGATACTACTGCAAAGGTCCCTCAGTGGAGACCACGACTCGGTAAACGGATAACAGGCCGCCCTCCAACCAGGTGGATCGAAGACCTTAAAGTGACGGTTTCATTTGGATCCAGAGGTCACAGGATCGGAAGGAGGCAATGATTAAGACAGGACATTGTACAAAGGCTATGGATAACTTTACTTGGCTCCACACTGCCTGCAACTCTAGATGCACCAACGATCTGGAGAAGTGACAAACAGTTGGATTCAAAGGTCTAGTAAGCGTCAGTTTGAGATTAGAGTGCGCTACAGATATACCCAGTCGTAGTCGCGCCACGAGCGTACAAACGCGATGGAAAATTAAAATGGGCGACACGTGATCGACATTAACTAGGATATGACGGTCACGTGGCCTGTGGCTATCGTTACTGGAGTTCCTCTGTAGACTGCAGTCATTGCTCTGTACTTGATTCACCTACTAGAGCGTTCTACGTTCGCAGGTGTCCATTTGGTTAAGTTCCATTAGGTGCTTAGGTTGATACATTTATGAACTACTAATGGACGCCCGCAGCTTCGCTTGCGTAGAATTAGACCCATTAACGCCGTCTGCCCACTTGACTTCAAAAACGGCAAAGTTTCATACTAACTTTGCACCCCCGTTTTACCCCCTAAGGGGGTGAATTTTCAAAAATCTTTTCTTAGTGCTCCCCTTATACGTTATAAAAGGAACCCCTGTGCAAAATTTCAAGCTTCTAACCCTTATAGTTTAGGCCCTGCGTTGATATGTCAGTCAGTCAGTCAGCTTCTCCTTTTATATATAGAGATACAACGTTAGGTACTCTCGTTGGAGAGTTCGCTAAGTTGGAATTTTGACAGAGCGTTAGTTTATGACAGTATGATGTATTGACTGCAGTATAGATTAGATACATGCTCTTACGTACAGGCAAGGCACTACCTCTGATAACTTTATCTGTTGCTATTATCGTGAATGCCAATGACGATGCCAAGATGAAGGTTGTTTCAAGCCTTACTGATTCTTGTGGGCAGTTTCTCGTACTAAATTATTGGTGGAGTCCTTGAAAGACCGTATCGAACAAGCCCTTTGATAATCTATCAAGAGTCTATCGACGACATTGAGTTGATGACGTTCAACCTATCGAAATAGCTCCAGCGTATTGCGCCGGTGTTCCTGTAGCTGTACAGTCTAGTGCGCGTGCCATGCCACGCGGAATGTCCTAGTTACTGCCAATGTTACGGTTAACCATGAATGACATTAGTATATTTAGCGCTAACTACCAGTAGCGCAGTGAGTCGTGTGTGAATTCAAATTACGAGTACTTGCCAGGGGTTCCCAGACACCCTTGTAGTATATCAGCTAAGTATGTAAATTTAACATTAATATTTTGGAATAGCCTAAGGGGGGAGGAGTGGACCCAAAAAGGCTAATGGTTGGGAGGGGATCACCACTCAACACTTGCCCAGCGTGGTGGACTATTGCCTAACCACTCCCATTTTGAGGGGAGATCCGAACCCAACGGTGGAACAAGGAAATGGTCGTGGTGACCGGTGTCTTTCTTGGACAGTGGTCAGTGGAGCATAAATAGCATAATAGACGTAGCTAGTTGTCGTTACCGAAATCAATAAATTTATTCGACAGGTAACTATTTAGAAAAAAATGCTTGCTTGGTTCTTTTCTGACGTCCGGACGGGAGCCAATACTGTCATTAACAATTCTGTTTGTCCACTTGTTTGAGCACGACATCCATATAAATTGATAGGTAATCGCTCGTAAAGACGATAAGACACGTATAATAGCTGATAGCTACTCGTACTCGAACGATTGTTACCTGCGGCGGCGCTCTGATCGTGATAGGATAAGTGGAGAGTGGAGGGATTATACAGGACGTTGATGCTCGGTGGGGCCACGGTGATTCGAGACGTGATCCTGTATCATTGATGCAAGCTAAAGAATAGTTAGACTTTGTCGGCCCATATGTGTCCAAGGTTTAGTTGAGCTTTTAGGTAAAGATAACCGACCGTAATTAGCATCATCATTAATAAAATAACATTATTCTAAAAAACTACTTGTTGTAAATTCCTTTATAACGTAGTTCAATTCAATACAATGAGTACATTTTACATAATTCTAATTACTTTGGTATATTCATAGTTGAAGTTACCGGCTTAAATCATACGTGAGTAAGCCGGTTACTTCAACTATGAATATAGACAGACACGAATCGTTCAGTAATAAAATACTTTGGTATAAGTAGGTAGGTACTTGGGTTGCGAAGTCATTGACTTGTAAAATATCATCAACTACACCGACATAATTTAATTAGCCTTGTGCCTATGACTGTACCGCAGAGAGATGCTTTTACATACATACATGTTTGTGGTGTATAAAAAGTACCTACACTAGGAGTTGTTTTAATTTGGGCACTAAAGCAGTACATATGCTGTCAAATAGCAAATAATTCAACAGATATGGAACTGGGTAGTACCTAATCATATCTCTCTCTAACTACTGAAAGTTGATCCTCTTTCAGGCAGTTTTGAAAGTGTAGTGTGAATATCTCAAGGTGAAGGTTTGTGCGATGTTGAGTGACACGTCGCATTCTGGGCTTTACAAAAGATCGTCAATCCCACCCAGCCCAACTACCCATGCATGTAGTACTCTAAGCTAGACTAGCTACAACCCATATAACTACGTCCCACTGTTGGGCGCCCTACAGACGCAATTGCGGGAGGTCTAGATCGACGCGAGCCATTCGGCTATGGACGCTACAAACTGTTCTAATTCCTCTATGTTGTTGCAGGGAGCGAAGAAGCCTTTCAAGAAGGTCATCCGAGCTAACATCGGCGACGCGCATGCCATGGGCCAGGTGCCCATCACCTTCATCCGGCAGGTTGGTGCCACTGGCTACTATGACTTGTTTCAGAAGGTTCGCAGGTTGGCACCACTGGCTGCGAGAACTCTTCCCGAATAGGGAAGTCCCCGAGAGGTGCCGGGATATTTAAGCTCAATAGTCAATATCAACTTTACTCTTACTGAGGGCTCGTAAAAGACGGCGATAGGGTTCTTGGGTTCAGCGTATTCTGGAACGAGAAGGCTCGAAGAAGGAGAGAGAGATCATGAGGGGAGACATGTGCAGCCTGTGAAGGATAACTAATTGATATGGTTGGCTTATTGACTCCCATAAACAACACCACATGGTCGAATCAATGTATTGCAATCACCTTAACTACTGACAGAACTTCTAGAAAATTCCTTATTTGGTGAATGCATAAGCTACCGCAGTATATTCTTCTTGGAATATACCACAGAGTACACACAATTTACGACAGACTCCTCATATCCACGTCAGGGCCGTGTATTGATCTACCTATCTGACAGATTTGTTTCTCGACTTTATAATATGTGAGTTGAACGCGACGGCTTGGGTCGATGAATAGTGATCTACGCTTCCAGTAATTGCAGATTGCTTCTACTATGCTAGCGTACACGTAGTGTGCTCTTGTATCCTCTTGTAAGACGTACAGCCTTACGTAATGCTTTTTCACCTTAATTAGCTATTTTAATTCAAGAAACAGTCTGGCCTGGCGCAGTGCCACGGTTACGATTTTTTTACCATAGAGTCGGGATTTTCGTGGAACATATAGACTGGGCCTCCGTCGATGGCGTTTTTCGTTGCCCTTGTAAAGGTGAACGCACATTCGTTGGAATAACGTGCGGTGAATTTGCATAAAAACAATGCGATTGATGCCGCGGTGAGAGAACGAGAGAAGAATATTATTTTTTTATCGTCTAGAATACTCTAGAATATCTTGTCTTTTTTTAAATAACGTACATCATATCATGCGTTGCATGGTTACAAAAGTAGTCACCTTACTTATGTTGTAGTGTAATCGTGAAAACATTAGCGTTAGATGACACGTCGGGTTACGTGACCGGCTGCGCGGCAGACACGGCCTCGAGGGCTGGTAGACCGCCCGACACCCGAGGCGCCTTGCGGTTGGCGCCTGCGGTATGCCGACAGTTCTATGCCACACTAATTATGTAACTTCCTCCTTATCACGTTTCAATAATCCAGTTGGAAGCCTGAATACATCACTTCTTTTAATTTTATACAAAAGATTGATTTTTATCGTACCTTCCACCGATCCGCATTGGAGCAGCGTGGTGGAGTATGCTCTAGACCTCCATCATCTGTGGTTGTGGAAGAGAGCCGTACCCAATAGTGGGACGCCCAAGGGTTGTAGCTATGATTTTTATTATCTCCTAGAATTTTCTGTCAAGGTGCAGACATAATTACTTTATTAGAACTTATAGTTAGTTTTAGTTTTAACAAGACGTGTTGATTTCAGGTGCTGGCATGTATCACACTGCCCGAGCTGATAGAGAAGGGCGGGTTCCCCGAGGACGTCCAGAAGAGGGCGCGCGAGCTGCTCGACGCCTGCGGGTAATGACAGGTGGCGCCACTAGTGCCCAATATGCCGGGGGTTGCGGATGATCTCCGAATAAAAAAAAACTTATTTCGTCAGCTAAATCGTTGCAGTCGCAAATAAAATAAATTCTTGCAGTCACAAACAAATATTACGTTGACGAAAAGGTATTCGGTAAATTCTGCTTTTCGCACTCAAAAAATGTGGCCATTCGTTGAGTTCGTAAAGCAACAGTGAGCTGGGTTAACCTGCTGATTTCCAAAACGTTGGCTTGAAATGTTGGTCCAAAACTACATACTTAACCCGTATTACAATATCTGTTTTGAGCAATGAAATGTCATCTGCTACAAGATTACTGAATGGTATCGTAAGTAAACTTTTGTGAATATCTGTTGTGTTAAATTAACGTTTGCTTTGCAAAAGTACTTAAATCGTAGCTCAATTTAACAGTTGTGAATTAGTTTGATCTAGTTGTAATAATCTAATATCTAATATTGTTTTGTTTTTAGTCGACGAATAACCTGTTCATTAATGTACCTTGCAATCCATTAAAGCAGAAAGTATGATCTGTTGTACTAATTATACAATTTTGTAGTAATATTTTTGTAACAAGTGTTTTTTTAATAACTAAGCAAGCCGACAGGGGGCGCCAACTGCCGTTTGAACTGTGAACTAATTTGATAAACACTTGTACTACTTACTGTTTTATTCAAGTAATCTTTGATCTAGTGGTCGTGAGCGCGACTGCTAAGCTAGAGATCCTGGGTTCGATTCCTGGGGCGGGCAACAACTTGGGTTTTTCTAATATGAATTGGCTCACCACCTGATACTGGGTGCCTACACATAACTGGTGGAAAGTGGGTATCTATATACACAAGGTATATACACACTTCTGCCTACCTTTTCGGGAAAATAAAGGCGTAAATATAGTATCGTATCAGGATACTAGTTGATAGAAGCAGTGCGTGCATGGTGCAATTTTCCAGGTATGTTTATTTTCTGCCTCCTGTATACTTCATTACAAATTCGTAGCTCCACTATTTGCATGTAGTTAACCTGCCTTCACTGTGTTTGTATTATCACATGATTTACGCTGCTACATGGTTTTGTTTTCGTGCAGTTTTTCAAAATATCTCATGCTTGTTTTGAACTGTATGTGTAATCAAAATTTACCTCGATAATAATGTTGAACAGTCGCTTGAAATATTTATAAACCTGTCTTGTTTAACGGAAGTCTCCGTTATCTGGCATGTTCGCTTCGCAGATTCATACAGTTTAATAATGTTATTATTTCTTTTGTACAATAGTGGTTACTGGATTTCATAGTCGTTTGTTACACGCACAAACTAACCAAGGCCGATTGTCAGCAATAATTAACACGTAATATTAATACACAAAATTTTCGGGATTTTGGCAATATTTTTACTTACACTACATTTACTTACATTGTTACCTACTGGTGACACCAAGCAGCCAGTTTGTGTAGGTAGTTGGGTGCCCGGGTGTTTGTCAAATTAGTTCCTGGAAAGGCGACAGGCGGCGCCTTCGCTGCGCCACGAGCGACACCTCGTGGACACTAACTAAACACTCGACGGACTCGAACATCTATTGATTTCAGAGAGTACGTATATTTTCTCTTATTCCGCTCGCATGCACCAGGCTTGGGGTGGGCATAAGCTTGCACGTACACTGCTTTAGGCTTGCGGTAACAAATGGAAATAAGTAGACATTATAATTAGCTATACGGAACAGCACGGTAGCGTGAAATTTTTCGCCACTAGTGGTCACCCATCCACAAACCGACCGCGCTTGTCGTTGCTTAACTCTTTCAATCACATTGAATCGACGCGAGCCATTGGGCTATGGACGCTACATCTATCATCCAGTTAGTAAGCCCTGGTCGCAACGCATACCTAATGGCCTGAAGAAGACGGCGGACACCCTGGATTCAGCGGTTAGAGGGCACAAGACCATGATTTATCGGCAGTGGATTTCGAAAGGTTGATGGATGAATTGATTGATCTACATCAATCAAGAGGATGAGACAAGACACCAATTATGTTTTAGTAGTAAAGCATTATTGGTATGTCTGTATCCTCATGGTGTCTCCTCCACCGATTTCCATTGGAGCGTCGTGGTGGAGTAGGCTAGACCTATCTCTCTCTCCCTCTGGGGCTGTGGGAGATGTCCACCAGTGTCCACCTGTGGGTCTAGCCGACGTCATAACTGTAACGGTCCGGCAGGGGGCGGTCGGTGGGCGCGTACTCGGCGTCGCACGGCATCGAGCTGATCCGGCGGCACGTGGCGGAGTACATCGAGCGGCGCGACGGCCACCCCGCCGACTGGAGCAACGTGTGCCTCTCCGCCGGCGCCTCCAACGCGATCAAGAACTGCCTGCAGCTGCTCTGCAACAACATCGGCGGGAAGCCGTCCGGTGAGTGCGGGGACCGGGTGGAGTATGCTCTAGGCCTCCCTCAGCAGTGTCTGTGGGGGAGACCCGAGACCCGTGGCCCGCAGTGGGACGTGTATGGTCGCAGCTATAAGTATGTATTTAAAAATATCTATGTATGTATATCAGTCTCTGACACCCATGGTACAGGCTCTGCCTAGTTTGGGGTCAGACGACCGTATGTGAGAATAAGCATGATATATATTGATATTTACAATTGTAATATTACAATTGGTTCACCTTTCCCCACACAGAAACTCAAGTATCATGTTTAGATATCGAGCTGTTCAGCTCAAAACATTTAGAATAACAGTTGACAGTTACAGCTCATTTAAATAATAGAGCAGTTTGCTATGAGATCATGAAACATTACTCTGACTAATGAATTTTCCGTGTCCGCAATTAGTTAACACTCTTAACACGTTGGCAGTACTAACTAAGTATTGTTTAAATACCCTGGAGTTGTACTACTCTCAGTAAGTATGGACAACAATTCGATTTAATAGGATATGTCAAACGTGGTATTATGCCTGGATTACAGGAGGCTAGTTCTGCAAGTTACGAATGCTGGGACATCACTTGGCCATGAGAGAAAAAGTTATAAAGGCTCTTTGAATTTTAACGTTATATTAGCATCACAATAAACCGATAAGCCGTTGATAACATCGGCAACTGAATCAAAGGTATCATGTATTATGTATATAATAAATCGTAATAATAATAAACCCATTATCTACAGACATAGGAGTATCTTCCACGGCCACGGCCGTCTAGAGCTCGTTATATACTACACCACGCTGCTCCAGTGCGGATTTGTGGAAACTTGTGATAAATAAATACGATATGTGCTCAAATCCTCTACGTCAGCTTGGTTCGTGTTTGCGCGCGTCTAACTTTCAGTCGGTCGGGCGAACTATTGATTTTCATTCACGTAACTGTTTAGCCACCGCGCCACCGCGCCTGTACCGCGTCTACCGGTGACGTCGTTAATCAATACTACATCTCATCCGCGGAGGTCGCACCCGATTCTTGACCCTTGAGCGTGAAAGCAAGCGAAGTTGAATTATTTATTCAGATGTCGACTTATTCACATTAATTTGTCAACGTTTTATTCATCCGCTGTTTATACAGTTGCCAATGACGCGCAAAATTATGTTCAGTCGCTAACTTCTTCCGTTTTAAAGCCGATTAAAGAATTAAAATAAGAGATTCTCTTTTTTTGACTCTAGAATGAGGGAACTCTAGATTGACTATCCGTCCGAATGAACGGTCAAAAAACAAGGTCAATTATACAACACTAATGAAGCTTACGTCATAAGCTAATGTTAATAGCCTCTATCCGGGTGGTCGGTTTCGTACAGATAAACATTTTTTTATGTATTATTACCTATTAATACGTAGATATCTTGCGATTGTGTGATTATCACACCAATAATATGATAATGTGCAAGTCGAATGTCTCGACTCTTGCAAGCACTATATTCATAACTAAATTCTTGTTATTGAACAAATAAATAAAACAAGAAACAACCCACCCGATATCCGATCATAAATAATTATTTGCTCAAAATAATTATCTGCCCCACTGGGACTTGAGCCCGGGACCTGCGGATGGGTAGTCCGGGTCACTCGCCAACGCACCAAGCAGTCATTATGTCATAGAGACGGGGATCGAAGTCTAGAGCGTTTTGAAACATGCAAATTGTAATCAGTTCACCAGGATTTGGCTGGTAGGAAATGCTATATAGCATTTGGTCTGCGCATTATAATATCTCTTTAAAGGTGTCAATTAAGTTGTATAATCACTCCGACCTCCACCAATCCGCATTGGAGATTGTGGTGGAGTATGCTCTAGACCTCCCGTAGCTGTGTCTGTGGGGGAGACCCGTGCCCAGTAGTGGGACTTCTATGGGTCGCAGCGAATCACTCCGACCCCACAATTAACACGAAGACAGCTATGCAGCAGCGTCCGCGCGCCAGCCCTATCGTTGTAAGCGTCAAGCGTGACGTCGTTATGTGGTGACGTCATGGTGTTGCCGTTGCAGGGGTGCTGATCCCGATCCCGCAGTACCCGCTGTACTCGGCGTCGCTGGCGGAGTACGGGCTGGCGCAGGTGGGCTACTACCTGGACGAGGACAACAACTGGGGGCTGGACGTGGACGAGCTGGAGCGCGCGCTCAAGGAGGCCAAGAGCAACGTGCGCGCGCTCGTCGTCATCAACCCCGGCAACCCCACCGGACAGGTATGCACCCTGGAACACTGGGTTACCTTTCAAACCCCACCGGACAGGTATGCGGTATGCGTCCTGCCAGCTTCGACACTGGGGAACCTTGCAAAGAAACCCTTCCAGACACCTTTGAATGTACCACCCCAATGTTTAGACTAACCACCCCAGTCCCTAATTAAGTCTTGTTCAAACTCAGTCACAGTTGTCATGGGCGGCAGTGGATGGGTGGTGCTGCAAGCTCGTTTGATATCTTGTATTCATAAAAAAAACACGTAGGAGCGACACTTATCCCGTACGGTGGTCTAACAAGAGCTAGCGCTAGAGGAAGGCACCGGGATCTCTGTATGAACGCGCCGGTGCCTTTCTATCGCGGTGCCGGTCTTAAACGTTCAGGCATCAACCGCTACACGACGCTGTACAGCCACACACAGCGTCGTCTTTTCCGGGGTCACTGGATAGACGGTTAGAACTCCCACTCTCGCCGCCCGCAATACCAGAAGCCCCGTTTAGTCGCCTCGAGCTATAGGCATTCTGATCCCGAGCTACATGGACTTATCGGCAGAATTCTGAAATGTCACTCAATTTTGACTATCAAAATTTAATAATTAAAAATTACTTAAATTGCGAAGTTTTTCAAGTTTGACGCCTATCTCTTACGATTCTGACGTTGTTATCATGGAATGCACTGTCTTTACCTGACCGAGTTACACAATAGTCCACACAATAAGAATAGGTTTTTGTTTTATCAGAGTCTTAATTGTTTGAGTTGTTTTAAATTAAAAACTGTCCCGTGTGATGTATTTGAGGTGCTGACGCGCGAGAACATCGAGGCGATCATTAAGTTCGCGCACAAGCACCGGCTGTTCCTGTTCGCGGACGAGGTGTACCAGGACAACGTGTACGCCAAGGGCAGCCAGTTCTTCTCCTTCAAGAAGGTAAGGGGCCATGTTGCAAGTAGCGCAGTAGCCCCGGCTGTTCCTGTTCGCGGACGAGGTGTACCAGGACAACGTGTACGCCAAGGGCAGCCAGTTCTTCTCCTTCAAGAAGGTAAGGGGCCATGTTGCAAGTAGCGCAGTAGCCCCGGCTGTTCCTGTTCGCGGACGAGGTGTACCAGGACAACGTGTACGCCAAGGGCAGCCAGTTCTTCTCCTTCAAGAAGGTAAGGGGCCATGTTGCAAGTAGCGCAGTAGCCCCGGCTGTTCCTGTTCGCGGACGAGGTGTACCAGGACAACGTGTACGCCAAGGGCAGCCAGTTCTTCTCCTTCAAGAAGGTAAGGGGCCATGTTGCAAGTAGCGCAGTAGCCCCGGCTGTTCCTGTTCGCGGACGAGGTGTACCAGGACAACGTGTACGCCAAGGGCAGCCAGTTCTTCTCCTTCAAGAAGGTAAGGGGCCATGTTGCAAGTAGCGCAGTTGCAAGTAGCGCAATTTTCCTAAAATACGCTGCCGTGCTTTGAAAAATACGTTAAGCCGTCAGTCCCGGTTGTTTTCAATGGTAAAAACAATAGTTATGCCACTGGGCTTGTCACTAACCCCTCCGCCAATCCGCATTGGAGCAGCGTGGTCTCTAGACATCCCGCAGCTGTGTCTGTGGAAGACATTCATGCCCAACAGTGACAGCCACAACTCATATACGTCCGTATATGAGTTGTGGCTATAGAATTCATATGAATTTACTACGTACTGGAAGTACTAAAATGCGCGCTGAAGGGGAGTGCGCCTTCCGCCTCCTATAAAACAAGCAAGTATTTCGTGTCGTTTACTTGGATTGGAAGTTACGTAATAAAGGCGGGGAAGGGGGAGTTGAGCTACGGAACGCTATCTTTTACTCGGTACTCTATTCCTACTCTATTCCTAGAGTAAAAGAGTAAACGAGTAAAAGAGTACCGCCAGTGATGTGACAACATTCCCACATCTCCATTTATTTCAGTAGTTAGTAGTTACCTAGACTTTCGTTAAGCGTGCCAAGTCACCTCGTATTGACTTGTGACTTAGATCGCATGTGTTTCCGCAGGTGCTGACCGAGATGGGCGCGCCGTACAGCAAGCTGGAGCTGGCGTCGTTCATGTCGGTGAGCAAGGGCTACATGGGCGAGTGCGGGCTGCGCGGCGGCTGGATGGAGCTGCTGAACCTGGAGCCCGGCGTGCAGGCCAACCTGTACAAGGCCATCTCCGCCATGCTCTGCCCCACCACGCTGGGCCAGGCCACCGTCGACTGTGTGGTGAGTGGTGCCCGACCGAACACCGAACGACTTTGTTCCACCATAGCCCTTTCCTTGTCCCCACCGTCGACTGTGTGGTGAGTCACACCTGTTGATATCTTCGAGAAGGGACCCGCTCGCTGGTCAAGTGCGGACCGGCTTCATATGCCTTCGAGCCCATTATGGAAAATTCTCGGACATGCAGGTTTCCTCATGGTATTTCCTTCACCGTTACAGCGGTGACATTTAATTTCTTAAAACCCACATAACTTAGAACAGTCATTGGTGTGTGCCGCTTATTTGGACCGAGACCGCTCGAGTGAAAGTCGATTGAAGTGAGTTAAGTCACTGAGCTGTCATCGCTGCTATTTGGTTTAACGATTGATAAATTATGGGAGCAACCGCGGCCGATGGATAACCAACGTGCCCTCCGAAGCACGGAAGCGTTCAAGACAAGTTGCCACTAGAGATCTCTGCCAACAAGTTTCCCCTATTGACCAATATCGGTACAGCTTTACTATCCATTGGTTGATACATTAGAAATAGGCGAGCGCTTCAAATGTTGCAAGTAAAATAAAATATAGAGACAAGGAAATTTTCATATTCTTAATCTTTTAAAATGTGGTTTGCCGACAGCAAGTAAAACCATGTCATTTATTTTAGTAGCCTTTGGCAGATCATTAATGTATAAAAGAAAAAGTAGTGGACCCAAAACACAACCTGGTGGCACACCAGTATACCTAATGCTTTGCCTTTTATAGATCAGTTAGAATAGCACTATACTTGTATCTCTTTTCTTTAAGTAGTTTTTAGTTACCTAGACTTCCGTTAAGCGTGTCTAATCACCTCATAGCGAAATTAATTATTTGACTTTGACTTTACCGTTTTTGACTTGTATGATTCGAAGGCGTTCGGTTAAAAAACACGGTCAAATGCTTTTGATATGTCCATATACATAGCAATGATAGATAGTTAAGAGGACTACAGAGGCTAAACGCGAGTTTTATAAAAAAGAAATCACACAAACCATTGCAGAGAATCAAATAAAAAAAACATATGGTATTCTTGGGGATATATGTTATATTGATACAGTCTTCAAAACATAATACATTTGTTTGTGTGAATGTGTGCACTCTATTCTCAAGGTCACTTAGCCCATCTAGTCCTCTTAAGTTGTGTGTTGTGTCCAGGCCAAGCCGCCGCAGCAGGGCGAGCCGTCGCACGCGCTGTGGCTGCAGGAGAAGGCGGCGGTGCTGCAGTCGCTGGACCGGCGGGCCGGGATGATCGCCGACACCCTCAACACCATGAAGGGGTTCAAGTGCAACGTGGTGCAGGTGGGTGCTGCGCCGGGCCGGGCGTGGTGTGCCCACACGCCCCACTGCTGGGCACGGGGCTCCCACAAAGACACAGCTGCGGTCTAAAGCACCAATCTAGAGTCAGAGACACCGCGGCCGTAGTTGCTTAGCTCTATCGATCACAAAGAATCGACGCGAGCCATTGGGGTATCGGAATCCATTAGTGTGCTACAACCCAGACGCCCCACTGCTGGGCACGGGGCTCCTACAAAGACACAGCTGCGGGTTAAAGCACCAGAGTCGTCAGACAGACTGCGCCCGTAGTTACTTAGCTCTGTCGATCACATAGAATCTACGCGAGCCATTGGGTTTATTAAAACCAATGATTCAGATTCATTTATTTTTCATTATATGGTATTTTGTATACGCTTAATGAACGTCATAACATTTTTTATCTACCGCCGGTTCACAAAGTTGATGCTACCGAGAAGAACACTGCAAGAAACTCGGTACTCTACTCTTTTCAAAATTTACATTACAATTTTTTTTTATAATTTGATCACATTAAATTATTTTTGAACAAGTGCAAGCTGCAACCGAGACGCCCCACTGCTGGGCACGGGGCTTCCACAGACACAGCTGCGGTCTAAAGCTCTCTAAAGTCAGAAAGACCGCGCCCATAGTTGCTTAGCTCTATCGATCACGTAGAATGAATGCGAGCCATTGGGATATGAACGCTACATGAATTGTATACAGTATTAAAACCAGTGATGACATACGGATCCGAGACGTGGTCCTTAACAATAGGCCTCTTGCACAAGCTCGTATCACTCAACGCGCTTCGAGACCGAATCAGAAATGATGAAATCCGCAAACGACCAAATATCACCGACATAGTTCGCAGAGTTAGAGAGTTAAGTGGCAATGGGAAGGCTAAGTCGTTTGTAGGACTGATAACCGGTGGAGAAGAAGTCTTCCAATGGAGAATATGACTCGGAAAATGGAGAACAGGCCGCCCTTCGACAGGGTGACGGACGAGCTGAAGAAGACGGCACAGGAGCAGTCGGAGTGTTGTCGTTTAAGAGAGGCCTATGTCCAGCAGTGGACTATAGCATGTTCTTCTGTCATTGCGTTCCGGTGCGATACCTTCATCCTAAAGTATGACGTGCCTGTTGGATTGAATGACTAACCGCTGACTTCTTGAGGCCATCAGTCCACCTGGTGTAGGGCGGTTCCGTTCACCGAGTCGTGGTCTCGGTCGTGGTCGTGGTCCGAGGAAAGGTCCTCGAGTGGGGACCTTTCCTAACCACCGGTTGTCAGTCCCACAAGCGACGTGGCCTGGGGAATCTGAGCTTACTAATGAGGCCGACGGTAAACTTCCAAGTGTTATGAATATAAATAACTTGTTATTGTTGGTCAGGGCGCCATGTACGCGTTTCCGCGCATCGAGATGCCGCCGAAGGCTATCGAGGCGGCCAAGAAGGCCAACAGGCCGCCCGACGTCTACTACGCCTTCAAGCTGCTCGAGGAGACCGGTACGTACGCGCACGCACGCACGCACGCACGCACGCACGCACGCACGCACGCACACACACACACACACACACACACACACACACACACACACACAACCACATACACACACACACACACACATTAAGTACGTAATGTAACAACCTGCTGTAGCAGCCACAACCTAACAGCAACAAGCTTTTACGTAAAATATTTTATACCATTTCTAAACATGCAGCTGTAATGACGAAATACATGTTAAAGTTCCTTACTAACTGGACTAACAGTCTAGTTCATTATCGAGTCTTGTTCAAAGTGTATACTTTGTATGTGTATACAAGTGTAACACAAAACATGTTCTCACAACTATGTATTTGTTTATAGCTTAAGCAGTTTTAATGTAGTATGCCAATCCGCACTTGGCCAGCGTGGTGGACTAAGGCCTAATCCCTCCCATTCTGAGAGGAGACCCGTGCCCAACAGTGGGACGTCTATGGGTCGCAGCGAGTATGCAAATGGTTTATAGATACATTTGGTTATAATGGTTTATAGGTTGGCTATTCATAGTTGGGTGATTAGCTTAATTTAGTGATGTCATTACACTTACACTTTTGAAATTTTATTTTATGAAAATAACGATTATTCCCGGTTGCAGGCATCTGCGTGGTGGCGGGCTCGGGCTTCGGGCAGCGGCCCGGCACCTACCACTTCCGCACCACCATCCTGCCGCAGCCGGCGCTGCTGCAGGAGATGCTGGACATCTTCCAGAGCTTCCACGAGAAGTTCGTCCGGGAACACTCGTAGGCGTACGGCCCGGGAAATACCGTTATTCCTTAGCCACTGTTAGATATCGTTGCTGGCACCGGAGCGGCATAGTACCGGGTTTTTATGAAACTGACAGAAATCCGGTATTTACACGCTCAGTGCTCACATAATTACCGGTATTATTTTATTCATATAGCCGGAATTTATTAACAAAAGCCTAATTATACCGAGGCCACTAAATTGGTATTGCTTTAGGCCACGCATAACACCTGTACCAATAAATCAATTTTCCAGTATAATATGTAAATAACTTTACAAAATATGTCTGTCTATATAGCCTATTACAAGAATTCCGGTATTGATTAAAACACTCGTAGACTACGGACACGAAATATACTTACCGATATAGCTTAACATATGCCTGGAATATTCCGCTAACAAACTAACTAACCAACACACAATTATCAGATTACATAAACCAGTTACCGGTAATTGTATTATACTAGAATTAATTATTTTGTCAACCACTTTTACAGGTTAAGTGTCGCCACCTTGTGTGGATAGCGTGGAGTTTTATGTTATGTTGTTTACATTATGTTATTTACTTTTATGAATTTTTTCGAAATTTTATGTTGGTTTAGCATTATTTCAATGCAATCAAATTGTATGGTCCAGTTGTACATCGTTGTATTTATAACATCATCGACGTGGTCTATTGATTGTAACATGATGGAAAGGAATTTAAAAAGTGAGATTAACAGAAAAATAAATTAAGCAATAATGCAATGATATTACTAACTAAAATCGCGTTTCTACGATGAAAAAAATAGAAAAGAAAAAAATAAAGACAAAAATTGGGTAAAACTGTTTTTTAAAAGTTATTTATTTTTGTAGCGTTATTTTTCGCGTCAACGACGTGCATTTATTGTTTAATTTCGGAAGGTCTCTTTCGAGGACATAATTATTATAATATATTATTTGTATATAATATTGAGTTATAAACTTCCGACACTGGTCTAGTCTCGGCTGTGCCATCTAAATTTACGTGTAAATTATCTTGCCTTGCGGTTGGTACTTGCAAAATATTTCAATATTAACTAATATAAAAGTATGCTCTAGACCTCCCGCAGCTGCTTCTGTGGGGAGACCCGTGCCCAGCAGTGGGACGTCTATAATAATAATAATAATAATAAGCCTCTTCAGCTTCTCTTTACAAAACGGATATAATAGGTATTTCCGAGCGCAAGGCTTGAGATGTTTGCACAAACTATGTACCTTGTTTATTATTTTAATGATTTGTGTCATATTTTTGTATTTCCTTCATATTGTTATCGCAGTTCTCTCGCTCGACGCTGGCAGCGAATAGTTCTGAATCTCTGCTTTATTCCGATTGTGTGCGTACATTTTGAAATATATCGTATCATGTAATAATACGGTATGTAAGAATTAATATTATGTATTTCAAATACATCCATGAAATACGAATCTACACACAAAATGGCGGAGAGAGCGGCGGGAGCGGGCTCGTTGGCGGTGCTTGTTGAATTGAATAAATGGTTGATTACAACATGACTTGTTTTTTATTTAAACATCACGCCAATGAAAAATCAATGAAATGTCCAGCCCAATGACTCGCGTCAATCGTGTGTGATTGGTCCGTAGGGAATGATTCCCTGAAGTGGTTTCCCGGAAGCCGCCAGGACTGTCAATTGCATTCGAAGATTGTATTAAATGATATATCTATAACAAAACATCGCGCTTGTATTTCTCCGAAGGGGTAAACAGTGGTGTACCTACTATACGCCTCACTTTTCACCAGTCATATTTAGGTCCCAGATAATGTGGCGAGCATTGCTATACTCCGGGCACAAATCCAGACTCCGAGCTACCACTAGGCATTTAATGTTAGAAAAACCCAATAAAACGTTGCTTGCATAATTCCTCCTGCAATCTATTCAATTCTATATGTACTCCTGTTCTATTCTTCTGCAGATCAATCTATATATAAAAGGAGAAGCTGTCTGACTGACTGACATATCAACGCAGGGCCTAAACTACAAGGGTTAGAAACTTGAAATTTTGTACAGGGGTTCCTTTTATAACGTAGGGCACTAAGAAAGGATTTTTGTAAATTCACCCCCTAGGGGGGTAAAACGGGGGTGCAAATTTTGTATGAAACTGCCGTTTTTGAAGTTAAGTGGGCCACCCGAACGCGGGCAGACGTCGTTAATGGGTCTAATTCTACCTAGACCTGTGCCGACCTGTGAGTACAAATCATTATCTACGATATAAAAATCTGCCCGGCCGGAATTCGAACCCAGCACCTCCGATTCGGCAGTTAGGTTTATAGTCTCGCATTAGTCACTACTACAACTTCGATTAATACATGGCTTGCGCTACAAAGTTTCCTAAAATCGTCACGTAAAGAAGAAGCGTTACGCCTCCATCTCTTCTTAAACGAGTGAGCGCGGGCGACTCGCGCGTATCGAGACTCGCGAGCTATATCCGGCATACGGTGTGCCGGATATACAAACAAATGGTATGTTACAAAGAATATGGGATCAAAAGGTCTCAGAAATTCCCCGCAGAGAGTTGACTACTCATTTTCCTCAACGTACATACATATACGTTGGGTCCATATCATACAATCATACACATAGCATAATTTGCTATTAATTGCATGCGCAGACGTAGTACGTACGTGAGTTCATTGGTAAAATACCCGACCGATAAGGAAACTGATTTTAAGACGGTCCGAGCGCGAATTAGGTAGGTCGGGGGCCAAATAAAGACACTTCTGAGATGTGCGTTATAAGAAATTAAATGTCACCGGTCAGGGAAAACATCAAGAGGAAACCTGTCCATCTGAGAAAGTTTCTAAAAAGAATTATGAGGTCTGCAACTTGGCCAAACTGGTGCTGGTTTAGGCTAGCTAAATCCTCCCATTTCGATATGAAATCCGTGCCTAACAGTGGGACACTGAAAGGATTGGAGTCGCTTGACTAGATTGTCTATGACTACTTCTAGCGTGCTTACAGCGATAACAGATAATTGTAATTGGATAGGAGACCCCTAGTATACTACAATCATCCTGAGGGGATGATCAATTGACGGTCGGTCTCACAAGATAACGCGTAACAAGCCGTAGCGCGACCTAAAATTTACCGACACTTGTAAGGACTTTCACTAATGAGAACTGAAGCAGCGTGGTGGTGGCTGCCATTTTCAGCTGCTTTAGGGCATGATCAACCGATATATACCTACCTCAACCGCGAATCGAACGCCGACAAACGCGCAGAGTGGCACTTAGGTATGTCAATAATTACCCAGTTCAAACATCACGACAACATTATCTGAACCGATCTCAGTCTCGGGAGCGGGAATCACCGCGCGCGCGACGCCTCGCTTATAACCTCAGTCGTCTGCGCTCACGCCTCACTCGTGCAAGTCCACGCTAGAGTTACGCAGCCCAAGCACCTTCTAAATCCCACCACTTGACCTCACCACTGGACACAGGTCTCTCCTGCCACTTCGACCGGTCCCTTGGTCTCTGAATTCAGCTGTTACCCATCTATAAATACCATATCTTTTAGCGACTGACGCTCCTTGTCCCGACCTATTTTTGACCTGCCTTCATCAACCCACTTCTCGACATCGAGCTTTCACAAGGCACGCCGCTGAACCCACTCCTCGTCTCAACTTACGCTTTCGTGCGATTTTTGACTTAGTACCTACCAAATAATTCCTAATAAAATGAATATGGAAGCGGAGAAGTGCATCACTGAAGCCAGCGTCAACCAGCGCCTGCTGGGCATCCAGTACGCGGTCCGCGGACCCATCGCGCAGCGCGCGGCGCAGATCGAGCGGGAGCTGGAGAAGGTATGTGCTGCTAGAGTCACTTGTGTGCAGGATCCATCATGCCAAAGGACGTTTTTACATTTCGCACGGAACGTTTTTATCGTGGACGTCCACGTATTTATCGTCTGGGAATCAGGACGTGGTAGACATTATCGTCTACAACCTATATAATCTTGCTTAAAACCATCAGCCATGTATCAGTTACAAATACATATAGGACGAATCCATTAAATTATTATTTTGGAAATGCGAGGAAAGTTCCCAGAGTATCGTATCATGTCGCCGCGAACAAAAAGTGCAGAAAACCTAAATCATATTACCTGTGGGGTGACCGAGTGGCCTTGAATAAATCGAACCCTTTCATAAAACAATTGACGTTCAAAATTATTTAATATTTTAATCAACACCCCAACAATTTATCAATCAGTTTTGCTAGTCGATGACAGATGGCGCTACCAGTATAAACTTTTACGTGTATTACAACTAACATAATTTGGCTGTAATAATTTCAGTTTTTATCATTATATGATGGTCACACGTTGCATGTCATCAATATTTAATGTAATTACGTGTAACCTATACGTGGAACCTATATCTTGAACAATAGCTTGAACAGGCCCCTTACTTTTGTTTATGTTTATTATGTTATTATATAAAACGAGATATCAACTTACACACAAGCTGACATGATCCGTTACGCCTAGTTATTGTATATAGCAATATTTTGTTTCGTAAGCCTTGCGGCCAACTATGCGGGCTAAATATTTGAAAATATCTTTATTTATTCATTATGTCCACATAAAAGTCTTAATAATATTTGTAATGAGAATTAAATTGGCCTTGAACCGTGATGTGAAGTACCAACACAGACAGTTTCATATGCCAACTAATTTTTTATGCCTAAAATGTACAAGGGTCTACTAGTGGTACTAGAAATTATTTTAAGATTCGAAGTTATTTATAATTTTATGTTAGCGCACTCGTAGTAGTGATTTTAGTGTGTCATATTGCGGAATTTCATTTCAAACTTTTCTTTTAAGGTTATTTTGGCCATCAATATCTAACATTACTTACTTAAATATTAAAATTTTTTTTTTTTTTTTTATAAGAATGTCAATCAAGTGTCATGCTAAAATTTGTGATTTTTATTGAAAAATTTAAAATTTATTGTTAAAAAATACCAAAATGAATAAATTAGGACTGAAATTGGTTAAATTTAATGCGCCTTAATATCTGGACTTGACATCCAATGTTTTAGTTTGTGATAAAATGTGTACCTATACATATAATTAACTGAATACCGAAAACAGACATTCTTCTACAAGATTCTCGCAGGAGCATGGTGTTATTGCAAATGTGTTGTTGTTGGCGGCAGCAGTGCTAGCTCGAACTGCGCCATCCCGTGACCAAAGAAAAGGACGACGAGGTTACGCGGTTGCTAAGGCCGCCATCGGTTGTCCTTGCGACGACATGCGTCGCTAGGTCTTTTCCACTGCAGCATGTCTACTTTGTGACTGGAGCGTCTTACCAAAACAAGCAGCATTCATAATTTGACTTTGACTTTTTCATGTTTTTAGTGTACATTTTAAGTAACTTTATTGTGTTTTTAAATTTGTTTTAAGTTATTCTTTTTTATTAATTTAATTAACTGTTGTGAATGCAGACCGTGACCCAATCTTGTGATGGCACGTCGAACGCGACCCATACATGTTCACAGTGCAACAAGTCTTTCAAATCTTTGAAAGGCCTCAACATTCACATTACAAAAACACACAGGAAATGTATTAGTCAAAACAGTTCACCTTTAGATATCCATCCCATTATTCAGAGTGCACCTAATTATGTAGCCAACGATCCAACTCCTTTCCATACATATCTTAGCCATTTGAAAAATAGTATACCTATAGTTAAAAGAATCCCTCGAGGAGCTCGAATAACCGTTGCTACACATTTGACACAATTAATCCAGAAATGTTACATAAACAATTGTACTCAAGACTGGCAGAACCTATTTTTATTTTCATACAGGACACTACATATAATAAAAACTGAGGAACCAAATTTATCACTAACACAAAAGATTAAGAATAACTGTACTGTCAGCTCCTTGCCTTCTCCCGCACCTCTAATCAAACATGATGCCCCTCGTAATCACAACAAACTCATCGAGAACAAAATCTGTGACGGAGATCTCAAAGGTGCCGCTCGCCTTTTGTTCTCCAACGACGTGCTATCACCAGATACCCCTGACACCCTTCAGGCCTTACGGACAAAACATCCTCCAGCTCCAGTAAACCCATATTTTCTCGACCCACCAACAGCAGGGCAAGCATGCCTACAAATTCAAAACAAAGTTGTTACGGATGCCATTTTATCTTTTAAACCAGGTTCGGCTGCAGGTTTGGATGGAATCTCACCCCAACATTTGAAAGACTTAACATCGCATTCTGTGGGTGATGCAGGCGAGCAACTTCTAAATTCGATCACTAAATTAATAAACTTTATGTATTCAGGTAATGTCAATCCAGAAATTGTTCCCATTCTTTTCGGCGCGAACCTCATTGCCCTAACCAAAAAGGACGGAGGGGTGAGACCAATTGCTGTTGGATCAACTCTACGACGTCTGGCCTCCAAAATTGCAGTTCGTCATATTTTACCAAAATTAAATTCAGAATTTGAACCAGTACAGTTAGGCTTCGGTGTAAAAGGAGGGTGTGAGGCAGCCGTCCATGCCCTACGCTCTTTCCTATCTTACGGACAGCCTGACGTGTTGCTCAAAATTGATGTCAAAAATGCATTCAATTCGGTAAATAGGGATACTCTGCTGACGGAAATAAAACAACATATACCGGAAATATACAATTATCTTCTTCTCAGTTACGCTGACCCAACAAAATTGTTATATCGTTCTAATGAACTGTCCTCGGAAGTAGGTTGTCAGCAGGGTGATCCCCTTGGGCCTGCAATTTTTAGTTTGGCTATAAATCCGATAATCAAAAATTTAAATTCTAAATTCAACGTTTGGTATTTGGACGACGGAACCCTAGGAGGTGATGTGGATACTGTGTTTTCGGACCTTATTTTAATCAAAAATAAATTTGAAGCAATTGGTTTGGAGCTTAATTTTAGCAAATGCGAACTTTTTATAAATAACTGCGACTTAAATTTAAATGAAGTAAAAGAAAAATTTAACATTTTGGCTCCAAATATCAAAATAGTTAACAGTAATTCCCTTTACCTTTTAGGTTCTCCAATTTTTGACGAATCTATTTCTGAATATATAAATAATTCAATTACAAAATTTCAAAATTCTGCTAACCGTCTCCTTGAAATTAGTCCACATTATGCACTTTGCATATTAAAATTCTGTCTTTTTGTCCCAAAATTTACGTACGTGCTCCGTTGCTGCTCCTTTTGGAATCGCCAAGATCTTTTGACACAAATAGACGACTTAATCAAAATTAGCTTAGAATCGATTCTTAATATGCAGCTGAACGAGCAATCTTGGACCCAAGCATCCCTACCCATCCGTTATGGTGGTTTAGGGATTCGCAAAATTTCAAGTGTCGCTTTACCAGCATTTCTATCTTCCGTCCATAGTTCAGCAAATCTCATAAGTAAAATTTTAAGGGCATCCCCTTCAAACTTTGAGATTGCTGGCTTGGAAGAAGCTAGAAACGCTTTCTTAATTGCATGCCCAGGTCAAAATTTTCCAGTTTCTACTAATTCACAGAGGAGCTGGGATGACATAATCTGTAAGTCTACTTTTGAAAATCTTTTGAGCTGTAGTACAGGTTCGGCGCGTGCTAGGCTTTTGGCCGTGGGTGCGCATGAGTCCGGCTACTGGCTTCACGCGTACCCTTCGCCAAATACAGGCACATTTCTTGAGCCTGACACGCTCCGAATCGCAACCTGTCTACGGCTTGGGGTTCCGGTCTGCGCTCCTCATAGATGTCCCTGTGGCAGTGATGTCGACAAGCTAGGACATCACGGACTGTCATGCCAAAAAAGTGCAGGCCGCTTCTCGAGACATGCTGCACTTAACGATATCATACGCCGGTCCCTTGCCACCGTCAACGTGCCAAGTCTACTTGAGCCGACTGGTATTGCAAGAGACGATGGCAAGAGACCGGATGGTATGAGTTTGATTCCATGGAAGATGGGCCGGGTGCTGGTATGGGATGCAACCTGTTCAGACACACTGGCCCCTTCCCATCTACATGGAACCAACAACAGAGTTGGTGCGGCTTGTGAAGCGGCTGAAAAAGCTAAAGCGTGCAAATACAGGGGTCTAGGCACCGAATATGATTTTGTCCCATTCGGTGTCGAGACCCTTGGTCCGTGGGGTCCTAACGCTATGAGGCTTTATAAGGAAATAGCAAAAAGGTTAGTCGACATCACAGGAGACCGAAGAGCTGGCAGCTACCTAGGACAGAGAATTAGTATAGCTATTCAAAGGGGGAACGCTGCCAGTATCTTCGGAACCTTGCCTAAAGGGACTCCTTTTAATGATATATTTTAGTAATTTTTTTTTTTTTTTTTTAGGTTTATTTTTAAGGTTTTTTTTTAGTTTAGTTTAGTTTTCATTAGTTATGTTAATTGTTAATATTATTATGATTATTAAATAAAGTATATAATATTGAAATTCAGCCAATTTTTGTTGCGAGTTGTGTCGTCGGAAACTATTATGTAAATATGCAACGACTGCAGAGTGGTCCTGCCAAGTGTGTCGCGGGCAACGACCCCTGCCGCCGATGTCACTAGAAAGCTTACGTATATATGGACACGGCTGACATGGCTGACACGGCTGACACCGCTAACACGGCTGACACGGCTTTTAATCAGCCGTGTCAGCCATGTCAGCCGTGTCCATATATACGTAAGCTTTCTAGTGACATCGGTGAGATTTCCAACCACTAAAACTCGCTCGGCGGCCTACCTCGACGCTTAAGAGGGTTCCGATTTAGGTATTAGAAATCACCAGTGCCCTCTGCCCTCTAACGCTGCGCCCAACATAGGCTCTATCTACAAGGTCTTAGACAGTAAATCGTCGACCCTAAACAGCGCTGCGCAGCCACGCAGCATGCCAACATGGACGGTTTGAACTCTTGCCGCCCGCAACCTCAGAAGTCCCGTTTTAGTCGCCTCTTAAGGCAGGTAGGCGCTATCGTAGCACTACCTATCTTATCGTAGGGGCTATCGAGGGGGAGGGAGGGTGATAGCATAGCTAGTAGATGAACGAGGCCTCATTCAGTCCGATACCTTGTGCCTACACGTATCGGATAATGTTCTCCGCCATAATAACCTCAGTTACAGATAATTACAATACAATTTTGCCTTGTCAATATATTTATGAAATTATTGTTACGTGTTAGGGTTCGAAGGATTTGGAGAGAAAGACCTGCTGACTCAATGAAGACTTTATTCACTAGCACTAACACAAAGCACTAGGTCAAACACTAAACACTAGGTCCAACACAATGCACTAGGTCCAAACACAAAGCACTAACGATGTCCTAGGTCGTAAGCCAAGTCGTAGGTTTCACTTGTTTCACTCCGGTATCACTAGTTTTCACTTCGAAGTCGCCTCGAAAGCTCGAACTGAACTGAACTCGCGGCCCTCCCCGCGACTATTTATACGTGCCGTCGCGAGTACTAGACGATTCTGGAAAGATACCGCGTGTTCCCGAACACGCGAGAATACAGGCCCACTAACGCCATCTAGTATCGAGTCGGGATATCACGTTGTCTATGCGTTCACTGAGTGGTTCCACCAGCGGCGCTAGATGGCGCTAGCTTCCCTGTGCCTTCGTAACACCACTCCCCTCTTAGCGATGCTCGTCCCGAGCATCGTTGTTACTGCCATGGTAACGCGCCAGACGGTCTATGTGTACCACTTTGAATGCTCCTCTTGGTTGCTTTTGAATCCTATAAGTCACATCATTCAGTCGGGTAACCACTTTGTATGGACCGTCCCACTTGGTCTGCAACTTTGGAGATTTTCCTTTCCGGCGAGTTGGGTTATGCAGCCACACCAGTGACCCTTCCTCGAAGCCGCTCGTGTTCGATTTCCGGTCGTATCTGGTTTTCATGCCCTCACTTGACTGTAACCCATTTTCCCGTACCAAGGCGTGTATATAGCGCATTTTTTCCCTTAAATTGCAAACATAGTCTTGTACGGTCTCGGGTCCCTCCGGTGACCCTCCTGTCAATAGATCTACTGGTATTCGTAGTTCTCTACCGTAATTGACATACGCCGGGGTAGCTTTTATGCTCTCATGCTCGGCGGTTCGGTACGACAGAAGGAAGAGTGGTATATACTTGTCCCAATCCTTTTGTTTGTCGTCTACCACTTTCGCCAAATGCCTCTCCAGAGTCTGGTTAAACCTCTCAACCATTCCATCAGACTGTGGATGGTACGCGGTGGTCCTCGTCTTATGCATGCCCAAAATTTTGCACACTTCCTGGAATACTTGCGATTCGAAGTTCCTGCCCTGATCAGAATGGATTTCTAGAGGCACACCAAAGCGACATATCACTTCTTCGACTAACTTAGAAGCGACTGTTGTAGCTTCTTGGTTTGGTATGGCGAACACTTCGGGCCATTTGGTGAAGTAGTCCATGACGACCATAAAATACTTGTTACCCGATTCCGTTACAGGAAATGGCCCAGCTACGTCAACTGCTATTCGTTCCCACGGTGCACCGACGTTATACAACCGCAGGTTCCCACGGCTCCTGGTCTGTGGTCCTTTTACAGCAGCGCAGGTAGTACATTTACGGCACCAATCCTGTACATCATCTCGACAATGCAACCAGTAGAATCGTTCTCGCACTTTTGTTAACGTCCTCTTGACACCTAGATGACCTCCTGATACGCCATCATGTATTTCACGGAGCACATCTGGTACTCTCGTTCTTGGGACAATGATCTGAAGATGAAACTCTCTGCCGTTAGTCTTCTCCCATTTCCGGTAGAGTATTCCGTTTTGCAGTATCAGACTGTCCCACTGCGCCCAGTACGCCTTAGTGACAGCGCCAGTGGGTGCAACCTCGCTCCAGATTGGTTTTACGTCACCCCGTTTCTTCCATGTGATGATGTGCCGAAGGTCGTCATCTCTTTCTTGAGCCTCCCTCATAGCATCATTCTCCCAGAGACCCAAAGGACTTGTTCTCGTTAATTTTAATGTTATTTCGTTAGATTCCTGCTTAACACAATGTTTGCAGTCTTCCGAACACGGCCTTCGTGAGAGTGCATCGGCATTCCCATGTGTTTTTCCGCTGCGATGTTCTGTCTCGAAGTCATACTCCTGGAGCTGTTCAATCCATCGAGCTACTTGACCTTCTGGGTTCTTGAATTGCAGTAGCCACTTCAAGGCTGCATGATCAGTTCGCAGTAGAAACGGTCTGCCGATGAGATATTTGTTGAAATGTTGTAGCGTCTTTACAACAGCCAAGAGTTCTCTTCTTGTCACACAGTAGTTTCTCTCTGGTCTGGATAAAGATTTGCTGAAATATGCAATAACAACTTCTCTTTCACCCTGTTTTTGAGATAACACCCCTCCAATGGCCGTGTTGCTTGCATCCGTGTCGACTATAAACCGACCTTCAGGTTGTGGATACCCCAGGATTGGTGTTTCACACAGATGTTTCTTCAGTTTCTGAAAAGAATCTTCACAAGTCTCATCCCAACTAAATTGTCGTTTATCTTCTGTCAGCCGATGTAATGGCTTGGCTATCTCTGAGAATCCCTGAACAAAACGCCTGTAGTATGAGCATAGGCCGAGGAATGCCCGCACTTCGGTTTTGTCCTTAGGGGTAGGCCATTTTTGAACTGCTTCCAGTTTCTCCGGGTCTGTCTGGATTCCATCACTGGAGATAACATGGCCGAGATAATTGACCTTACTCCTGAATAAACGACACTTTTTCGGGTTCAACTTTAATTTGGCTCCCTCTATTTTTGCGAAAACTCGCTCCAAGTTTCGCAAATGGTCCTCGAAGTCACGGCCGACAATGATGACGTCATCTAAGTAGACTAAGCAAGCCTCTCCAACTAAGCCTGCCAGTACACACTCCATGAGTCGCTCAAATGTGGCAGGTGCGTTGCACAATCCGAAGGGCATGACGTTAAATTGCCATAAACCTTTTCCGGTCGAGAAAGCTGTCTTCTCCTTGTCCTTTGGATGAATTTCCACCTGCCAGTATCCAGATTTCAGGTCTAGGGTCGAGAACCATTTCATGCCACTCAAGGTATCCAAAGTGTCGTCGATTCGAGGTAACGGGTAACTGTCCTTCTTAGTGACATCATTGAGACGCCTATAGTCCACACAGAATCTCGTGCTACCATCTTTCTTCTTCACTAATACAACAGGTGAGCACCACGGACTTGCAGACGGTTCAATAATCTTATTCTTTCTCATGTCCTCCAAAAGGCCTTCAACTTCTTTTTCCTTTGCAATTGGTATCCGTCTTGCTCGTTGACGAATTGGTCTCTCGCTTCCGGTATCTATCCTGTGCTGAACCATCGACGTTCTTCCAAGGTCCCCTTCTTGACTGGAGAAGATATTCGCGTAGCGCTGTAAAAACTTCTTAGCTTTCATTTTCTGCGAATAAGTCAGATTACTCTTGCAGTCATCGAGTAGCTCAGTCACTATTCCGTAGTTGTTGCTGTTTGCTGAGTCCGTGCCTGTCATCGAACTACACTTTTTCATCCAGACAACTTCCTCGCACTTTCCAATGACGTCACCTTTGTTCACGCAGATCTCGCGATCACTAAGATTCAAAACCTTGACCACAGCGTTACTGCTTCCACTAACAAGGGTTCTCGCCGTCATCAGTTTTTGCGCCGATGTCTTGGTAGGTGTGTCTTCGATCAACACGCATCTGTTTGACTTTGTCTTTCCAGCTGGCGGCAGTTTCACCAGCACCCGAGTTTCCGCTCGTCCAGGTATGATGATCTTCTTTGCACATGTGACTTTCCCGCAGGCGCCTCCAAGAATGAAGATTTCTTCTTCACCACACTTGAAAACTCCGTCAGCGACATTAATTCTGCAGTTGTGTTTCTTCATGAAATCCAAACCCAAGATGCAATCATCCATAATCTCAGCCACGATAACGTTATGAGAGTACGAGGACCCCCCTACATACATCGTAACTGACATTTCTCCCAGGACGGGTATTGGCTGACCGGAGGCAGTAAGAAGCCGACAGTTAATTCTCCTCTTGTGTCCCCTTGCGGCTTTTACCAGATTTGGGTTCACTATTGTTCTAGAGGCTCCTGTGTCTAGAGTCATTTTGCAATCCGTCCCGTTAATAGTCCCCTGAATCACAAGACTATTCCCGCTGCATGCCTGGGAGATAACAGTTATCGGGGCTTCCTCCGCGTCAGCCAGCACTCGCCCCTTAGTCCTGGCTTTTATTCGTTTCCCTGATCCCGGGCAGGGGACGAAGCCCCTTGCTTCTTCAGCTCCTCTATTTGTTCCTCCATCCTTTTCTTCCATGCCATCTGGGTCTCCTTCTGCGGGCAGTTGAGTTGAAGATGGCCCCTCTCGCCGCACCTGTAGCACATGGCTCCAAAAGCTTTCTTCGTAGGAGCCTTAACCTCCTTGACTTCCTCAGAGACCTCGCGGATCTTATGGGTCTGCCGTATATCATGGCGAACCGCCTCGACCTCCAAGGCATGCGCTAATGCTTCCTTTAGCGAGGTATGGTGACGAAGCCTCACTGCAGCTCTGACCTCCAGGTCTTTTATACCGTCGACAAATGCTTGAACAATATTCGTGTCCACCATCTTGGTATCGGCTCCTGGATGTGCCTTCCTGACTAGTTTTTCAATTTCCAACGCCCATTGTTGTAGTCCTTCTCCTGAGCGTTGGACTCTGTCACGCAGTTGGGCACGGAACACGTGCTCCAGGTGTCGCTCCCCGTATCTGGATTCAAGAGCCTCCATCAGGTCTTGGAACCCATTTCCTGTATGTGCTTCCAGGACCGACAAAGCTTGCCCTCTGAGCGCAACAGTGAGAGCGGTCAGGCATTGTTCTTCCGTCCATCCGTTGGCAGCAGCAACAGTCTGGAATTGTTGACGATAGGCGTTCCAAGAAGTAGTGCCGTCGTATGGTGGCACTTTCACTCTTGGTCCTTGCGCCACTACGGTAGTTCCACTAGACATCGCAACTCCCGTGGTTTCAAGGCGCACTACTTTCTTCTGTAATTCAGTGAGGCCGGTTTTCATGTTTTCCACATCCAATCCCAACCCGGTAACTCGTTCCTCCATTACGTCGACATTTTTTCGAAGCATAACCACCGTCTCACTAACATCATTTATAGCCCCAAGCACTTTTTCTTGGAGGTCTTTTTGTTGATCTTGAATTGTAGTCAGCTTGTTTTCCTGTGACTCGAGCTTGCGTTCTTGTGACTCTTGCAAAGCGCTGAGCTTGCGTTCGTGTGATTCCTTCATTTCCCGAATCAATACAAACAAACTTCCTAATTGAAGAGCCACTTGAGGGGCTGTGGAAGCTTCGATGTCACTGGTGGGCGTGGCCTGACTGGTAGGCGTGGCAAGGTGGGCGGGGCTAGTGGGCGTGGCTTGGGCCGAAGTGGGCGGAGTCTGGGGGGGTGTGGTCGGTGGGCGTGGCCTGGTGGGCGGGGCCAGTGGGCGGGGTCTGAGGGGCGTGGTCAGTGGGCGGGGCCTGGTAGGCGGGGCCAGTGGGCGGGGCTTGGTCCCCAGTTGTGGCCTCCGCAGCTCGTTGTGCCCTTGTCCTGACGCCCTCCTGTAAGTCCTCTCTCGGAGTCAATGGCATCTCCAAATCTCACTTCCGACACCAGTTGTTACGTGTTAGGGTTCGAAGGATTTGGAGAGAAAGACCTGCTGACTCAATGAAGACTTTATTCACTAGCACTAACACAAAGCACTAGGTCAAACACTAAACACTAGGTCCAACACAATGCACTAGGTCCAAACACAAAGCACTAACGATGTCCTAGGTCGTAAGCCAAGTCGTAGGTTTCACTTGTTTCACTCCGGTATCACTAGTTTTCACTTCGAAGTCGCCTCGAAAGCTCGAACTGAACTGAACTCGCGGCCCTCCCCGCGACTTTTTATACGTGCCGTCGCGAGTACTAGACGATTCTGGAAAGATACCGCGTGTTCCCGAACACGCGAGAATACAGGCCCACTAACGCCATCTAGTATCGAGTCGGGATATCACGTTGTCTATGCGTTCACTGAGTGGTTCCACCAGCGGCGCTAGATGGCGCTAGCTTCCCTGTGCCTTCGTAACATTATTATGTATGTACATAAAAATCATAAGTGGTTGTAAAGAAAGCAGTTTACATAAATTGAATACAAGAAATAAAGAAATTAATTGTACCTAGTTCTAGACTACTAAAGTATCATAATTATTTATGGTGAACTGTGTTCGCTTCTACAGTAAAATATTAGAAAATATTACTTCTAGTCTAAAAAAAAAAGTGTGTGCGTGTAACCTTTACGCGCGATTGAAAATTTATTGTTATTGTTATTTTTATTATTTATTATGTACAACCACCTAGATATTCAATAAAACAGCAAGCGCACCGTAAATAGGTTCTACCACCTAGCTTTTCAAAACAATCAGCTAGCGTACCGTATATATGTTCTACCACCAAAAAGTGTCAGAACTTTTAGTCTTAATTTTGTCCGTCTAGCCCCCTTTCGCAACACGCGATAAGGAACTTCGTTTCAAAAGTAAAAAGTACTCGTTTGATTATAATAAATTAATACATAGTTTAAAAATAAGCGTCACATCCGGCAAAAAAAAGTACTCGTTTGATTAAAATAAATTAATAGTTTAATAAGAAAATAACCGGAACATCCGTCAGAATCGAAAAATCTGAGTTACTCCCTACTCGCGCCTAAAGAAGTGTTACTTCAATAAAATTAAACAAAACTGTTTAGCGATTAAAAGATTACTTAAACGATAAAAACCTTGATGCTAAGTATCTCCAGCTCCACTTAAACTTTAATAATAATGAACCTTTATTAAATTATTAAATTGTAAATTTAAATTGTAAAAGAGTGTCTGCGAGCTACTCCCTTGTACCCCGGTAGCATCAACTCAGTGAACCGGCGGTCGATACATGAGTTACGACGTTCGTTAAGCGTATACGAATACTATATAATGAAATAAATGGATCTGAATCTGAATTAGTTCAATCCTCACGCCCACCTCACAGCTAGCTTGAACTGCTATCCCTAATCTATGTGCTTCACGTGCGGAGATCTACGTGGAACGTGTCTGGGATTATCGTTGGAAACACAGACTAAGAGAGCGGTTCAGTTTGATAGTCCTGTGGGGAAATTAAAAAGGGAATAGTTGGGTACAAGAGCTACGATTGTCCTACATAATTGTAGTAGGTACAGACTACAGATAATGAAAAGACGGAACAGAAGTAAAATGCTAAGTTTGTTTAACCCCTTTGTCCTTCCTGTTTAATATTCAACATTTGGATTAGGTAAAGTTAGGTACCACAAATTCATGTTTAAAGCCAAATTCATGTCAAGCAATGCCAGGTCGTGAGCTCAGGTGTAGTGAGTAGGTATCTCAAAACACTACAAAATTTAGCAATAAATATTGACCAAATTAAGTAATAAACTGAAATACTCTGCATCACTCTGCAATACTCTGCATCACAAGTGAGGTTTTGATATTATTATGTTTGAAATATGATGTATGTATGAAGCTTCACCAAGCCTGGGAGGTCCATACAAGCCATACGACACATCCTTTGTACGAGCGAAGCTCCCGCGATATCAGGTTACTCGTAACGACGCGCGCGAGATATACGGCCGACCTTGAGGGAAGTGGCGTCCTTAACAACTTCTATACGATGACAAATGCTTGTTGTCTTGTTAGGGGGTAGGGTCGCCACGCGCGCGGAGAACGTCCGAATATTATTGGGACGATTTTAAGTTCAAAGTATAACTTGTAGAAAGTTTTAAGTTTTGATCTATAAACAAAAAAAGTACAGGACATGCAGACAGTACTTGTCAGGCGTCGTTGAAAGGAAATCTGTCGAATTACATTTCTGTTTACGGGCACTATAGATAAAATACAGTTTTTTTATAATAATAATTATCCGTTGCTCAATATTCATTGTTTATCATTATTTATGAGACCAATCAACGAGATACAATCAAATCCACCAAATGTACCAATCCACGTGTTGTTTGGATGAAAAATATAAAAATATGTAGGTACCTTATAAATTATGATAATAAACGCTAATTGCCATCTTTTTACTTTCTTGCACGTTGAGATAGAGAAGGAGGGTGGACCGTGCCAATACGAGAGAAGTTTTCCAATTGCGGATGTGTGGTAAAAGAGTTGCAATAACGATGAGTATTATGATATCAGTACCGATTGTGTTTCTTCTACAAAGCTCTATGTACTGAAACGAATGATAAAACACACGACATAACCGCTTCAGTATATTGTTATCAGTATTTTAATCTTCAATGTATTCAAAAACACAAGTCCTAGCAACCCGCGCGGCGTGGGGTCCGCAGCTGCTAACCTGAAACTGCTCGCGGTCTCCAATTTGTTTTATTGTTCCAACAAATGTATTTTTGTTTCTGGCGGGAATTTTCTGCCGTTTAATTCTTTCCCTTCGTCTCACAACCATTAAGTTTGTGTTTGTGGCGATGAGGATAGAAGTTTGAGGAAAAAGACAAGATATTTAGAGTCTTCCTCAAGAAACGTTTTTATATTATCATGTTTTTCGATTATAAGAAACGCTGTAAGTTTTAGAGATAATGTTTATTGACTTTAGCTTGGTCCACTGATGACCGGCTGACCCGGCTCCGACGTTTAGTGGTTCTTATCCTGAGATTACCTTCTGAAATCCACACGGTTGCCATTCAGCGTTTGTTACGTACTCTGGATTTCTCTTAGAACGCATAGCGCAGCGTTAACAGAGAAGATGAATATGATGATGTACTGAACCACTTAGTGTCAACTTAGCAGGGGCAATAGCTTTCGAGGCGCTACGGTAGTGATGCGCAAGCGATCCCGTGGCGTCTCATTCGGACGCTGAAGGTGCCGCTGGGTTTTAGTGGGTATTCTAGTTGAGCCCCCATACCTGTCTGTGTGTGAAAACAGATACAGGCAGGATGCGTTAATGCATTTCACAGCGAAAAAAAAAAGGGGTCAAAAGCTAGGCGGTTCGGCCGGCACGTCCGCAAACCTATAAGCTCCCTCAATCACTGCTCACGACAGGCGCGGATACCGTAGCAGTATTCTAGTCCCGAACTACATGGACAAAGTCAGACACGCCCTCGTCCGTACGGCCGCCATCGACAGCTCTCAACATAATTCCGATCAGTAGTCGGCAGTCCGTCCCTGGCGCCGCGCCAAGCCCGCTCGTAAATCCCCGTAGGAAGAGCGTTCGCGTCTTCGCTCTGCCGGCCGCCCGCACGAGGACGACTGGACATCTAAACAACAAGCGACAACAACTAAGACAAGAAAAGATAGGAAGGCTCTCAGACCAACCACTGTGGGATATAGGTCCGTCCGTACGTTGGTGTAAAGTAATCTTTGTACGGTGGAAGGCTCTGGAAATGGTGTTGTTTCGAGGGTTACCTCTAATTAGGCTCATCATGAAAGAAATATTCTATCTACACAGCCCTTAGCGGCCCATTTCTGTAGATCTTCCTTATTTGGTGCCCGGTTCCGTCTCCTCTTTCAAATAAAAAAAGTTACAAATTACTATGCGGGTGGTAGTAAGGTCTACCTATATGAGAGTAATCCTGCCATATACGAGTATAGCGGGTAGTGAAAGTGTCGTCCGCCTTGCATCAATTGATAACAGCGCGACGGCCAACGCTCAGCAATCGCAGCAGGATAGGACCTGGCATCGCTGCCCTCACTCCCTAATATATTGCCTCCGAACAATCGGGAGCGGCGCTGTTTGCGGGACAATGAAACGGAAATAAAATAAAATTGTCAACACAAAGCCTCCGCGACTCCTGACACAGTTGGTCTCGCGCCAGCGGCCGGCACCGCGGTAGAATAATGGATGTTTTAATTCAAATATTTCGTCCGAATTGGACGCGAAAAAATGCAGGCGTTTCGCATGGGCTGGCCTTGTACGACGCCATTGACTTCGATCCTCACGAGATAAATTCGATGCATGAGACAAGCTTACATGGCAACGACGGGCGCGGTCGGTTTGTGAATGGCTGACCGCTTGTGGCAAAGTTTTATGGGCACTACCGTGCTTTGGAGGGCACGTTAAGCCGTCGGTCCCAGTTGTTTTCAATGGTGAAAATAGTCGCTAAGCCTTGTCGACCGAAGACCGACGGCTTGAGAACATTCGACACTGAGTTGCCCACTAACCCCTCCAAAAATACACATCGGAGTAGCGTGGTGGTGTATGCTCTAGGCCTCCCGCAGATATGTCTGTGGGGAGACCCGTTCCCAGCAGTGGGACGTTTATGGATTGCAGCTTATCGATAAAATAGAAGAACTTTCATATGATGTTTGCAACGAACAAATTAGCGCATATTTTAAGTACGGCGAAAACAATGCGAATTTCCGACGGTGTATTTCAAGTGGCCGCAAAACAATTCTTCCGCGTCCTTAACCAGCGGCCGCGGGGAGTGAGTTCGCAATTGGTTGGCGCTGGCTTCAAGCTGTAATCTCATATAGCAATTACACGAGGCGCGGCGCGGCACGTTTTATAATTGCAGGTTTAATCGACGATGCTCGCGGCGCGGAATAAAACCTAGGCGCGATTGCGAGGCTGAGCGAACTTCAGTCGCCCGGGAGTGCAGGGAGACCACGACCACGACCTGTACAGGACTCGGAGATTCTGTATTTTTTTCTATTTTCATAGTTGAAGTTACCGGCTTACTCACGTGTGATTTAAGTCGGATAGGCCGACTAGTTTCGATCTATTACGATGATCATCTTCAGGAGTGAACGCGCTCGCGGCGGGCACGGCGTACACTGATTCTACTTTTTCAAGCAAGCGATACAAAAGCTGTACACTATTTTATATCAAATAATAATAAACCGTATTCTACCGGATGAAAATTAAACGCTGAAGATGATAAATAGAAAAGAAAAGCAAACACTAAGTAGTTTATCAAAATGTACTCTTGCCATTGATCTGATGTTGCAGTTACAGAAAATCTTAATCAGAGTTATGGTTCAAGTAGATTATGGAATACATATTTTTGGAAGTGAATCTCAGTTGACTACCAACTTACTAGGCAGAGGAGCTGCACACGTCCATAGCTCACGATTGGAACGCTATTCTTTAGTTTACAAATGTATTCAGAGTCGTAAAACAAGACTAAGCTTAATATTTGGGTGTCAAACAAATCTGGTCGGATAATAAAACATTACAAGTAATTACGTCCAGTTCTAGCGCTCACGTTATTTCTAGTAATAAAATAAATAATCCAATACTTTTATTATCCCTCCGACGGCACACGCGGCTCGCACTCGCTCCGGCGCCCAGAAGGTCGGGCCATTAATTCCGGCCGGCAGGCATTTATGTGACAGATAAAGTGTCGGTCCTGCAGGGGCAGTGGACCAGAACAATTACTGGGCCACGCGGCTCGCGACGACGCGCGGCTGGGAATGTGATTTGTATCTGAGTATTGAGTGGCATATACTGAGTATTGAGTGGCATATACTGCGTATTGCGTGGCATATATTGTGTTTTATCTCGTTGTTCTAGTGGTCGTAACTGTGACTGCTAAGCTCGAGTCCTGGGTTCGAACCCCGGGTCGGCCAACAACTGTTTGGTTTTTCTGACATGAAATGCCCGGTCAGCTCGGAGTCTGGATTTGTGCCCGCTGTGTGGCAATAGGCTCACCAACTATTACATGGGACCTAAACATTACTGGTGAACAGTGGATGTACTACAACACGCCTCTGCCTATCCCGTCGGGATAATACACGCGTGATGTGTTTTTTTAATTCTCAACAGAGAAGTCCACCTCGAAGATCGATACATTTACGTGTTGAAATGATTATCTAAATGTAAAAGGAATAATTTTAATGAGTTGTTTTAATTACAAAGTTTTAACTATATAAGTAGGTCAAGGATTTTGAGAAAAATATCTACTGCTGTTTTTTTCTAAACAGAGTTCGATAGCTCGGTAGATTTTTTAACAATGGTCTATAAGTTTAGATCAACCAAAAGTACCTACCTACTGATAAGGTTAGGTCAGGCTAGCAATTTTAAAAGGATCGTCAAATCTTTCTTTGGTTTAGAATATCCCACAGCTGTGCTGCCCTCCCAGGCCCCAGGCGGCGCCGCGCCGCGTCGCTAGTCAACAAGCCTTTGCGTGTTTAAACAGGGCCACTAAAGTTAAACATGACTCCTGAGCGAGCCTGCGGTGTATTTTCTTTTAGGAGATAATATATTTTGCTTGCCCGTCCTTAGTTGTTCTATTGACATTGAAATTATATTCACCGGAGAAAAGTTTCATTATTAAATTGCTAGTCATTATTTTTAATCCGACGCCGCCCGCCTCGCGACGGACTCCATTCATTATTTCAAACTTCACCATTTACGGCTCAGCGACTTCTCAATATTCATTTGAGGTCTTAAGCAAAGAAATTAGTTTCATTATCTATACTAATATTATAAAGAGGAAAGATTTGATTGTTTGTTTGTTTGTTTGCATCGAATAGGCTTCAAAACTACTGAACCGATTTGAAAAATTCTTTCACTGTTGGAAAGCTACACTATCCCCGGGTGACATAGGCTAAATTTTATTTTGGAAAAAAATAGGGTTCCGTAAGATATTTGGGTTTTTCGGACACAAGGTGTAAAAAATCAACCAGAAAAGTTACTTATTTTGCTTACGCTGCCTAAGCATAAAAGATAGGACCATAAAATGTTCTAATTAATTGTAGATCTTATAAATATCTATAAAAAAGTCCGCGACACACTATACCTATCTATGTCGAGTGAGGCACAACAACCATTTTTTTATCTTGAATTTTTTTTGGACTACATTTACAGTTTATGTAGATAATATTTGATCTTTGAATTATTAAAATTGGACGTTTGGTTTTGAAGTGTCTGTCTGTCTGTCTGTCTGTTTCGCTTTCACGCCAAAACTACTGAACCGATTTCAATGAAATTTGGTACACAGTATAGAGCCTGACAAAGGACATAGACACTTTTTAATTGGAAAAAAGTGTTGTAATGGGTTGAAAAGGGAGATGAAAGGTTGTATGAAAGTATTGTCATTTTCAGAACTAGAAGCATCAAACTTAAATTTTAAGCTGTTGATAAGGTGTAATCCTTACTAATCCTATCCTACTAATATTATAAAGGGGAAAGTTTGTAAGTATTGTTACGAAGGCACAGGGAAGCTAGCGCCATCTAGCGCCGCTGGTGGAACCACTCAGTGAACGCATAGACAACGTGATATCCCGACTCGATACTAGATGGCGTTAGTGGGCCTGTATTCTCGCGTGTTCGGGAATACGCGGTATCTTTCCAGAATCGTCTAGTACTCGCGACGGCACGTATAAATAGTCGCGGGGAAGGCCGCGAGTTGAGTTCAGTTTGAGCTACTTTCGAGGCGACTTCGAAGTGAAAACTAGTGATACCGGAGTGATACAAGTGAAACCTACGACTTGGCTTACGACCTAGGACATCGTTAGTGCTTAGTGTTTGGACCTAGTGCTTTGTGTTGGACCTAGTGTTTTGTGTTGGACCTAGTGTTTAGTGTTTGAACCTAGTGCTTTGTGTTAGTGCTAGTGAATAAAGTCTTCATTGAGTCAGCAGGTCTTTCTCTCCAAATCCTTCGAACCCTAACACGTAACAACTGGTGTCGGAAGTGAGATTTGGAGATGCCATTGACTCCGAGAGAGGACTTACAGGAGGGCGTCAGGACAAGGGCACAACGAGCTGCGGAGGCCACAACAGGGGACCAAGCTCCGCCCACTGTGGGCCAAGCCCCGCCCACTGGCCCCACCTCAGGCCCCGCCCACCTTGCCACGCCTACCATACAGGCCACGCCCACCAGTGACACCGAAGCTTCTACAGCCCCACAAGTGGCTCTTCAGTTAGGAAGTTTGTTCGTATTGATTCGGGAAATGAAGGAATCACACGAACGCAGGTTCGGCGATTTGCAAGAGTCACAAGAACGCAAGTTCAGCGCTTTGCAAGAGTCACAAGAACGCAAGCTCGAGTCACAAGAAAATAAGCTGACTACGATTCAAGAGCAACAAAAAGACCTACAAGAAAAAGTGCTCGGGGCTATAAATGATGTTACTGACACGGTGATTAAGCTTCGAAAGGATTTCGACGTAGTGGAGCAACGAGTTACCGGGTTGGGATTGGATGTGGAAAATATGAGAACCGGCCTCACTGAATTACAGAAGAAAGTAGTGCGCCTTGAAACCACGGGAGTTGCGATGTCTAGTGGAACTACCGTAGTGGCACAAGGACCAAGAGTGAAAGTGCCACCATACGACGGCACTACTTCTTGGAACGCTTATCGCCAGCAATTCCAGACTGTCGCTACTGCCAACGGATGGACGGAAGAACAATGCCTGACCGCTCTCACTGTTGCGCTCAGAGGGCAAGCTCTGTCGGTCCTGGAAGCACATACAGGAAATGGGTTCCAAGACCTGATGGAGGCACTTGAATCCAGATACGGGGAGCGACACCTGGAGCACGTGTTCCGTGCCCAACTGCGTGACAGAGTCCAACGCTCAGGAGAAGGACTACAACAATGGGCGTTGGAAATTGAAAAACTAGTCAGGAAGGCACACCCAGGAGCCGACACCAAGATGGTAGACACGAACATTGTTCAAGCATTTGTCGACGGAATCAAAGACCTGGAGGTCAGAGCTGCAGTGAGGCTTCGTCACCATACCTCGCTAAAGGAAGCATTGGCGCATGCTTTGGAGGTCGAGGCTGTTCGCCATGATATACGGCAGACCCATAAGATCCGCGAGGTCTCTGAGGAAGTCAAAGAGGTTAAGGCTCCTACGAAGAAAGCTTTTGGAGCCATGTGCTACAAGTGCGGCGAGAGGGGCCATCTGCAGCTCAACTGCCCGCAGAAGGAGACCCAGATGGCAAGGATGAAAAGGCTCGAGGATCAAATAGAGGAGTTGAAGAAGCAAGGGGCTTCGTCCCCTGCCCGGGACCAGGGAAACGAATAAAAGCCAGGACTAAGGGGCGAGTGCTGGCTGACGCGGAGGAAGCCCCGATAACTGTTATCTCCCAGGCATGCAACGGGAATAGTCTTGTGATTCAGGGGACTATTAACGGGACGGATTGCAAAATGATTCTAGACACAGGAGCCTCTAGAACAATAGTGAACCCAAATCTGGTAAAAGCCGCAAGGGGACACAAGAGGAGAATTAACTGTCGGCTTCTTACTGCCTCCGGTCAGCCAATACCCGTCCTGGGAGAAATGTCAGTCACGATGTATGTAGGGGAGTCCTCGTACTCTCATAACGTTATCGTGGCCGAGATTATGGATGATTGCATCTTGGGTTTGGATTTCATGAAGAAACACAAATGCAGAATTAATGTCGCTGACGGAGTTTTCAAGTGTGGTGAAGAAGAAATCTTCATTCTTGGAGGCGCCTGCGGGAAAGTCGCATGTGTGAAGAAAGTCATTATACCTGGACGAGCGGAAGCTCGGGTGCTGGTGAAACTGCCGCCAGCTGGAAAGAGAAAGGCAAACAGGTGCGTGTTGATCGAAGATACACCTACCAAGACATCGGCGCAAAATCTAATGACGGCGAGAACCCTTGTTAGTGGAAGCAGTAATGCTGTGGTCAGGGTTCTGAATCTTGGTGATCGCGAGATCTGCTTGAATGAAGGTGACGTCATTGGAAAGTGCGAGGAAGTTGTCTGGATGAAAAAGTGTAATTCGATGACAGGCGCAGACTCAATAAACAACAACAACTACGGATTAGTGACTGAGCTACTCGATGACTGCAAGAGTAATCTGACTTATTCGCAGAGCATGAAAGCTAAGAAGTTTTTACAGCGCTACGCGAATATCTTCTCCAGTCAAGAAGGGGACCTTGGAAGAACGTCGATGGTTCAGCACAGGATAGATACCGGAAGTGAGAGGCCAATTCGTCAACGAGCAAGACGGATACCAATTGCAAAGGAAAAAGAAGTTGAAGGCCTTTTGGAGGACATGAGAAAGAATAAGATCATTGAACCGTCTGCAAGTCCGTGGTGCTCACCTGTTGTATTAGTGAAGAAGAAAGATGGTAGCACGAGATTTTGTGTGGACTATAGGCGTCTCAATGATGTCACTAAGAAGGACAGTTACCCGTTACCTCGAATCGACGACACTTTGGATACCTTGAGTGGCATGAAATGGTTCTCGACCCTAGACCTGAAATCTGGATACTGGCAGGTGGAAATTCATCCAAAGGACAAGGAGAAGACAGCTTTCTCGACCGGAAAAGGTTTATGGCAATTTAACGTCATGCCCTTCGGATTGTGCAACGCACCTGCCACATTTGAGCGACTCATGGAGTGTGTACTGGCAGGCTTAGTTGGAGAGGCTTGCTTAGTCTACTTAGATGACGTCATCATTGTCGGCCGTGACTTCGAGGACCATTTGCGAAACTTGGAGCGAGTTTTCGCAAAAATAGAGGGAGCCAAATTAAAGTTGAACCCGAAAAAGTGTCGTTTATTCAGGAGTAAGGTCAATTATCTCGGCCATGTTATCTCCAGTGATGGAATCCAGACAGACCCGGAGAAACTGGAAGCAGTTCAAAAATGGCCTACCCCTAAGGACAAAACCGAAGTGCGGGCATTCCTCGGCCTATGCTCATACTACAGGCGTTTTGTTCAGGGATTCTCAGAGATAGCCAAGCCATTACATCGGCTGACAGAAGATAAACGACAATTTAGTTGGGATGAGACTTGTGAAGATTCTTTTCAGAAACTGAAGAAACATCTGTGTGAATCACCAATCCTGGGGTATCCACAACCCGAAGGTCGGTTTATAGTCGACACGGATGCAAGCAACACGGCCATTGGAGGGGTGTTATCTCAAAAACAGGGTGAAAGAGAAGTTGTTATTGCATATTTCAGCAAATCTTTATCCAGACCAGAGAGAAACTACTGTGTGACAAGAAGAGAACTCTTGGCTGTTGTAAAGACGCTACAACATTTCAACAAATATCTCATCGGCAGACCGTTTCTACTGCGAACTGATCATGCAGCCTTGAAGTGGCTACTGCAATTCAAGAACCCAGAAGGTCAAGTAGCTCGATGGATTGAACAGCTCCAGGAGTATGACTTCGAGACGGAACACCGCAGCGGAAAAACACATGGGAATGCCGATGCACTCTCACGAAGGCCGTGTTCGGAAGACTGCAAACATTGTGTTAAGCAGGAATCTAACGAAATAACATTAAAATTAACGAGAACAAGTCCTTTGGGTCTCTGGGAGAATGATGCTATGAGGGAGGCTCAAGAAAGAGATGACGACCTTCGGCACATCATCACATGGAAGAAACGGGGTGACGTAAAACCAATCTGGAGCGAGGTTGCACCCACTGGCGCTGTCACTAAGGCGTACTGGGCGCAATGGGACAGTCTGATACTGCAAAACGGAATACTCTACCGGAAATGGGAGAAGACTAACGGCAGAGAGTTTCATCTTCAGATCATTGTCCCAAGAACGAGAGTACCAGATGTGCTCCGTGAAATACATGATGGCGTATCAGGAGGTCATCTAGGTGTCAAGAGGACGTTAACAAAAGTGCGAGAACGATTCTACTGGTTGCATTGTCGAGATGATGTACAGGATTGGTGCCGCAAATGTACTACCTGCGCTGCTGTAAAAGGACCACAGACCAGGAGCCGTGGGAACCTGCGGTTGTATAACGTCGGTGCACCGTGGGAACGAATAGCAGTTGACGTAGCTGGGCCATTTCCTGTAACGGAATCGGGTAACAAGTATTTTATGGTCGTCATGGACTACTTCACCAAATGGCCCGAAGTGTTCGCCATACCAAACCAAGAAGCTACAACAGTCGCTTCTAAGTTAGTCGAAGAAGTGATATGTCGCTTTGGCGTGCCTCTAGAAATCCATTCTGATCAGGGCAGGAACTTCGAATCGCAAGTATTCCAGGAAGTGTGCAAAATTTTGGGCATGCATAAGACGAGGACCACCGCGTACCATCCACAGTCTGATGGAATGGTTGAGAGGTTTAACCAGACTCTGGAGAGGCATTTGGCGAAAGTGGTAGACGACAAACAAAAGGATTGGGACAAGTATATACCACTCTTCCTTCTGTCGTACCGAACCGCCGAGCATGAGAGCATAAAAGCTACCCCGGCGAATGTCAATTACGGTAGAGAACTACGAATACCAGTAGATCTATTGACAGGAGGGTCACCGGAGGGACCAGAGACCGTACAAGACTATGTTTGCAATTTAAGGGAAAAAATGCGCTATATACACGCCTTGGTACGGGAAAATGGGCTACAGTCAAGTGAGGGCATGAAAACCAGATACGACCGGAAATCGAACACGAGCGGCTTCGAGGAAGGGTCACTGGTGTGGCTGCATAACCCAACTCGCCGGAAAGGAAAATCTCCAAAGTTGCAGACCAAGTGGGACGGTCCATACAAAGTGGTTACCCGACTGAATGATGTGACTTATAGGATTCAAAAGCAACCAAGAGGAGCATTCAAAGTGGTACACATAGACCGTCTGGCGCGTTACCATGGCAGTAACAACGATGCTCGGGACGAGCATCGCTAAGAGGGGAGTGGTGTTACGAAGGCACAGGGAAGCTAGCGCCATCTAGCGCCGCTGGTGGAACCACTCAGTGAACGCATAGACAACGTGATATCCCGACTCGATACTAGATGGCGTTAGTGGGCCTGTATTCTCGCGTGTTCGGGAATACGCGGTATCTTTCCAGAATCGTCTAGTACTCGCGACGGCACGTATAAATAGTCGCGGGGAAGGCCGCGAGTTGAGTTCAGTTTGAGCTACTTTCGAGGCGACTTCGAAGTGAAAACTAGTGATACCGGAGTGATACAAGTGAAACCTACGACTTGGCTTACGACCTAGGACATCGTTAGTGCTTAGTGTTTGGACCTAGTGCTTTGTGTTGGACCTAGTGTTTTGTGTTGGACCTAGTGTTTAGTGTTTGAACCTAGTGCTTTGTGTTAGTGCTAGTGAATAAAGTCTTCATTGAGTCAGCAGGTCTTTCTCTCCAAATCCTTCGAACCCTAACACGTAACAGTATGTATGTATGTATGGATGGTGTGTTACTTTTTCACGTAAAAAGTACTGAATGGATTTTAATGAAACTTTACAATAATATAGCTTATACATCAGAATAACACACAGGCTAAAATTTATAAAGATATTGTGTGAATTGTCCAAAATATGACGATAAGTGTCAAGTAGGTAAGTAGGAAAAAATCTACCATCTGCGAGCTATTCTGGCGTGCGCTGCCAAAACTACTGGACCGATTTAAAAAATTCTTTCACCATTAGAAAGCTGCATCTTCACTGAGTGACATAGGCTATATAATATTACTAGGCGTAAACGAAACTATTGGTATAATCTATATATATGTAAAATAAAGTCGTGTTAAATTTTTATTTTTTTAGTAACCTGACGCAAATAGGGTTTATGTGTCTGTATTATAATTTTGATTTTTATATAAAATACCCGTGCGAAGCCGGGGCGGACCACTAGTTTATTATATTTGTATTATTTATTGTATCTAAATTATAGACTTAAAGCGAGGGATATTTTATTTTTTCTTTCTGGGGTTTGTAAAATTTGACGTCAGCACAGACCAGGGTACAAGGAGTTACCCTCGATTAACCCTCCTCAGAGTAGGCGCGGCCAGGTGACCGGTAGGCCAGTGACGGTGGTCATCTAGATGGTAACACCTGTAAGTAGAGCTGTTCAGGGCTGGCGTACCGGCGACTCCTGGGGCCTCCAGACTGCTCACGATCAGCTACCGCAGCCTACTCGTTGGGTGGGCTAACTACTCTAAAAATTTACCGATCGGTGTGTTGCAGGGGGCCGCGAAGCCGTTCCCGCGGGTGGTGCGCGCCAACGTGGGCGACTGCCACGCGCTGGGCCAGCCGCCCGTCACCTTCATCAGGCAGGTCGACCGACGTTTAAGCGATTAGGCAGATAGACCTATCTGCCTAATCGCTTAAACGGTGGCATCGGCTGTGGCAGTGTATAGCTTGTAGTCCCGCTTACGATGTTCTGTACCTTGTGCTGCGTTAATGCGTAAGAACCGGTGGGTTTAAAACTCACGTCAAGAGATGGCGCTCCAAGTACATTCATCGACACGCGGTTGATAATAACCACATAATAACTGAGCGGCAAAGGCAGCCAATTATAGCGAGAGCGCCATCGATTTCGACGAAGTATATTAGTCCGGACTAATCATAAGCTCGATTAAACAACGATACTTCTGATAGTAAAAGGCAAATTTTCGTTTCGATAATTAATTACGAAAAATAAGTCATAACGAAAGTGTAATAAAGTGTCAATGGGTAGGTAGGTGTACAAGCTAGTGTGTGTTGCAGGTGCTGGCGCTTGCCGCGTGGCCCAGGCTGGCTGCCGCCCCGGGTATACCCGGGGACGTCAAGGACAGGGTACAGGAGATATTGCGGGATTGCACGTGAGTACCTACCCCACTGGCGGCGAGTACCTATCCGGAAATCGACCGAGGGATTCTCAGTCACTCTGTACCACCCAGTCGTATTAGGAAAAACAAAATACAATAAAGATACTGAGATTACTAAAACAAATTGAAAAGTAGCATAATTGTACAAAACAAGAAATAATACGGGTTTAAAAGGCTATAAAGGCAAATCTAAATAGGAGTTCTATCCCCAGAGTTTTAAAAGTCGCGCGACGCGGAATTTACGAGCGCCGTAAAAGATTTTCATGACGAATAATTCCGTCATTCCCGGAATTGCGCCGGACGGGATACGGTGACAGTTTGAGACTTATCTTGTAATGCAAGTAAGTACTTATTTATACTAACATTATTTTTTAACATAACCATAAGAGGCCAATGTGCAGAAGGGGACCTCAAAAGGCTGATGGAATAAAACTTATATTGCAATAAATACGTGGGACTTCGGTGTCGAGAGAGTTGAGTTGAGGCTTTGAGGACTCGAGAGGTCACTATTCACTAATTCCTTTTTAATGATCTGAAGGTGAACATCATCTTCTGTATCGTTGAAGGAAACGTTAGTTTAATTTTAGAAAGCTACGGGGACCTTAAAACAGTTAAAACTACCATGCAGAGGGCTGCTGGGCAAGTAGTATGAGTTGCGTGCGGGCGCCGCACTGAACTGATCTCCATGGAGGATTACTGCCGATAACTCTCCTCTGAATGTACCTCGTGTGGATTAAGCGCTCACGATTGCACGGTACTAACACTGCTGACTACAGAGTAGTGGACTGTATATTATATGTATAGCAAAGACTTCTTTCCATGTAATTTTTATTTATTGAGCTCGACGAGTTTACAATGTCGCGGTGAAATATACTGAGTTGAGAGCTGTCGTGAACTAAGTTAAAGAATTGAGTTGTAAGAACTGAGTGGTAAGAACTCAGTTCCGGTCATTATTAATCGACTGGTAAATTACAAGCGAGCTGAGCTGCCAGCTCCACAGGGGCAGGCGAGGGGCAGGCGAGGGGCAGGCGAGGGGCAGGCGAGGGGCGCGAGGGGCGCGAAGGGACAGAAAGTACAGCGGCCTTATGAATTCTTTGGGATTTCTATTGCCTTTACCTAGGTTACTGCTAGCTATAGGTTCTGTATCATGTGAGGAGATTCCTAAAAACAGTTCCAAGGACCCTGACAGACACGCTAAAATTCATTTTGTAATATTAATGCTTTAATTTTTCGGTTATAATGTCGGGATTCAGGGGAGCCATTAATATTATGAAGAAGAGGGGAATTAATGCGGTGATCCAACTTCCAACCATCTTTATTACCTTGAATTATTATAGGTATGGTGGAAAGAAATATTGGCGGTAGATACAAAATGTTATGACGTTCATTAAGCGTATACAAAATACCATAAAATGAAAAATAAATGAATCTGAATCTAAAGCGGGAAACAGGTGCATTCAGAGGACAGGATCGGGAGGAGAGACGACGGTCGAGGGAGGATTGTGTCCGGCAGTGGACCTGGAAAGGCTGATGGATGTAGGCAGGCAGATAGGTATTTTTATACTAGCTTGCCCTGCGGCTCCGCTCGAATCAAATCGTTTTACGCAAAAAAAATCTCTAGGTGCTATTCAAATTTCAATACAAATCAATTTATTCTTTAAGGTTACATTAGTTGATACAAATGTAAGTAAAAAGTAGGTACGCTTATTTTTACCAATTTTAAACATGCAAATAGAAGTATTACACAATTTTCCTTAATAAAATATATCCCATGCCAATCTCCTAGCCGTGTAAGTACTTCATCTACGCAAAAAATGGCTTCGGCTTCTTAACGAGTTACGGCGCTGACGTCCACTTACCTACTTGTCGACGAGTTGCACGGGTTGGCGATGCGTGCACAGCTGATGGCGGAACTCAGTCACTTCTAATGAGGCTCCTCACGGCAATGAACTTATTAATCACTAATAGTAAAGTCGCGTGGCCTCCGACTCCAGGCCAGGCAGTAAATTGATAAAAGCAGACACGTGCCCGACGCCACAGTATGTAATGAGCGCTGGCTTTCCACTTTTTCTTAAAAAAGTCTAAACGGAGGGTATGGTGACATTTCACACTTTGCGAAATAAAAAATGCGCGCATACCCTACCTTAAATTATAAGCGCTCGTCTGTTGTCAAGGCGCCGGTCTCACTCACTCACACATGGAACGAAACCAGGTTAGTTACTTGTTATATGACAACAATTAGGCCTAAGTACTCTTGATAGAGGTTCAATGTTCAGCATAAGGAACGCTCGGCTACGAACTCGCAAAATACATTTTGTAGAACGTCTAATCGCATCGGATTCGTGTGGCGCCATATACCTACATACACTTATATTAATTATTAATTAGCTGATACGCTAGTTTTGTTTCTCGGGAATTCAAGAGATTATAGACACAGTTTAAAGAGTCTTCTTACTAAGTAGTCTTTATACTATGTTATAGATTTAATTATACATTGATGCGATATCTTTCCTGCGACAGGGTCGTACTCGTCGTACTAGTCGTACTCGTACTAATGACCGAGCCAGCCGGCCCGTGCCCGCGACGCACACGCGAGAGCCGCTAATCCATTGTCAGGCGCGCTGTAAGCCGCGCCCGGTTATTTACGATGTTAATTACTACGACCGCTTGTCTGACAAATTATTCACGCGTTCCGACGCAACGGCCTCACCGCCGGAGATGATTAAGAATTTTATTACTTGACAACTGATAGCAATACAAAAATTAAAATAGATTATTGAATCGAATTTACATGAATTTGCGAGTTTATTGGAATGTTGTCTGGCACATTGTCAATAGATGGCGCTGACACAAATTGATTACACTTTTTCGGCGAACGATTCTGCGGGTACTACAAGAACTGTACTTTTTATCATGGATAAGGTCGCAAATGAGCATGCAGCTAAAGAGCTTAGTATGCCGTTAGTCTCGTTCGAAGTCGGTCTCAGTTCTGCTTCCATTGAGGACTGAGATGGAACTTGACTGACTCAATCGCTCTGGAGTCGCCGCGCGCCGCCGGTGGCGCCCCCACGCCCGGTTGATTTCTATTAGCATGACAGTGACGGCGCGACACGTTTGTAAATTTATGCGAATCGATCCCATTCGCATGCAAAGCGGTTATTAAAATGTTTTTTTCAATAAACTCCGGGAGCGTCCCGAATTCCCTCGCATTGAAATTTTAATGAAAGCCATGATTTTCACAACATTTTGACGAATAAATTAGCGTGAAAGCACGGCGAATGCAGGCGGGATTACCTGATAAAATATTAATTTCGAAATTCCTCGCAATGTTACTTTGCGAGTCGCGCCAACGCCACTATTTTACCGACGCCATTCACGCTGAAGATCTGATAGCCGGTTAAGTTCTCATTAATGTCTACAGTAATTAATTATTTACTTACGATATTTTACTAACAAGCTGTCTATCTACCAATATACGTAAATATATAAATAATAAATAAATAAACGCTATACACTCACACCTCCGCGGTAAACCTGTCCTGTGTTGTCAGTGGAATAAATATCTGCCTCGGCTGGGATTAGATCCCAGGACCCGCGGAGGTCGTGACCGCTAGCGCGCTACTATAATCATTGTTACAAACCTTGAACAAGACTCAGAAGAGTCTATGTAAAAGTTACACATGTGTAGAACTGCCTTTGAGAACTACAATGGCTTTTATATGTTTTACATAGGCTCTAACATCTCTAAATAATCACAGAACAGCTTATCTCTAGTCTGTCTAATGCTGGAGCCACATTATCGCGCATATATCGCGAATATTCGTGTCGCGTTGACGCGATGAAAACATCGTAGAGGTGTAGCCATGTCGCAACAAAACCCTTTGATTCGCAAAGCATTCGAGTTCGCCCGAATATATCGTGATTCGACGAACAACCGCCACTCTTATCGCGATAATGCGAATATTCTCCGTATCCCAATAATGTGGCTCCGGCATCGATGGTTGCCCTGTGCAGGCAGGGCTCAGTGGGCGCGTACTCCCCGCCGAGCGGGCTGCCCGTGGTGCGGCGGCGCGTGGCGGAGGCACTGGCGGCGCGCGACGCGGCCCCCGCCTCGCCCGACGACGTGTGACTCGGCGCCGGCGCCTCGGACCTGGTGCGCGCCGTGCTGCAGCTGCTCGCGCAGGACGTCGGGGGCAGGCCGCCGGGTATGCTCTCGAAAGTCTCGCTCTGACCTCGAATGCGCAGAAGTCGAAAGGTGTCTGTCAGTCGTAAGCGCCGATGTCCTGATACCTCATGCGCAGCTGTCTCCTCCGAATCTCGTTCAGAACTACACTTTCGTGCCGACAGTTGTAGCTGCAACCCATTAAGGGCGACCCATTAACGGGTGCTTGGATGGGGCATGAGTTGGCTCTCACAACTGACAAGGATTGCCTACTCTCCATGCTGCTTCGTGGCGGACTGCGGGGGCTGGTAACAACGAAGCCCGGATATTTTAACGACGGTTACTTTATGATGCATGATTCTTCACTATTCTTTCCTTCACCGTTACAGCAGGTGACGTTTAATTTCTTAAATCGCACATAACTTACGTATAACGTGGGTTTGTGGCTCCTGCAGGACATACCTTGAGCCTTCCAACATTACCCACGGTTCAATTCATTCATTCATTGACGCGTATGAAATAGTAGCCGATAAGTAAGCGTGCCATTTAATAAAAGCGTAGGTCAGTACAATTTGTCAGTCTGTCTGTGTTACCAATTAAAACGTATTCAGATGGAACCAGTCATAAATGTAAACAGCGTAAGCGGATCACCGCCAACCGAGCGGCTCGCAGCGGCCATAACACCCGCTTACGCTAAGCAGTGCGACGCCACGTGGCCGCCACATAAGCTCGGGGTTGACCGGAAATTTAGCGGAACGCTGAAAATCTGTGCCCCAGGACATTGGTGCTAACGTTGATCTAGACGCACTGGGTTATGTCCTCGGATTGAAGGGTAAAGTCAAGAGCAATTTTAGAAGGGAAACCATGTAATTTTCTTCACCAACACCACAACCTCTTCTTTGTCCCACTGTTGGGCACGGGTCTCCTCTCAGAATGGGAACTAGGCCTTAGTCGACCACGCTGGCCAAGAGCGGATTGGCAGACTTTCACACACTATTTTCAATTTTCTTCATTAACAACAAAATGAGCATAGATTTTCTCAAAATGACAATCGTCAGGTAATAGCCGATTAAGCAAGCTGGTACAGTGCAAATTACTGAGCACGTAGACCTGGCAATGCCTGTTTCTGCAATCAGTACAATACAATCACCTATCTGGGGTTGATTACGAAAACGAATATTTACGAGTTATCAATCTCGAGCCTACTTTAAAATCGAAGACTATAAATTGGAGTTTAGGACTACTCTTCAGTCAGTAATTTTTTCAAGCCAATCCTCCATGGCACCATAGCCAACTTCTCTCAGTCGATTGGGCAATCACAAACGCCAGAGAGCAATCGTGCGGGGTTCGCGGGGCGAGGGAGGGGGTGGTCGACCCGATCTACCGACCACTCGTTCGGTATCAGCAGCTTGACAATTTTAGAAAGACATTTAAGTGATATATTTGACTAACACATACACTGAGTTAAATATACACATATGGGACAGACTAAACCAAAAAATTATGTGCCATCCCTGCGGAAATTATAGTATTTCGCGAAACTTCGTACTGCTTCAAAGTAAGTAAGAACGGTGACAATTTGAGATCATCATATTATCATTAACATCATCATTAGCAGCGTGGTGAAACAGGCTCTAGGTGAACATGTCCGCACTCCCCAGTGGTGGGCGGCAAATGGATGCTTAGTTCTGCTCGTCCCCGATGTTCCAGCGGTGATGATCCCGGTCCCCCAGTACCCGCTGTTCTCCGGCGCGCTGGCCGAGCTGGGGCTGGCGAGGGTCGACTACCAGCTGGACGAGGAGACGCTGCGGCGCGAGGAGCTGGAGCGCAGCTGGCGCGGCGCCGGGGACTGCTGCGTGCGCGCGCTCGTCGTCATCAACCCTGGGAACCCCACTGGACAGGTAGACTCCTACTGACCACCCCCGGATGATTTATTGGCTTCTTGACGCAAAAAAGACTTTTGTAAAGAAGCTGCTTAGACCAATCATGTCGTTATTGTAAAATTAGACCCCATTAAAAATTTCACATAAAATTAATTGCATTTCATTAAATACTCAATCTGCCGTGTAGTAATTGTTTTTAAAGCAATTATGGTCCGGTTGGAAAGGTGTGGTTTCCGGTTACACTTCTTTAGAGGCGACCATCTTATTAGCATTTACAACAGTTGAAATTCAAATTAATGCTCAAGTAGCAGGCCTTAAAGAAAAAATTGAAAAAATGTAAAATAATTTACTGAAATACTTGTAATTTACAAACAAATTTTCATACAGTTCAAAACCCTTTAGTTACAGCCAATTAGATAATGCACAACTCTGTTAATTAAGAACAGCATGGTCATGCCATTCATCTTAATTTATTCCAAGCAAAAAACCCATTCATTTTTTGTTGTCTTTTTACTTCATAAAGCAAAGGAACGTCGTCGTATTATCAAACTGAATCTCTGGCAATCAACAATATTCCAATGCGCCTTCTCCAGCCCTCCAGGTCAAACATTCCGCCCTTTGAATTGCAAACAACTCCAATAAACTGAATTTTTATTTTATTCGTATCCTGTCGTTTAGCCACTTCCTACTGCGCAGCGCAATTAGCCGCGCGTTCCTTTTTTTTTTTTTTTTTTATCGCTGGAAAATCCTCATGGATACCCGACAGGCGCGGGGGGGCGCTGTCGGGTTATGCCGGACTCTTACCGGCTAAAAACCAGCGGTGTTCCTCCTCGCCGTCTTCCGGCGGAGCTGCGGGAACGCTTTCGCACACTTCCGCTGCTCCGCCGACGGTTGCCCGGGACTCGGGGCCCATCTCGTGGGGCGCTCACCTGTGGCGCCACTCACCATTCAACCTGGCGTGCCGGAACACGGGACACGCCAGCCGTCTCGGGGGTCTCCAACTGGGCGATGGTACCCCCCGGTTCCACCGCCCGGAGACCCACCTTATGGGGGAAGGCGGCGCTCATGCGCCAGGCGCCTCCGACCCACTCTTTTACGGCGGATTGGGTTGGACAGAGGGTCGTCTTCCCTCACCCGCTCCGCCGCCTCCTTCTGCGCCATGACTTCCTCGCAATATCGGAGCACCGCCTTCCACGCTCTGTCGCTGCCGACCATGGCTCTCACGACGCCCGGCAGCGACAGGTCGCCCCCAATCACCGCCGCGAGCGTCGCCCGCGGCTCCGCCCACTCAGGGCATTCCGCCAGCGTGTGCTCCGCCGTGTCCTCTGGACACCCACAAGCGTGGCACACGCTGGTCGGCTCACGACCCGCCACGCTGCACAGGTACCTGCCAAAGCAACCGTGCCCCGTCAGGACCTGCACAGCGCGGAAGGTGAGGGCCCCGTGTCGGCGATCGACCCACCTTTCTAGGACGGGCCGAATCGCCTCCACCGTCCTTCTGCCGGCGGTCGGCTCCGCCAGCCTGTCCTTCCATTTCCGGAGGAGGACCTGGCGGTCGAGTTGCCTCTGCCGCCCGGCCTCCTCCGGCTCTGGCTCCACCTCATCGGCTCGTGCTGCTGCGCTGCGGCGCCAGTACACCGCCGAGAGCACCTCCGCGTCCAGGTCCCACGGTAGGGTCCCGGCCAGGACGCACGCCGCCTCGCACGAGATGGTGCGGTATCCTCTCACCACCCTGATCGCCATGACCCGTTGCGCTTGGCGCAGGAGAGTCCTATTTTGGGCGCTCAGGGTGTCCGCCCAGATCGGGGCCCCGTAGAGGGCCATCGACCGCACCACCCCGGCGTACAACCGCCGGCATGCGACTGTCGGCCCGCCCAGGTTCGGCAGCAGCCAGCTCAGAGCTCCGGCCGCTCGCAACAACCTGGGGGCCAACCGCCGGAAGTGCTCCCGGAAGTTCCAGCGGCTGTCGAGGACGACGCCCAGGTACCGCATCGTCGACTCGACAGCGATGGGGACGCCGCCGACCACCAGCTGGGATCCTGCGGGAGGGGCGCGTCGGGCTCCGCGGAAACACAGAGCCTCTGACTTTTCCAGCGCCACCTCCAGCCCCAGCCGGCGGATTCGGGCCACCACTTGGGCCACTCCGGCCGTCGCCAACAGGGCCGCCTCGCGGTACGTGGCGCCGCAGGACGTGACGAGGGTGTCGTCGGCGTAGCATGTTACGTCGACCCCCCGCAGATTGGCGCCCCGCAGCACCCAGTCGTAGCCGATGTTCCACAGGAGTGGCCCGAGAACCGATCCCTGTGGAACACCGCACGTCATGACCCGGCGGCCCCACCCGTCGCGCGTCGGGTACACCACTTCCCTCTCGGAGAAGTAGTCGAAGAGGAGACGACGCAGGTAGTCGGGCACGCGATGATAGCCCAGCGCCGCCCCTATACAGCCCCAGGGGAGGGTGTTAAAGGCGTTGGCGATGTCTAGAGACACCGCCAAGACGTACTCTCCCCGGGACACCGCCTCCTCCGAGAGGTCCCTCACACGCGCGATGGCGTCGACCGTCGACCGGCCTCGGCGGAAACCAAACTGCCGGTCGCTCAGCCCCGGCCCGACCCGTTCGAGGTGCTCGACGAGGCGCGCGGAAATAATCCGCTCGAAGAGCTTGCTCACCTCGTCGAGCAACACTATGGGCCGGTATGACGAAGGCGAGTCCGCCGGGCGGCCCTCCTTGCGCAGCAACACGAGCCTGCCGACCTTCCACTTCCTCGGAAAGCGGCCACTCCGCATACAGGAGTCGAAGAGCTCGACCACCCTGGGCCCGAGGGCCTCCAAGGCGAGCACCCACACCTTGCCGGGTACCCCGTCGGGGCCCGGTGCTGTGCTCTTGGCGCGGAGCCGCTGGACCGCGGCCTCCAGCTCCTCCTGGGACACCTCGGGTATCGAGGCGTCCGAGCCCTCCGACGCTGCAGCCGCCATAGGCGGAGGCGCCGAGTCGGCCCTCTCTGGGAAGAGAGTGGCGACGACGTTGGCAACCAACTCTGGTTGGAGACTCCGGGTTAGCGGAGGGGCCCAGGGGCGCAGCCGGCCACGCACCGTCTTGTACGGGCGCCCCCAGGGATCTCTGTTCAGAGTCTCCAACCACTCTCCCCACGACTCGGACTTTGCCTCCCGTATGGCGATCTGCAATGAGATGCATCTCTCCCTGTATGCGGCGTAGAGGCGGCTTTCCTCGGCGTCCACCCGTCTTCGCCGCCTTCTGTAGTGAGTGTACTGGCGTCTGGCTGCAACGCACGCTTCGCGAAGCCGGCGCAGGTTCACCGACCACCAGTACACCCATCTGCGGGGCGGGAGCGGTCTGGCGCGCGACATACCGGCGTCGCACACCTGCACCATCGACTCGCTCAACCGCTCCGCTCGCCCGTCCACGTCGGCCGCCGGGCCCTCCGGCGCCGGCTGCCAAGCCTGGACGATGGACGCCTCGACGATGACGTCACCGTCCATGGTCTTGAGGGCCCAGCGCGGTCCTTCCCCACGCGGAGGTCGGCTCTGTGGAGCTCCAGGGTTAGCGGAGACCTCGAACCGGATATACCGATGGTCCGAGAGCGTCTCCGCCTCCTCGAGCACCCTCCAGTTTCGGACACGGCGCGCAAGACACGGGGTCGCGAACGTGAGGTCCACGATGGATCCCCCGTTGTGCCGCACGCACGTGTTTACCGACCCCCGGTTTAGAAGAACTAAGCCCGACGTGGCAGCCCACTCCTCTAATACCCTGCCCCGCGCATTGGTGACCGGAGAACCCCAAGCCGTAGACTTGGCGTTGAAGTCCCCGGCGACCAGCACCGGGATTGGGTGACTCTGGCCGACCAGAACACCGACCTCAAGCAGGAATTGCTCGAATGCGGCCAGGCTCCGGTTCGGCGAGAAGTACACGCCGACGATCGTCACGCCCATAAGGGTGGCCGCGACGCATCCGTGGCCCTTCGCTGTTTTGTCGAAGGGCGGGGAGCCGGCAGCCGTCTGCGCGACGATCGTCACCGTGCCCTCCCGGTCACCAACCCAGTTGTCCCTGGCGGGGACAAGGTAAGGTTCCGACACCACCGCCGCCTGGATCGACCACTCGGCCAGGCTCTGGTACAAGAGGTCCTGAGCCCTGGCCGAGTGGTTGAGGTTCGCCTGCAGGAGAGACATGGCCATCCTTAATCGACGGTCATGTCTGCGACCCTCGCAGCGCGTTCCGCGTTTCCTCTTTGGGTTTGCGGACCTGGCGGTGGCAGAAGCGGCGGCACATGCTCCGCTTCCCGCTCTGTGGTCCGCCGGCTTCTGCTTCGCCTCGCACAGCGGGCAGTGTGGGGCAGCGGCACAGCCAGCCGCCTTGTGGCCTGGTTGACCGCAGCGATAGCAGGCATCGCTGCGGTCCACCTCGCAGGTGCATTTGCTCCGCACGTGCCCCGAGTCGAGGAACCGGTAGCACCGCAGGGGCCTGGCCTCGAGAAGCCTGACCCGGGCCGACACCCACCCCACCAGTAGCCGCCCGCTGGAGGCGACCTTCTTGGCTGCCGTGACAGGGCAGCGCACCCAAGCCGTGCCGGGGCTGTCGGGGGAGAAGCGGCGAATCTCCCCGCACTTGATCTGTTCGGGGGGGGATTCCCCGGAGCGGGCCACCGCAGCCGCTACCTCTTCCCGGGACACCGCGTCGTCCAGCTCGCTGATGCGCAGGTCTGCGCATTTCACGGGCCTGGAGACGCGGACCAGGTCCGCGGGAAGGACCTCCCGCAGTTTGCCCGCCAGCAGGTCCGCCTTCTCACCGCTGTCGGCCCCGGGAATCTCCAACACACGGGCCCCCGTCACGGCGGTTCTGAATCGTAGACCCTTCAGGCCTAAGCCTTCCAGGTCGATCCGCCGCTTCGCCCCGTCGAGCACATCCTTGTAGGAGAGCTCCTTGCCCTCCATCGTGGCGCCCGGCTGGATGGTGAGGGTCACCGCTGCCGAGCGCGGGGAGCGAAGCTTCGCCGCAGGGTTCCTCTTTTTAGGCGGGGTTGCCGGCTTGTCGGACGGTGCGCTGCCCTTCTTCTTCCCCCGCTTGTTCCGCTTGGTAGCCGCGATCCACTGCTCGGGCACGGCCGTCGTCGGGGGCTTCGGAGCGCCAGGTGTCGGCGCTGCCACCTCTGAATGCGCTTTTGGAGGCGCTTTCTTTTTTTTACCGCCTCGCCCGGCCTCACCGGCCGCGGGAGCGGGAGACGCAGCCGCAGCCCTCGCCCTGTCGGCGGCCAAAGGCGGCCGGAGGCGTGGCTCGGGAGGGAGCCGCATCTCGAGCGCCTCGAACCTTGCGCTGATCATGGTCCCCACTTCCACCATGATCGAGCGCTTCAGCGAGGCGACATCGTCGAGGATGGCTCCACTCGACTCCGCAGGCCTGACAAGGCTCGCCCGCAAGTCCGCGATCTCCTTGCGGAGTTCCGCGACCTCGCCTTGCAGGCGGGCATTGGCCCTTTCGAGCCGAGCCGTCTCCTCCGTAGCGGACCGCTCTGCCAGCTCCGCTACCACCTCCCTCAGGATCGCAGAGGCCTCCTTGAGGTCCCTCTGCAGCGTGCCCTTCAGGTTGCGCGATTTTGTCGCGACAGCCTGAATGAGGAGCACGCTGTCCTCCGCCTTTTTTCGCAGCTCGGATGTCGAGGGTCCGTCTTCGCCGCGTGACAGCGACGACGAGTCGGACAGACACCTCGACCGAGGGCGAGATTGGGGTCGGAGGTCTTGGGCCATCTCGGCCACCTCCTTCTCCGTCCGGAGCTTCTCCTCCTCTCTCTGCGCTTTTAGGTACGCCTGCTTACGGCCGACGTACTGGCCCGTTTTGGGCGGTCGCCCTCTCCCTCGCTTCGGAGCCGTCGGCGTGGGAGCAGGCTGCTCGACCACTGCCGACTCCTCCTCACCTCCGATGTGGGGCCGTTTGCGCGCATTGCGCCAGAAGCCCCCCGACGTGTCGTCTCCGGACGACACCGACACCAGGGTCACCACCGAGGAGTCAGTCTCCTCCGCAGTCTCCTGGGTCTCCTCGTCCCTCATCACGGTGCCGTCTTTCTCGGTGTCCATTGTGCATTTGCTTTGGTCGTGTTTACGGAGGCCAGCGGATTGCCGGCCTACGAGGCAGTTCTTGCCCCCCCCAGAATACGCGGGGCTGCTCGCGTCCGTAGACGCAAGGAGGGATTCTCCGGCTGAGCCGGTACCCTCCTGGGGTAAATTACTCGTACCTTGAGAACTTGCCATGTTTTTTGTACTCTTTTTTAACGGGGTGAGTTCCCCGGGCCTCTAGGGATTGGGTACCCCCCAACCATTCATCCCCTCGCCGAGAGCCAAACTTGGAATTAGGGTAATTTTTTAGAGAGGTTTTCTTCCTCGCGGCCCCCACCGGAGTGGCGGCCCTCACCCCTGACGCCCACGGGTCAGGGAGCGAGTTGGCCGACGGTGGCCTAAGCCATGCTGCCAGTCTCGTGACCGACAGCCCGTCGCCCCCGCGTTTGGGTGAGCAACCCTCATGGGTTTTTCCCACCCTGGTCCCATCCACAGTGCCCTCTGCTAAACCAGAGGGACACGTGGAGAGACCCCACCCCATGGTCTCATCCACACTACCCTCTGCTTGAGCAGAGGGACACGTGGAGAGACCCCAACTGTGAGCCGCTCTTGGTCTGGCCCCTCCCTCCAAGCCTGCCCGTTATGGGAAACCCTGTACGGTATAGCCTTGGAGATCATCGGGACACGCAAGCCCCCCCACCACGACAAGGTGGCGGCCCCCGGGGGGGAGCCGCGCGTTCCTGCCGCGACAGCGGATCAGATAAGGCGGAATGGTTGTTCGCATTTTAATATTAAGATATGCAAACATGCATGTAGCCAACCAGTTTTGCCGACCAATCTCATCGGTCAGAAACCTTCTCGAGTATTGTATGAAGAAGCTTTGATTAAAGAAGAAGAAGCACTACTACCCCTTAAAACTAAATTCTAGTAATTTAAACTTACTAGAATTGGGTTTTATGGAGTAGGTGACGGTACCCTAGATGCAGAAGCTGTCAGTAAACGATAGTATCTGGATTGTAGGAGTAGGCTGTTAGCGTAGCCTCTTGAATAATCTATAGCGTCTCGATCATTTCTGGAATACTAGTAATAACAATAAAAGTAACTTTAAATTCCAGAAAAAAAACAGTTACGTGGCAAAAATTTACATGAGGATGGCATATGGATTCTACCACCTACAAATCTGCGTATCTTAATCATGTCTTTAATCGACGTCACTGGCTAGAGACATCGTCCCCCGAAGCAATTTACTAACTCCTTGAAGCATTGTGTCTCCCGAATAAATTACTCGATTTAATTCGATGTGAATAATTTATCCCGCAGAGATATACAAGCGGTCATAAATCCGGAATTTAGAGCTTTCTTATCAGGAGATTTCATGAGGGTATAAAGTAGAGCGTGTCTCCTTCCATTGTAAAATGTATTCTATTGTGTATTCAGTAAGGTCGGCGAGCGAGTCCGTTGCATGCATCATCGTGCGTTATTGTCTGTTGTTGTCGACAGGTCCTGTCGCGCGGGGACATCGAGGACGTAATAAGATTCGCGTACGAGCGCCGGCTGCTCATCTTGCCGGACGAGGTCTACCAGGAGAACGTTATCAGCAAGCCGTTCCATTCTTTCAAGAAGGTAAGCTTTTGATTGTAGTTAAGTAATAATCATTTTGCTTCCGACATCTACTCGTAAGGCTTTGTGATGCCATTTCCTTTTTATAATCGATATGTACTAATATTATAAAGCGGTAGAGATTTTTTGTTTGTTTAAACGCGTTTTCTCTGGAAGTACCAGTACGATTTAAAAAAATGTATAAGAAAGCCACATTAATTACGAGATTCACCAATGAACCATGAACCAAGGACTAGGACTCTAGCTTACCAGCCGCCCTTGCGATCAACGAAACAGAATTTATATTAATCATTTGTTTGTCTCTTAGAGTATGCAATGAAGAAGGTGTATGTATGCTTGGATTAGATGGATGGATGGATAGACTTCTTCTATTTCAACTTCACTGGTACAGTTTCTCTGGTTATATCCTTGAGAAGGACAGGAACTATAAACGCAACTTTTGTTATTTATGTAATCCACGCAAGAGAAGCCGCGGGCATCCGCTAGCTGATATCAGGCGAAACAAATCGTAAATATAAGATAATGTTTTACCGATTTTAATCTTTCGAACCTTTGTCCGCGGGCCGCGCCACTGAATGCGCCCAAATTACTGAACATTTACTTAAAATTATTACGATGTTATCGCATCTGTTTCAATTTTAAGCCTGTGTTCATGTTCGCTGTACGGGAACGTTATGGAAATATTTACCGAATCAGTCCCCTCGGGGTGACGAACGACCTTGGTCCACCGTGCCCGCCAGTGGCCTGGCTCGTACGTAAGGAGGCAAAGTCTGGCACTATGATTTCATTCGTACTCGTACGTAAGTTGGTAAGTACTTATTTAGCTCTTTTCACTACAATGGCAGTTTTATGGGACGGAATAGAAATTTTATGTTGTACATATTTATTACGGGACGATACGTAATAATGCACATTACAAAGCTTCTGAGTAAAATTTTTAAACTAGTCGACTACGTGACGGTTGAGGGCTTTTGAAACTTCCGCGTGTTTAGACATTACTTACGGATCAACTATTTACATCCATACGTCCATCAGCCTTTCGAGGTCCACCGCTGGGCATAGGTCTCTCCTACACCACCCCACTCCGACCGGTCCTGTGCCTTCTGAATCCAACGGATTCCCGCCGTCTTCTTCAGGTCGTCTGACCAAGCAGTCGAAGGGCGACCTGTGCTCTGTTTACATATCGCCAATGTGCCCCACGCACGCCATTTTTGGTTTCGCCAGGTGATGCATGAAATGGGCGCCCCCTACTCCTCAATGGAGCTGGCCTCCTTCAACACCTGCTCCAAGGGCTGGGCGGCGGAGTGCGGCGTGCGGGCGGCCTACGTGGAGCTGCTACGGCTGGCCCCGCGCGTGCGGGCGGCCTTCGCCGGCGCGCGCGGCCTGCAGCAGTGCCCCAGCGTGCTGGGGCAGTGCGTCCTCCACTGCGTGGTGAGTACAGTTAGCGGCACGAAACGTAACCTTGAATGCGCAGAAGTCGAATTGCGCGAAGCGAGCGGGTTGTCAGTTGTAAGCGCTGATTCCTTCGCCAGCCCTATTAAGTCCCCGCATTGATACCCCGCCCATAGCTCGATTCAATGTGATCGAAAGAGTTAAGGGCTCGGTCGACTTGTGGATGGGTCACCGGGTCACCGCTAGTGGCAAAATTTCATGGACGCTACCGTGCTTCGGAGGGCACATTAGGCCGTGCTGATGAAGTTTCTGTCAGTCTTTTTTAGTATAATTACATAGAGCTACGGGGCAAGGCTTTGCGAGGCACTCGGCAGATGAAGGCCTTTTGCACTGTGGCTGAAAATGAAACATAAGTAGACAGAAGAGAGTTATGCTTAAAGCAATTTTATAGTGTTGCTTGCTGTAGAAATGTCACCTGCGTTGATGAGATAAGGGAGTGATCCTGCTTGCGATCGGGAGACTGCACACCAGTCAGTTACACCAGTCAGGTCCTTTCGGATTTGACCTTATCAAATAGATATAGATAAGATGGACGACCTGAAGAAGGTAGCGTGAACCTTCTTGATACAGAAGGTTCAGGACGGAGGAGGTCTATGTCCAGCAGTGGACCACTAGAGCTGATGCTGATGACTCGCGCCTGGCACAAGGGCGTGAGCATCCCATCAACCATGTTGTTCGGTGTGGCTGTCTGTAGGCGAGGCCGCCCGCGGCCGGCGAGCCGTCGTACGAGCAGTTCGCTCGCGAGCGGTCCCGGGCAGCGCGCGCGCTGCGGGGCCGCGCCGCCGCCGCCGCGCGCGCCTTCAGCGCCATCCCGGGGTACAGCTGCAACCCCATCGAGGTGAGTGGAGCGGCCGTTCAAACTAATGGTGCGTGATAGGAGCAAATTGATTTTCGAACAAGTTTTTTAGCTGACTTTCGTTGACGAAAGGAGTTGGATGGAGAGCGCTTTTGTGTGTTATTTCAGAACAACTAAAAGATTTTATTACAATCTGAGAGTAGGGTGTTAGGGCCGCTGACGTGGTTACAAGTATGTTGGTATAAAAGTAATCTCAACAGTATATATTATTATGTAGCTCGAGGATGATGTGCGAAGTTGGACACGATTGACCTGGAACTATCAGGAATAAACAAAGTAACGCTACACACACACCCGCGGCAGGCCTGGCGTGTGTCGCGGGTGGCGGACACACACACCTGCCCCGATCGGTTTCGAACCCGGGACCCGCGGTTCTACATTCAGGATCACTAACCCCCGCGTCACGGAGTCGTCGGTCAGTCAGGAGGATTCATAATTAAATCAAATTTAAAATCCATTCTTTATTACTATTTGGAAAATTGGAGCTTGAGCTTCCTTGGCCTTTATTCAAAGTCTACTTATAGTTTCAGGGGTTGAATCTGTTGCCTGAGAAGTATGTACTTGTTGTCAGGGGGCGATGTTCGCGTTCCCACGCGTGGCCATACCGGCGCGCGCGCAGGTCGCCGCGCGCGAGCAGGGTCTGGCGCCCGACGAGTTCTACTGCCTGCGCCTGCTCGAGGAGACCGGTAGGCGTCCCACGACATGCAGTAGGGACTGGGAGTAGTCCAGTTAGCACAGGGTGTTAATACGAACATGAGTTAGTAAGTTCGTTAGAAGATATGAGGGCTTGGGTAGTCCAGATCCCATTCGTCAGGCTTTTTGGGTCCACATAATTCCTGAGCCATTACATACAAGCGCAACCCCGGGGCGCGCCCGAGCACGGTCGGTCGCACTTCCGCCGTCCGCTGTCTTGATATGGTTATCTATACTAATATTATAAAGAGGAAAGATTTGATTGTTTGTTTGTTTGTTTGGATCGAATAGGCTTCAAAACTACTAAACCGATTTGAAAAATTCTTTCACTCTTGGAAAGCTACACTATCCCCGGGTGACATAGGCTAAATTTTATTTTGGAAAAAAATAGGGTTCCGTATGATATTTGGGTTTTTCGGACACAAGGTGTAAAAAATCAACCAGAAATGTTACTTATTTTGCGTACGCTGCCTAAACTATAAAAGATAGAACCATCAAATGTTCTAATTAATTGTAGATCTTATAAATATCTATAAAAAAGTCCGCGACACACTATACCTATCTATGTCGAGTGAGGCGCAATAACCATTTTGGAATTTTGGATTTTTGGACTACATTTACAGTTTATGTAGATAATATTTGGTCTTTGAATGATTAAAATTGGACGTTTGGTTTTGAAGTGTCTGTCTGTCTGTCTGTCTGTTTCGCTTTCACGCCAAAACTACTGAACCGATTTAAATGAAATTTGGTACACAGTCTAGAGCCTGACAAAGGACATAGACACTTTTTAATTGGAAAAAAGTATTGTAATGGGTTGAAAAGGGAGATGAAAGGTTGTATGAAAGTATTGTCATTTTCACAACTAGAGGCATAAAACTTAAATTTTAGGCTGTTGATAAGATATAATCCTTACTAATCCTATCCTACTAATATTATAAAGGGGAAAGTTTGTAAGTATATATGTATGTATGGATGGATGTGTGTTACTTTTTCACGTAAAAAGTACTGAATTTAATGAAACTTTACAATAATATAGCTTATACATCAGAATAACACACAGGCTAAAATTTATAAAGATATTGTGTGAATTGTCCAAAATATGACGATAAGTATCAAGTAGGTAAGTAGGAAAAAATCTACCATCTGCGAGCTATTCTGGCGTGCGGTGCCAAAACTACTGGACCGATTTCAAAAATTCTTTCACCATTAGAAAGCTGCATCTTCACTGAGTGACATAGGCTATATAATATTACTAGGCGTAAACGAAACTATTGTTATAATCTATATATGTAAAATAAAGTTGTGTTAAATTTTATTTTTTTAGTAACCTGACGCAAATAGAGTTTATGTGTGTGTATTATAATTTTGATTTTTATATAAAATACCCGTGCGAAGCTGGGGCGGACCACTAGTATTGTATAAATACATTGGTTAGATTTTAGGTCATCAATAAAATACCTTATAACATACTTTTTCAATTGATGTGTTTGTTGGCAGGCGTGTGCGTGGTCCCGGGTTCGGGGTTCGGGCAGCGCGCGGGCACGCACCACTTCCGCACCACCCTCCTGCACCCGCGCCGCGAGTTCCAGCATATGCTGGACTCCATCAGGCGGTTCCACCTGCAGTTCCTTGACACTTATTCATAGAAACTACCAAGAAGTTGTTTGAAAAATATTTGTACAGCGTTAAACACACAATGTAAAATAGGTAAGTAGGTATTAATGCAATGTTTATTAAAAAAATCACAGAAATCGCTTATTATTTACAAAATTATCCGAGCACCTTAGGGGAATGAGACAAAGCTTGCAGTACCTGCACTAGAAGATTCCAGAAAGTCTCAACAATAATATCAAAATATGACAACAGCGCGATCTACCGGCGATGAGTAAACACGCTAGACGTACCTAACGAGAATAAAGATTTTCTTTTTCATAGATAAATTCATTCAAATTTCATAGATAATTTCGTAGATATTAAAAATAACTGACCGGTGATATTTACCGCTTCAATATCCCTCATAAATTATTAACGCAATCGACTGATTAAAATAAAACAGATATAAGCTCGGCATTATTTTATTAAAAATCATTTTCCACAAGTCTCATAAGCTTTCAAAATTGGCGTCACCTGGCGACGCTCAACGCTGGTTCACAGCAGACTCTGGTAGCACAGCTTGAAGCCATCGCACAGCACTTTCAGCTGGTTTGCCCGCACTTCCTTAACCTGCAACATTTAAAACTATATAACCGCTCATGCAGCTAAGTTATTTTTATGTTTGAATACAGAAAAAAACTTACGCTAACAAAATTCAGTAAGACCTTGACGAAATAAGACCACACGCTGGTATTCAGAGCAACCCTCTCTCGTGTAGTTTGATCTGTAGGCTCTACAAATATCTCTCTACAATAAAGTCTGACTATTGATACATTTTCATAAATCTAAATGGTCAAGTTGTTTCAGGCAAAGTATTATTGGGCGATTCTGCCTTGAAAATTCCAGTAGCCCGGAGTTTGATGTATCTGGCAATAATGAGCTTATTTGTATCGGTGAAGAAAATATCGCGAGGAAGCCGGCATGCCTGAAAGTTCTCCATAAAGATCTCGAAGGCTTGTGAAGTCTGCCAATCTGCATTTGGCTAGCGTGGTGGACTGTGACCCCTCCCATCCCAATCCCAACAAAATCTTTGTGGTGATGTTAGGCCTACTAGGTTGGGCTGTGCAGGGACGATAACGTGTGTACAACCTCTCTCCGTATCATCTGCTGTATCTTCTCCTTGGCGCGGTCGTCGGCGCGCGGGGAGCGCAGCAGGCCGCCCGCGCAGCGCGTCGCGGCCCTCTTCAGGACGGCCCTGGAGCGCTCCAGCAGGTCCCGCCAGAGCTGCTTGACCTCCGCCTGGTGGCGGCAGGGGTCGCGGCCAGACAGCCGGGACACCTTCAGCGTGCTGTTTATTGACTCGCTGGAAAATTGGCTCTATTACTCGCGTAGCCCTCGCGCCGATCGTGAGCGCTCTAGTAAAATAACTTATGGTGTGAGCGAGCGGGTTGTCAGTGTAAGCGCTATTGATTCGCCAGCCGTGCTATGTCCCCCGCACTGATACCCCGTGCGCAGCTATCCCCTTCGGATTTTGTTCAAAGCTAAGCTTTCAAGCTGTCATTGCCGCTGGGGTTTGAACCCGGACCGCTCGAGTGAGAGCTTTTCAATTCAAAATTCAATTATTTTCAACCGCTCGAGTGAGCGCTTTTCGATTCAAATTCAATTATTTTGAAACTAAATTCGTTAGTTGAAAGAAACACTAGGTTCACACTAGGTTCACACTAGGTTTACACTAGGTTCACACTAGGTTCACACTAGGTTCACACTAGGTTCACACTAGGTTCACTTCTAATTCTAATAGGTTTATTAATTTGTTATGAATATGGGATTGAGACTCTGAAGTTACTGCTCAACTCTACAGTGAGACTATTGACTAGGTACACCTTTCAAGAACAGATTCTCAAGAACAACAAAGTCTCGATCATGAGTCAGTACAATACAAGGACTAGCCCTTTTTAAGGGTGAAATATTCCAAAGACAAAGAAAGAGATTGTGGAAGGAGAGGGAGATTCTACTCACCAAAATCCCCCAGCCCTCTAGCACGTGCAGGGAGCTCCGGGATCCCCGCGGAGCGAGCTTACCTGAACTCCTGGCTCATGTGGCTGTAGGCGCGCTCGAAGAACCTGGAGTCGATGGTCTCGTTGGCGATACTGAACCGCTTGGCGCCGCGCCGGTCCGCGCGCCCGCCCGCTTTGTAGGCGCGGACGAAAATCTGAACATAGAAGAAGTTGTTCCACTACGACCCTTTGGTGCCCCATTGATGGGACGGGTCTCCTCTCGGAATGGGAGGGATTAGGCCTTAGTCCACCACGCTGGCCAAATGCTGATTGGAAGACTTAGATGCCCTAATATCTCCTATCTCCATAATGTTCCCTCAAGAACATTATGGAGAACTCTTAGGCATGCAGGTTTTCTCACGTTGTTTCTTCCACCGTTACCGTAGGTGACAGATTTGAACCCGGATCGCTCGAGTGAGACGTGAGTTAGATAGCCACTGTGCTTCACTGACGTTTGAATCTTTGACGTTGACGTTGGAACGAAATTAAATTATAGAATCGATATAACTTATTCTACTGAGGATCTTATTCGTGCATCATCATCGTCATCATCATCAGCCACATTAGTGGTCCACTGCTGGACATGCCTAAACGACGCCATTCCGACGGGTCCTGTGCCTTCTGAATCCAACGGTTTCCCGCTGCCTTCTTCACGTCGTCCGTCCACCATATTCGTATTTATGATTTTGCTGAAATAAACCGGCAAAGTCTATGAACAGTATAAAAATAATGGTTATTGTTCTGTTTCCGAGTTAGTTTATACCTTAGCTAGCTGATTCATCAAGTCGCTCCGCAGCGCCTCCAACTGCTTCGTCTCTGGCAACTTATAAACACAGCCGTCCGTCGCGGCCGCTGTCTCCTCCTCGCTGGCCAGCCCGATGCCCGCGGTGCTCCTCACCGCTTCCTCTCTACTTCTCTCGACGTCCTTCTTATCCTCGCTCACTCTTATCTTAAACCCATCCTCTACTGCTCTGAGATCGAACGTCAACTCTCCGTTTATCTCGACATGCGCGATCGCGTTGTGCATAAAACTGATTATTGTCCAGCAGTAAACGTACATGGTGCAATGGCGCACATTTCGTCGCCGATATAAAACTGCGTGTTATTTCGCGACGCCGATAACGGTTTAGTGGCGAATAAATTTTTATTGCGATCGAGAGGAAAGTATGAATTCCCGCGAGACACGGCCGCGTGGCGTTATTCTTGTTTTGTGTTTCAATTTCGATTGGCGATAAATATTGATCCAAATTACGTATGCAGTGTTGCGAAATATAAGCTAGAAGATTCGAGTTACAAAGTTCTGCTAAACTACAGATGAACAATCTTCCCAATATTGAAAGTGACATTATGTTACAACCAGATGTTTCTCGAGTAGACCTCATCAATAATTGGTGCACGGATTTGATGTATGTTCCCGACGCTGCTGTGACTTCTGACTAGTGCGGAATATGTAGAAAGTACAGGATCCGCAATGAATAGCATCTTCATCTCCCGTCTATTGGCTTTCATAAATACGCATCACTCACTCGCGCTCGTGGCGCGGACAGGCGGGCGTCTCTCGAGGGCTGTCTGCCTCGCCAAAAGCAGCGTTATCACCAGGTCGTACGGTCCTGTATCCCCCGGCCGGCTGCAGGCTGCCCTCATACATTATGGAGAGCTCGGCGCCGGCCCGCGCGGCTCGGAGCGATATTTGTTTAAGCCCACCGCCGCTACCGCCGCCACCTACCGGCGTCGGTACGCTCCTCTCAAATGGCTTTTTAAAACGCCAATTCTTTTCTCCGCTCGCTATATTCTTACCTGCAGATTGCGCGATTGTTTGCAGGTAAACACGAATTTGCAAGCTCTGCCGTTTGAGCTGCGGAGATGGTGTCAAACTCGCCCCTCTTCCCTCTCAAAGGTTTGGGGTCGTGTGTGAGGATGTCCATGATATAACAATATTAATTAAGAAATCTCACAAAGTATCCAGACCCCATATGATTGTGTTCTTCAACTTGAAGACTTTAGTTCTCTTAAGATGAATACGAACTTCTTTTATGCATGCAGGTCTCCTTGCAAATTTTCATGTTCCTCTTCCAATCGCCAGGAAGAGCGAGGCTTTCCTATTCTAATAAATTGTCGTAGTTCGCAGGATACTTACATTTTACCGCCTCACTTTACGGAGGGAGTCGAGCGACTTTTAATAGCGTCTAATTTATTTTCTAATGAGGCCAACGTTATCTAAGATTCATCAGGATTATCTCGAAGGAGGGCGCTGCGCCGGCACTTCAATCTATTGCAGCAGAGCAGCACAGCAGCGGAGCAAGCCGCACAGGATGCGAGACAAATTGAACTTGTCAATCTGTTGGATGCGCTGCTTTGTAAGGCGCATTGCGTCCTTTGTCTTAGGATAGTAAAATGCACTTAGAAGTCACTTTTACCTCTTTAAGTAAAGTGTAGAGAAACTGTCACAGCGATATAACGCTATACGTTGTTTTCTCGAATTCGCGAAAGGTGATGTGAAAATTCACATTATGTACTTACAACAAGGAAAGGTTTTATAAATAATGGTTAGTAATTTGTTTCCGTTCTATTGCTTCGAGCCTCGACTGACAGAAGAGTTCTAAAAAATCACACTGTATTTCGAAACATGCGCTTAAAGGCGACGTCACTCCATAGGATATATTTACTCGTTACTCCTTACATACGTTACAAAAAAGTCATATTTGAATAAGTACTTATATTTTCGGTGTTTCCAGCTCCGATGTAGGTACAGTAAATTGTTAATAATATAACGGCTGAACTTAATACGGTAAAGGTAAGGAAAACTGACTCGTACAGAATGTATTGTAGTTATTGAGTTTCATACTGTTGGTGGCATTGCCCAATGTAGAGAGTATCCAATGTCATCTAATTATATTATTATTATTACCTACTATCCCCGCGGCCCCGCCGGCAAGGACGACAAGGACAAACCAACATACCAACACACTAACAAACGACAAACACAAAGTGGGTAATATATAAGTAAGAATAAGGTCTGTGTTTACATGACCTTCGACGTCAATTAATATCTAGATTCGACCGTCTTCGACTAATAAAATTAAATATCGCATAACAACTTGTGCGTTTGACAGGAAAATATATTGTTACGTGTTAGGGTTCGAAGGATTTGGAGAGAAAGACCTGCTGACTCAATGAAGACTTTATTCACTAGCACTAACACAAAGCAATAGGTCAAACACTAAACACTAGGTCCAACACAATGCACTAGGTCCAAACACAAGGCACTAACGATGTCCTAGGTCGTAAGCCAAGTCGTAGGTTTCACTTGTTTCACTCCGGTATCACTAGTTTTCACTTCGAAGTCGCCTCGAAAGCTCGAACTGAACTGAACTCGCGGCGCTCCCCGCGACTATTTATACGTGCCGTCGCGAGTACTAGACGATTCTGGAAAGATACCGCGTGTTCCCGAACACGCGAGAATACAGGCCCACTAACGCCATCTAGTATCGAGTCGGGATATCACGTTGTCTATGCGTTCACTGAGTAGTTCCACCAGCGGCGCTAGATGGCGCTAGCTTCCCTGTGCCTTCGTAACAATATTGTAAATTTTTTTTTCTTTTTTAAAGCTTTTACAACTTTTTTTTATTTTCGTGCATTCTCATCGGAACCAAATATGTGTGCCGAATTTCATTACATACATACATACGAGTGAAGTTAGATAAAAGCTTTTAAAATACAGCAGAATGTATACAAATATTATTTTATTTGAAATGTTCACCGTAATCTTAAATCATCAAAAAAAATGACTTATTCACGTAAGCCCTGTGAAACGTAGGTACCCGAAGTTCAAACAAGCAATGTTTCCCAGCGCCCCGACAGGGGGAGCTGCCACGTGGGCGGGCCCGTATGAGCCGTGCGCCGGTCGTGACGATTTTGGCAATACAACCTGCGGTCTGCGGTCGGCTACTCGCTGCGAGATGCGAAGCTGTATAGTATAGCTACTTCAGCTGGAAACCGCAAGCTTCCTAACCACACCTTTCCACGGACCTCAATTATTTTGAAAACAATTATTACACAGTAAAAATAGTGATATACCGTGATACTCTCATGATACCGTGTGATACTGTCCCGGGCGAGCATTGCGTAGCAACTGTTAAAGAAGTATATAGTATGTACTCCATGAAGCAACGCTGAAGAAGAAGCACACTCCCCGCGGTGGGCAGAGACTGCGATTCTCACAACCATATTTGAGGATGAAAGATACTTTCGAGAAACGTTCCGCCTTGAAAATGTAATAAATAATGCTGCTATGATCCTTCGTAACGAAAAATATTGCGACCTTGTTCCTCTGCAACGGTTATCATTCTCCGCGCGTACTCCGCCCCACTCCCGCAGCCCCCCACGCGGCTCAACTTTGCCGTTCATCCGCTCAACTTAACACCCACCCCACTCGTTTTTACTCTTACGCCTATCGCGATAAAGGTGAGGTTGGCTTCTCCTGAACAATCGTTCTCTTAATACCGGCTCCATTCATTTATTACCAGAGATTTACGGGCTTTTCAGCTGCGGCAATAAAGCTTTGTATGGGCTGAGATATTATAAGTTAAGTCGAGTATAGTATTTAGTAATTTGTTAATAGCACAAGTTACACGCATTTTCGGGCAAGATATAATAAGGCTTCCAAGATATGGTGGTGCGTGTGAACGGTAAGCTAGGACAGGCTGTACTCTTCAGATCATCAGGATATACATTGACTGGCCCGTTGGCGCAATCGGTACCTAGATTACCCACCTACTGCGCCATGGGTCGTGGGTTCGAATCCCACTCAAGACAAACATTCGTATGATGAACACTTGTGTTTCTTCTGTCTGGATGTTATTATGTATTTAAGTATGTATTTAAAAATATCTATGTATGTATACAGTCTCTGATACTCATGGTACAGGCTCGTGCTTATATTTGGGGTCAGATCGTGTGTGAGTCCATGTCTATCATATTTATTTATATATATAAAAGGAGAAGGTGACTGACTGACTGACTGACTGACTGACTGACTGACATATCAACGCAGGGCCTAAACTATAAGGGCTAGAAACTTGAAATTTTGCACAGGGGTTCCTTTTATATCGAAGGGGAGCACTAAGAAAGGATTTTTCGAAAATTCACCCCCTAAGGGGGTAAAACGGGGGTGCAAAGTTAGTATGAAACTTTGCCCTTTTTGAAGTCAAGTGGGCAACCCGATCGCGGGCAGACGTAATTCTACGCGAGCGAAGCTGCGCGCGTCCACTAGTTTATTTATATAGGAACATACTTAATTATTACAAAAGCTCTTGTAATAATTAGATTTAATAAGAGCGATGTCTCAACTTCACTCACTTTCCAGACAAATAAAATTCAGAGGTACAAACCTACAGTACAATTTTGGTTCCTGTGCAGTTTGACTAATGTACCTACTTCGGGCAGACTAAGCGAGGCGGGCAGTATCTTCGAGCGCGGCTATGCTCGGGCCGAGAGACCTCCACGAACTCACTTATTTATCCTCCGACTCTTTACGAGCTCAAAATATTGAAGGTACATTATTTCAGTCGGAAACTCTGAAGGTGATAAATTGGAAAGTTTCCCTCGCGAGCGGCGAGTCCCGGCTAATAGAGGGGTTTTAAGATGCCATAACTTTTGTTATTGCCAATAAAATGTTAAAGTTGCTTATTGAGCTCCCGCGAGCGGGTCGAAACAACGAATGAATGTAGCGGCCGGAACGGACTTGTAGCTTCGGAGCCGCTGCGGTTGTAGTCCCGAGAGATTTGAAACTATGAAAATAATAATAATGGACATTTTAGTACTGAACGATTGACGACGATGAAGAACGTGTCTATATTCATAGTTGAAGTTACCGACTTATTCACGTTTGATTTAAGTTTAAATAAAACCATTTAAAACAGACCGATAGTAAATAGGCGTCGGAAATAGGCAGAGTGCGGGCGGAGTGTACGCCGTGCCCGCCGCGAGCGCGTTCACTGCTGAAGATGATCATATTGATCATCGTAATAGATCGAAACTAGTCGGACTATTACCAATTTAAATCACACGTGAGTAAGCCGGTATCTTCAACTTTCACCGCACAATGAGACTACCGATCTCTATACAGCTATCAGTTTAGCTAGTTAGTCTAAATGTAGGTTATGCAGACCGAGATGTAAGCCTCGGGTGGTGAGGGATATAGGAATGATTTTGTAGCAACCTTCCAGTTTTCATACAGTTTATAATATCTACAATGCAATCGGGACAATCTCTCTGATGCCAGGGAGCTGGTATTTTTCTATTATTCCGCGGCATACACTGATACATTCCGAGCATAAATAACACAAGTTGCGATTTATAGTTGAGATTGCAATCGTCCCCCCCCCCCCCCCCTCCCAGCGGTGCTGCGGGAGGGGAGAGGGGGGATGTTGGCACGGGAACAGGATACCGGGCTCCGGAGTTACATGGTTCTTAGTAATAAAGATTCTGTTGGGCGAGAGAGATCTTCAACGTATAGATGGTTAACCGGGTCAGGCACGAAAATACCGTGAAAATACCGTGTTCTAAAATCACACGTAACATTAATTTAAAATTAAAGGCTTTAGGATCCTTCAAACGTTAAAACTGCCTTTTGGAATTTTGAAAGAAATAGTAATACCCTTTCTGTAGTCATTGATAATAAATGTTTTCTGTTAATGGAATCTTAAAATTGATTTTTAATAGACCCTTGTAAATTTAAAAGCATACTAGCTGACCCCACAAACATTGTTCTGCCATATGAAATGTCAAAGTGACATTATATAACTATAAAGGATGATCTTAGTTGTAATTTTTATTTTAACGATTATAAAACAGAAAGCAAGCAGCATGCAATCAATGACAACAATGTGTAAGGACTAATTGCGTGATATCATGCAATGTACAGAGAAAACTCGCGTGGCACACAAACACGATGCGGCTGCCAAACAATGATGTTCTCATGGTAGAATCGAAACATAAACAAGCTTTACTCTGGGGCTAGAGACAGCCGCGGGTGCGAATTGAGATAAACTCGTACAAGCTGGTCTAGTTCGGATCTCCGCGACGGACGCGTCTCCAACTAATACAAAGTTTGGCAATTTATGACCGGCACGGCATCTATCTCCGGACGAGGCTCTTCTGGAGTTACAGGCTTGCGTATTAGTTAAGCTGATTAGTTTTCCGTGTGGAATTACGTCCATACTTTGTGTGTATTCACGTTATTCGACGGGTTTGTGAAAGCCTTTCACGATAATTTCCTCAGCAAAATAGGAAAAATCTTGTAGAAGGACAGTTACCACCGAAACCCTTTATTTGTCTACTGGTAGATAGAGGCGGCCTCTCGGAATGGGAGCGGTCAGACTCCTACTAGACCACTAGATTAGATACAGCACTTATGAACCACGGGGCCTCATAAGGTGCTTATTTAACTTTGACTTTGACTTTGACACAAACCAACAAATAAACAAATACACTTTCACGTTTAGTAAGGATTAATAAAAAAAATCCTCTTTTAATAATGACGTGGCTAATCCTTAATTTTTACGAAAGATCTCTCAGGACGATGAATTGGCTAGTATCGATTTCTGATCGGCCTTTAGAATTATTGTTGTAGTAAAAAAAAATTGAGAGTTTCAATTTAGGAGCTTCGGCTCCGAAAAAATTGTAATGACATTTGAGCCATATTCAGCTGTAAGAAATTGTCAGGAATCACTTACATACGAGAGCACACTCGTATATCATCGCGATCATCCATCACGGCTGACTGCTCGCGACGCGGAAACTATCAAAGCGGTTTTTGCGTTCATCACCATACAATATCACGTGGAAGTGGAGGAAGAAAAAATGGTTCAATACGTAAAGGGTAACGTCAGCAGTGAGTAGCGTCCATAGCCCAAAGGCTTGCGTCGATTCAATGTGATCGAAAGTGTTAAGCAACGGCGGGCGCGGTCGGTTTGTGGATGGTGACTGGGGTGGTGGTGATTGGGGTGACCGCCGGTGGCAAAAATTTCATGGGCGCTACCGTGCTTCGGAGGGCACGTAAAGCCGTCGGTCCCGGTTGTTTTGAATGTTGGAAACAGTCGCTAAGCCTTGTCGAAGACCTTCGGGTGGCTTGAGAACATTCGACGCTGGGTTGGCCACTAACCCCTCCACCAATCCGCATTGCAGCAGCGTGGTGGAGTATGCTCTAGACCTCTTGCAGAAGTGACTGTGGCGGAGACCCGTGCCCAGCAGTGGGACGTCTACGGGTCGCATCGAACGTCAGCCGTGAACATGGCAGATCGCGAGCAAGTTCGATCATAACGATTCTCTCGCTCTCGTATGGAGATGGAGATGCCTATTGATTATGGCGAGTCGTTTCATATTATTTCCCCGCCTACGCGAGCGGGTTACATTGTGTTGCTAATGCGGAGATATTGTACTGTATTGAGCCATCTTTTATGTACGCAAAAGTTTTCTCTGCTCAATACTTATCGCAGGGAGAGACAAAGGAATACCCTTTTCCCTAAACACACTAATCATCTTAACTCCCGTAACTCTTACATGGAATGTGGATTATGTACTACTTAAGTTAGTTAGTTAAGCTAGAGTTATAGTCAGTTATATTTAATATTTATAAACTACTATCCGAACTACACGGAATCAGGGGTCGTACTGAAAACCATTAGTCGTGGTCCGCCACGACTAATGCTGAGCACGGCCCCTTTTGTCAAATTTGTACTTTTATAGATGTTTTTTTTAAGGTCCATTAATTTCTCTGTTTTTATTGTAATTGTACTCTTACTTAATTTGGCAAATAAATTTTTTTCCTATTTCTATTTTCATATGTTCAAATGATTTGATCAATATTCTTTTTCTACGAATTATTGGAATGACATGGCTCGTATGTGCTGTTCTAAATTCAGTAAAATTATTAACGTGACATAGCTGCAACCCTGAGACGTCTCACTGCTGGACACGAGACTCCCCCACAGCCCTATACGTGAAGTATTTGCAACGGTTTCAACCCCAAGTGTTTTCCAAAGGCTGTTTCCAATGTAATGTAGTTTAAAGGTCGGCATTCACGATAGCATAGAATACTTAATATTACGATAGTGCCATCTAGCTTGGCTCCAAGTGATGTAGGTCGGAGAGACGCCAACTTGTATCGCATTCACGATCACTCCATTTTTTTCTCATTTAGGGGTTTGACCGTGTCGAGAGAGGTTGTCATGAGTTCTGATTCGAAAGACGGACTTTTACATTGTTCAACTGCTGTTGAAAAATAGCCATAAATTGCAGCATTTTTTCAAAACCGAACAGACATAAATTGAAACAATGTCAATTTATAAAAATTAACTGTCATTGGAGTCAAGTGATTGGGGAAATTATTTGGACAATTCAAACTACTGGAACTTGTTACTCCACTTATACAATAGTCATAAAGTCATCATGAGAGGAGTGTGGCGCTCTTCGTTTCTTAGCATCAAGAATAAGCTATGAAGAACTAAAATGTTCAACTGTAATTCCACAACGTTTGGGTGTCATATACCAGAGACTCGCTCGTTAGACCGTCGAGCCCTCTCACACTCGTCTACAATCAGCGATGGATTTTGGCACGAATCGAAATCCAGAGTTTTGCATCACGCCAGCTGTGACGTGAATGCCGACCTTTAAGAGCACTCGGCGTCCGACAAATGCTAATGTGGATTATGCAAACTCGAGTCGCCGATTCGATTCAAGTAGCTCGCGCCGAGAGCTGCTTCGGACCTGTCCCCGGAGACTTAGTTCTTTTGAAACTCAATAAATACTTCGCCTTTTATACGAGAGTTTACGGATTGACGGTTTCGCTGCGACCCATAGACTACCCACTACTGGGCATGAGTCTCCCCCACAGACGCAGCTGCGGGAGGTCTAGAGCATAGTACACCACGCTGCTCCAATGCGGATTGGTGGAGGGGTTAGTGGCCAACCCAGTGTCGAATGTTCTCAAGCCACCCGAAGGTCTTCGACAAGACTTTCGACACGACTGTTTCCACCATTGAAAATAACCGGGACCGTCAGCTTTACGTGCCATGCGAAGCACGGTAGCGTCCATGAAATTTTGCCACTAGCGGTCACCCATCCACAAAACGACCGCGCCCGTCGTTGCTTAACTCTTTCGATCACATTGAATCGACCCGAGCCATTGGGCTGTGGACGCTACCTAGCTGTAGCTAGTACAACGCTAGTTTCACTTCTAAATACTGCTACATACTTAATAAACGATGCTAAATACTTATCATTTCAATCTAGAGCACACCTGCACTAGAGGTACATTCATGAAAAGACCTCATTTACTCGCCGCAACGGTCAGCTGCGAAATTTTGCATCGCAGTAGAAAATAAGAAATTCTGGGCGTCGCGCATGAGGGGCTTTGAATGAGGGTTTGCTGATGGGATTTGGAAACAAAATTCGAAGCAAATTACTGGCTGGTCGTTTGCGGAGGCAGCGGTCGGCAGCCGGGCCGGCGGCCGCCGGGCCGAGACTAATCGCGTTGCAGCGCCGCCGCTCCTGACCTGCTGTGGCTCGTGTGCTCTGTGCTCGCAAAGTCTGGCCTAATTGACTCTTCAACATTGGAAGAGGGAATGTTGTTTATAAAAAGGAACAAAAGTCTATTTAAAGAGTCGCAAATTTATTCAATGCGATCACAAACTTACTCCAAAGAAGAACTACGAGAATTTCACCAGTAATCATTTCAGAGATTGATATGTTTAAATGGACGGGTAGGTTACTTTTGGACACAATTCTAAGCCAGCAGAAGAAACGGTATCCTCGGTAAATCCCACCCGAAGCGTGCCAACTAGCAGGTAAACCATTAAGTTGCTTCAGCTCAAAAGGCTTTGCTCCATCGTTTGACATGTAAGGAGATTCCTCTAACAATGTTCCTTTTGGGACAAATCTAAACGACGATTTTCCTTCCTCAAAACCAAACGTTCCTTAATAAAGTTCCTTTCTTACTTGGCTCTAACAATCCGCTTGGATTTTAAGAATCCCTGGATTGGCGGGAAACTGCAAATAAAATCAGCCATAGGGCATTTTTCAACGTCGGCTTCGGAAGCGCGTATTAATCTGCTAAGGACTTTGAGGCTTTGGAGGCGCTCCGCAGACTCCGGACATTTTGTCCGGCGGTCAAAGAAGTCCGTTATATGTGGCAGCTCCCCATACAAGTGGTAATAACAAAGACAATTTAAATGTTGGCTTCTAAGATGTTCATATAATATTGTAAGAATACCTACTTTTTTTTCTTTAATAAATAAATATCATGGACATCCCGTAAAGCCTGTACTATGGGTATCAGAGACTGAAATTCATGAATTTTTAACCGACTTCAAAAATGGAAGTGGTTCTATGTTCGACTGTTTTATAGTCGTTAAAATAAAATATCGCTTAATTTCCTGCCGTCTTGCTTTCAGCGTCGTTCTTTCTTAGGAGCGTGCTGTGCGGCCCGCTGTCCTTCGTCTGCATGTTCTTAGAATTGCTCGAGTTATGGCGGCGAGATAAGAAAAGGCGAGGCCGGGAGATTGCTGTTACCGACTTTTAGTTGAGAGTATCCGTCAAGCTTCAAGCCCACAAATGGTCTCAGGATTGAAATACAAAGGCCGTTTGCATTTCATGCCTCCAGACCGCTGTAATAGCCCCCTGGCTGGGCGGCGAGCTTCCACTTGAGAGCGTTTGGATTCAATTAATACCAGAATGTTATATAAATAACTAATTAATAAACAGACGCACATACAACTCTGCGGTACCAGTGCTACGGCGGGACACACAGACAACATCACAATTTAGCATCCATAACCCAATCATAAAAAAAATTCTAGCTCAAAATAAATATTAGCTCCGGCCAGGATTCGAACTCCGCGCTTCAGCAGTCAGAGTCACTCACCACCGCGTCACGTTGTCACTTCGATAAGCAAAAACCAGTACTAGCGACACGAGCGAGGCCTCGGCTGCGCGTGGCACCTGCCCTCCATTAATTAAATGTCTCATGACGTCTCATGTTGCGCTGACGTCACTCGCGAGCCTGGGAATCATTCCATTACTCTTCCCTACCCAGTGACGTCCACTTGTAACTGATGTCACCTTAATACAAATTGACTTTGGATATTTACCCTTATTTCGCTATGAAGTTTCAATAAGAAACTTCGTTTTCACCTTTTTTCTCAACCTTTCCAGAGTTGGCATCGTCGGCGTGTTGGTCGATCAGTGCGTAGAGTAGGTTTAAAAAAGAAACTACATTAAGAACAAGAAGGAACTTCAGTAGTCCTGATCCGGTCGGTTGTCGAAATGAACATCGTTTTATCGGCGTGGATCGTATTTCTAACTTCGGCTTCTAAAGCGATGACACGAATGCACTGCCGGACATGGAGCGGCGCAAATTCAAAAGAAAAGATGACGGCAACGGCACACCACGATCGACACACGTTGACAAAATCACCAGGAAACTGATGGGTGTGCTCGAGATAGTTGCTATTTAGGGAAGACCGGAGTCCAATAAATGACTGCACTTTTATTAGAATTACCGAGTCAATATGAAGATGTTAGTCTTAATCGTCTGAACAACAATATCATATCAATTAAAAGCTTACATTGCGTTGCTTTCGACGCCATTAGAATTCGTTAATTAATTTATTTATTTGATTCAATTTGAGGCAACATACTAGCCAGTAGCCGAGTCCTCTACCTGCTAACCACTACACACGTCAGTCTGCTATTAATTATTCCGTATTTCGTTACCTACAGCCGAGCTCAAACTTAGCTTGACTCTGCCTCGCAGGTACCTAAGTAATATGAAGTTTCATGTTCGGTAAGTAAAATAGAGCGATGATGTTTTAAGCTTGATCTTAACTTGTTTCTGTTAGGTGTTCGTTCTAATTTGTAGTTTAGTTTAGTAGCTGTGCCTTTCGGAGTGAGCTCAGACTTCATAATGGTATCTTTAGATAACAAATAGAACTAAGATAATTAATTGTATCAGGCGTTACTTTGCGGAACTCCATTATTACAAACCAAAAATTAATCTATTTTGCATTAATCCGCGAACAAAACTGTATGATGATGTATGTATTCCTTCATGCACGCAGCACCTCCCTCCCTCCCACACAGGAAAACATGCACATGCGATCAATGAACACACACACCAACACGTGTTTCGCCCCAAAAAAAGGCATCATCGTTCCTGTGAGTCTTGTTCAAAGTCTGACACAGCTGTCATGGGCGGCAGCTAACTTTCTATGACGTTTTCAATGCATTTTCAATAGTTTCAGATTTATAAAGTTAAAAAACACTGTAGGTTGGTTCAATATAAAGCCATAGCTACCGGCACAAGTTTCGTCGAAGTTGTACGTGCCCAACGACCCGTGCAGGCAATCCATCACGTGGGCTCGCCCCAGCCCCAGCCCAGCCCCAGCCCCAGCCTCACGCCTCGCCTCACGCCTCACGCCTCGTGTCTCGTGTCGCGGCCCTTCAACTTGAGAATCGGAGTTGGAAGTTCACTTTCAGGGTTCGTTAAGCTGACTGAACTAAGATAAACGATTCCTTAAACGATGCCGGGCAGTTAATGCATTATGGTATAGGACCGGTGGGTTTACATCGTTTATAAATTTTGATTAAATTCGAAGTGATGCTTGGGTCTTGTTAAGAAAGGGGACATTTGCATAATGCTGATGTTTTCTTTCTTGAATAACTTCTAGTATTCAGTATTTTTGTATTAAATGTCAAGTATTACACATCGGTTACGGCGTAGGGGCTATTGAACGCGCCTCTCACTCGAGGTATCCCGGTTCAAATCCAAGCAGCACGCACTAATGACTTTTCTTAGTTATGTGCGATTTAAGAAATGAAATGTCACCGGTGAAAATAAAACATTGGGAGCAACCTGAATGCCTGAGAGTTGTTCTCGAAGGCACGTGAAGTATGCCAATCCGCACTTGTCCAGCGTGGTGGACTACGGCTTAACCCCTCCCATTCCTAGATGAGACCTGAGCGCATCCGTGGGACATTAACAAAGAAAGGGTTGTGATGGGGGTGGTCATAAAAGTCTCAGTCAGTTAAGGCTACTGACACATTTTTCAGTCTGATGGTCGATTCGAAGATCAGAGCAGTCACTTGACTGCTTTAACAAAACGTCGGTGTTATAGTACTAAGTTTGAGACTTTTGAACCAAAGCCGTGTTTGCGAACAAACTCCCCGCTCCCCGCTCCCCGCTCGAAGCCCGCCCGGCGCGGCCGCCTCGTCTACTTCGCGGCTGATCGATGAACACCTCGCGTCTCGCTGTCATGAGTGAATCAAGTACAATAGCTGATAGCTGTGATTAAAACATCCCCGTCTAGGTCTATCGATACATCTATATATATAAAAGGAGAAGGTGACTGACTGACTGACTGACTGACTGACATATCAACGCAGGGCCTAAACTATAAGGGCTAGAAACTTGAAATTTTGCACAGGGGTTCCTTTTATAACGTAGGGGAGCACTAAGAAAGGATTTTTGAAAATTCACCCCCAAAGGGGGTAAAACGGGGGTGCAAAGTTAGTATGAAACTTTGCCGTTTTTGAAGTCGTTAGACGGGTAGACGTCGTTAATGGGTCTAATTCTACGCGAGCGAAGCTGCGGGCGTCCACTAGTACTTAATAAAACTCTAACGAGTTCGCGTCTGTTCGTTGAATTAATCTAGAAAAATAATATTTCAAACATTATGTGATAAATTTGAAATTTGTAGCAAAGGTTTGTTATTTAAATTAATAGAATACGTGTTTTTCCGTTTTTTGTAAGATAAAGAATAAAAATTAATATAATAAACAAGGTCCGCGCTGATTCCTCTGCTGTCAAGGCTCGTTAGTTTGAAACTCTAGATTGCGGTCTTATAGGAAACTAGTGGACGCCCGCAGCTTCGCTCGCGTAGAATTAGACCCATTAACGACGTCTACCCGCGTTCGATTGCCCACTTGACTTCAAAAACGGCTAAATTTCATACTAACTTTGCACCCCCGTTTTACTTTGAATTTGAATTTTCAAAAATCCTTTCTTAGTGCTCCCCTACGTTATAAAAGGAACCCCTATGCAAAATTTCAAGTTTCTAACCCTTATAGTTTAGGCCCTGCGTTGATATGTCAGTCAGTCAGTCAGTCAGTCAGTCAGTCAGTCAGTCAGTCAGTCACCTTCTCCTTTTATATATATAGATGTAGTTTTTGATTTTGCCAGTAGAATAAGCCAAATGCTTTGCGAATCTTTTTTGTATCCTTTCTATCCGAAGGGAGTGAGTCGCGGAGCAACACTTCCAGATTCAAGACGATCTTAGCAGACTGTTAAACAGAACTCGCTCAGTGTTGATATTTAAAAAAACGCATTTCTTGTATCATTGCATCGCATAATGTAGCTGTTGATAGAATTTACAAAGTATTTAAATGTAAAAGCATTAAAAGAACTTTCATGATTCCTTCCCCTTTAGGTACACCTAATTGGTGACATTTTAATAGTCAACTCGAATATAATTGTATACTGAATCGGAATGGAATAAATCGTGGTAAAATAATTACGATTCAAATATCACATTGCGGTTCCAACGTGACCACACATTTCTATAGCCATACCTGTGTGTCCTGCAGCTGGCAGCCCTATCGCGGCGCAGGGCCGCCGCAAACCGTAGCGAACACAACACACAGCGTAATATTAATGCCGCGCCAGACACGTATGAATGTAAAAGGCTCTCAAATGAAAAAATACGGGGATTCCGGCGGCGCGGCTCGGGCGAGGGCTGGGTGCGGCAAGCGGGGTATGAAAACGCTTGCACACACTTCCGCCCCGCTTTACACTTAGTATTGTGTCAAACAACACAATTTAATATCCATGAGGAACAATTCAGTAGACGAAGGCTTGTGTTATGACGGATGGCGGAGATACATCAATGTACCAAGTACAAATATTTATCAATGAAATAAATATCTTTCCCGACCGGAACTAGAATCCGGGCTGGGACGGAGCGTCGTCTCGATTTCTTTAAATTAATTTGACTATTCGGAAAGGGACAGGGTTATTAACAATTATTGCTGTTAGTTAGTAATTTAAGTTAGCAAGAATTATTTTCCAGTTGCTTCGGTAAGTATTCAACATTTCACACGCCGGTTGCCAAAGGCCTGTCCACCCGCGCCCTGTCAGCGCCCTGTCAGCGCCCTGCCCGCGCCCTGTCCGCGCCTGTCCGCGCCCGCTCGCGCCCTGCCCGCGCCCGCCCGCGCCCTGTCCGCGCCCGCTCGGGCCCTGTCCGCGCCCTGTCCGCGCCGCGCTAAGCTTCCTATATTTCATTTTTATTGCACGGAACTGGCTAAAAGGGCTGACGGCTCGTCAGATAGCCAGATAGCCCCTTGTTTATATGTCACTAGACTAGCATACAACATGCAGCTCTATCCAGCGACTGCCGCCCGTGTTATCTGTGTATCTAAATAAGAATCATGTTTTAAATCTAAAAAGCTTTTGTTATATTGCTGCGGTACTGAATTTCAAATAAACTTTTTCTTTCTTTCTTTCTTTCTAAATCAGCGTAGAGATCTGGGTGAACTTTAAAGGAAACGTCAGTTTAGGTACTTGTGTAAATAGAATAAATTTCGATCAGTATAAGTCGATACTACACGCACAGGCGGCGACCGCAGGTTTCCTCTCCAATCGGGAAGGCTTCGACCTCCACCTAGTTTCGTAGCGAGCCCGATTTTCGAATGTGTTTAGAATGGTCTGCGACATGACTCAACGACTGTTCCTCTTGATCCTTTGATACCAAGCCCACGGCTCAGCTCCTCTCGAAGCGAGGCAGCGATCAAGTACCGCCCACCGCGCGGTTCTGACGAGCCGCGGCACCTCGAGACCATCGCAGACGCTACTTCCATATTCCATTATTCAACGATTTTGATGATTAAAAGATAAAAGTGGCAATATCGCCAAATCAAACGCTCCTTAAAACAAACGCAACGGCAATTGAAGCCGGAGCGCCACCACCGCGTTAATTCTGCTTCCAATAGCAATCCGGTAAGTTATTCGCGGGCGGTGGGCGCCGGTTTGCTTTGCGAGTTTGGATTGAGTAACCTGAAGGTGGCGCCGGGGCGCTGGGGCGCCGCGAGCGCAGCGCGATTGAAAATTTGATAAATTAAAATATCTTGATATAATTAATAGTGCCACATTATTTATCTTATTAATTATTTTAGCTTAGGTAACGATCTTAGAATGTGATCTGTGGTCATCGGTATATTACATTTTCCAAGAATTCTAATGCAAGACCGACTATTATTGACCGACAAACGTTTTAAATGTAAAAACATCAATTCATAATTATGGATGGGAATTATAATTATCTTTAAGACTATAGTTAATTTTATTATTCTTATTGTATTATGAACTATTTAAAATTTGCAATGGATCATAGAATCAGCTAAACATTGCTGAAACATTGCTGAAAGTATTTTTGTATACATCGCTCATCGCTAGCCGCTCCCCAGTGAGACAACTAGGTTGAGAGGCCGAGGGTCGAGGCACGTCGGGGGCAAACACCCGCGCTGTTGACTTAGAAAACCGATGAGCCGGGTTTTTAATTATTCCCCTCAATTTTACTCACTTCACTCTTCTTCGCTGAATTGTTTTTTAATAGCCGATGTTTACAACTCGTGCCGTGTGCTCGAACCGGCGAAATAATTTAATATCTTTTTGTATATTGATATCATGTTGCTGTAATAAAAGTATTTGTTAATTGTTTTTGCAATTCAGCCGTGTAGGGACTGTGAGTTAAGCAATTCGTGTTCCTGTTTGCAGTAACGGTTGCCAATTACATCGCACTAGAGGCGATCTTAGCCCTTAATGATTGTAGCGCATCTGTGTGACTTAGAACTCTCTAACTATTAATTGGACTTTGAACTTTGAACATCCTATGCTAACTAGACTAGGAAACGCTTCCTTTCATGCTGATCAAAGTTTGTCACTGGCGTTGACACGGGTGGTGAGCAGCGGGCGGGCGGTGCTGCGTGCGGAGCCAGTATAATATGTAGCGTCTTTATCTGGTCGCTTCGTCCTGGGTTCGATTCCCGGGACGACGGTGGATGTCATCGGGCGTAGCGAGACCGGGAGTGTTCTCCGCGGCACTCCTGAAGATCGAGACTCGTCACAATTGAAGGGATTTAGTCGGCTTCCAACTTCAGTTCCCCACAGGTGCCGGTTAGCCTCTACTATGCCAAGTTTTTTTTGTGATTTAATTTCGTCGCTGTCACGTTTTATTTTGTTTATGAGCAGTCAGAACCCTCATCTTAGCATGGCGTGGTCCCCGACACGTGATCGCCGCCTCTGGGGCTAGCCAGACACCGATATGAACGAAAAGGTTCTTGTTTTATTACATTGATATCATATAACTTGTAAGTCGGATCACTCGCGTGTCGGTGTGTCGCCAGAGTAAAGTTCTTACGAAAACTGGTCCAAGCTTCGCGCGGCTTGCAGCTTCTTCTAGCTCCTAACTTCAACTTTTCAAAACTAATCGCGTTTTTTTGTTCTCTTCCGTTATTTCATACTAGTGGACGCCCGCAGCATCGCTCACGTGGAATAATAAATAGTTTCGTTTACACCTAGTAAGCAAAACATAGCCTATGTCACTCAGTGAATATGCAGCTTTCTAATGGTGAAATATTTTTTTAAATCAGTCCAGAAGTTTTTGTGTGAAAACATTACAAACAAATGTTGCCTCTTTAAAATATTAGTATTGAAATAAAGACATAGAATTTCGTAATAAACGCCCAAATACATTTATCGTAAAATCACATTTAAGATATCTCGAACAGGCACTAACGAGACTATTTTCAGCTTGCATGTTTTCAATCGGAAAGTATCCCGCTTAGTGACTGATGCTCCCCGCGCCGACGTGCGACCGTGCAAGGAAACGGGAGGTCTGCGGGAAGCAGTCGCTACCGGTTGTTTATTGCCGCGATACATTGCAGCGGGACCAGGTGACCCCCGGGGCCTCCCCCCCCAGCCACACCTGGGGAGGAAGGCCCCGGGCTCATAACAACATCCAATTTAGGAGCTCGATACGAGTAAGTGCCCCACCCGCTTGCTCGACAGTTATAGCTCAAGTTGCTCGCGACACGACTCGAATATTTTGATAGAGCTGGACTTGCCAACGCTTAACTCGGAAGGAGTGAAGCCGACTGGTTGAAATTGCTAAAAATAAGCAAATTATTAATTTTTTGACGATATAATTAACTTAATTATTTACTTATTATTTATTAATTAATATTTGTGTCACTACAATTGTCAGCTCAGTCAATAACTACGAGGAAGAACATTTGCGTACAAACAGTGGTTTGACGTGATAACGTCTTATAAATTGATGAACAGCGCATATGAAAAAGAATCCCGTTCCGCTTCCGTTTCCGTTGAGTGTTTTTATTAAATTAATTTTTAATTTCATTAAATTAATTTTACACACGACAACATTGGCGTTTCCATGGCTCCGAAATAGGGAACTGTCAAAATAAATATATAGACTTGTCTGTTGTCTGTTATCTTTGTATTTTGCAGAGATCGCGCAGCAGAGAGATTGTGAGGCAGAGCACTAGCATAACATTTTACGGGCAGATTTTAAAAAAAAGTTTCGTGTCTTAGTGAAAATAAAAATAATAATATATACATATAAATATATATAATATATAAATCCATACTAATATTATAAATGTGAAAGTGTGTTTGTTTGTTTGTTTGTCCGGCTTTCACGTCGCAACGAAGCTATTATATGGTATGGTTTTTATGTGTGGAGATAGTGAGGAGGGTGGAGAGTGACGTAGGCTACTTTTTACAGCGGTAAAACATCCCCATGGGAAGATATATTGATGTTTTGTTATTTGCTAGATATTTAGTTCCGGATGTCGCTAATAGATGGCGTTAGTAAAATTAATTTTCTAACCTTATTATCTTTTGATCGTGGAACTGTCACTATTCATCCACCAAAAATGTGTCATGTATGATAAACAACTCATTGTTAATTCCCTTTGACCACGCGGGCGGAGCCGCGGGTAAAAGCTAGTATCTATATATATAAAAAGAGAAGCTGACTGACTGACTGACTGACTGACTGGCTGACTGACTGACATATCAACGCAGGGCCTAAACTATAAGGGTTAGAGACTTGAAATTTTGCACAGGGGTTCCTTATTATAACAATATAGGGTTATAACCTAGGGGAGCACTAAGAAAGGATTTTTGAAAATTCATCCCCTAAGGGGGTAAAACGGGGGTGCAAAGTTAGTATGAAACCTTGCCGTTTTTGAAGTCAAGTGGGCAACCCGAACGCGGGCAGACGTCGTTAATGGGTCTAATTCTACGCGAGCGAAGCTGCGGGCGACCACTAGTGTAATATAGACAAGGAAAACGAGAAATACCTTTGTACATTTGATTTAATCAGTGAGAGTGCTTAAGCAAAGGATGAATTCCGAATGAGTGGGGGAATGCGCGGCGTGCCCGGGCTTAGTGGGCCGCGCGGGCCAGGCTCGCTTCAAGGTAATCACGTTATTCCGGCCACGGTATTATTGTTATGTCTAATTCCAAGCGAGCGAAGCTGCGGGCGTCCACTAGTCAAAGATAATTTGCGTTCGGTAATAGAACCACATAGAACGTCATATTTATGCTGCGGACAGAGGTAACGTAATTGTTGCAACCGTTTTCTAAATGAGAGACGCCATTTCAAACGGCGATAAAACATCAGACGATTAGTAAAGATATGAGCCGTAAAGGTTATACGTTAAATCATTAATTTAATCAGTGGGAGTGTTCGGCGAGTGCCGCTCTCCCGGCGGCTCCCGGCGGCTCCCGGCGGCTCCTGGCGGCTCCCGGCGGCTCCCGGCGGCTCCCGGCGGCTCCCGGTGGCTCCCGGTGGCTCCCGGCGGCTCCCGGCGGCTCCTGGCGGCTCCCGGCGTCTCCCGGGCGCTCCCGGCGGCTCCCGGCGGCTCCCGGCAGCGGGACTCGGGCACGGTAATAGAATCATATATACTGTGACGCGGGTAATCGCGTTATCTACCGCGGGTCCGTATTACACATTCAATATTAGCGCCACCTCGAGGGCCGGCGTGTAACGGTTTAGGGAAACATTGCCATCGGTATAAATTGTCACATAAACACGTGACACCACTATCCTTTCTTTGTTCCACAGTTGGGTGCGGGTCTCTTCTCAGAATGGGAGGGATAAGCCCTTAGTCTCTAGAAGGACTCTATCTCGGAACACTAAAAAGTGTACAAAATAACCAAACAACGAGGCCAAGTAATTGTGCTATAATAATTACAATGATTGTAACTATCCCATGATATTTGCCATGGGAGCCCAGATGCGCTTACATTTGGTTCACCCTACAGCAGCTGGACCCGCGCTCACTGAGCGCACAGCGCGCTAACATTTTGTGATTATGTGAGTAGTTTACAAATAAATTCTCCGTAATTACAGTATGTAAGAGCGAATCTAGTTAAAACTGGTGTGTAGTCGGCCGCCGCTGCAGCTGCGTCGTAAAGTAACTTTTATATTTACGCGGCCGGAAGAGCAAACTGTTATGTTCGGAGCGCGGCGGCGGCGAGTTCGAGCGGCAGTCGTTGTGGCTTTTTATTTCCTACCCTCGTACATTGCGGGCTTTATATGCGAAATCTGCAACTCATAGCAAATTCGAGGGCTAATGTTATAATATGATGCGGATAACGTGTGCTAGATTTAATATTCCAGCTGGCAACGATTGATCAGCAGTGTGACGTGTGATGACACGTGTGACGTACGACGAGTACAGAAATATTGTTACTGAAATCAGAGAGACTGAGAGACGAGAAGTAAGAAGTTAGTGAGAATCTCTTGTACGTGTCGGGATGGTTTCATTTCGAGCACCTCTTGTAAATTAATTATCACATTGCGGAATCGGATATGGCGGGAATCTGTTCATTCTTTGAAGACGATATCGATAATTCGTATGGTACGTGTGCCTAGCTCGCCTGCCCGCGCCGAGCTCTCAAAGGAAACACTGTTCGAGCCATTCAGCCGGCACGTGCCCGGCACCGCCCGGCCGTTCAATTACGACACACCAATCGGTCGAAGAGGCCTCACGTCTTGTGGGACCCGTTTCTGGGTTACACGCAAATTGATTTAAAAAATTATACGGGAGAGTCCCACGTTGGGCGCCACTTGTATTTGAAAATATTTGTTTCCAATAATATTACGATCTTTGAAATCCATCGGACTCCGCTACCTTTTTTATTGTTAGTGTACAAGTTTAGAAATATGCGAGTGTACGATACAAACGAAGCCATACATGGGAAATCGTTTGGAGATGCGTTTGTAATGTACATTCTGATATCAATATTTAATAGACGTTTGATTTACAAGTATTTAGAGGTACTCTCGTTGTTTCATAAGGCTCAAGTTTACATCTTAATTTTTCACATTATATTACCTACTCCAATCCGTTATCCATCTTTGCAAAACCTCACATTACTTCGGTACTTCCCGCGTCAAAGAAAAACATACAAACCAATACAATTTCGCATACATAAATATGGGAAGCATGGAGAGATACGTTTCCTTCAGCGGACGGCTTCCGTGCCAACAGCAGCACAAGATGGCGGCCAGCGGCACCGGCCAACAGCAGCACAAGATGGCGGCCGGCTGCACCGGCCAGTCGTGTCGATCGTAATCTGCGCAATAACCAGCAGGCGGCGCCGTGCTCGTCCTGCTCGCCACGCCGGCCGCTCTGAATACAAATTGAGATGTACCTCGCTTATCTACAGCTTATGTCATTCCATCGTAAGTGTCACTAATTATTTTCCTCAGAAATCTTCATACTTTGGTTTTCGGCCGTGGATGTAATCCCGCTAAAATGGAACGATTCCTCGCGTTTTTCTAGACGATACGGCTGGGCTATTGGGCTATTGGGATTACATAGGCTAAGACTTTCACACTAACTGGGGATCGCATCGAGGGGGGGGTTTGCATCGAGTAAATGTACGTATTTGTTTCTCTCAAACGGTGTTGAATTAGTAATTTTCTTCGTGAAGAAAGTCAATCCCACTTCATCCCGGTAGGCGCAAGTTCTCGCTCAAGTTGGTGGATTAAACAGTCGAGCGGATAAACGCGGGAAGTTAGTTTGCGAGCGGGAGGGCTGGCGGGGCGGCGGGGGTTGAGGCGCCGCGTGCGCGCCACGAATGATAAAATCCTTTTAGAAATGAAGGATGTTGTTTATTTATATGTATACACATGTGTGAGTGTAAGGTGCTTCAGATCATAGGTCCATAATCGGGTATTGACCCGACTATAAATATTTATCAACGAAATAAATATTTCCCCCTGACGGGATTGGAACCCGGGACCCGCGGCTCGGAAGTCGGAGTCACTCACCACCGCACCAAGGTGTGATCAAAAAAAGAATCGGTATTAAATTAAATAATTATTAATCTCTTATGAATTTGAACTGTAGGTACTGCCCCTTACAAGTGAGGGCACAGTATCTACAAGATTAAATAAACGACAAGCAATAATTATTTACAAATATATTGTTTCAAACTGTATACAGATGTATGTATTCATACCGAATTTGCAGTGAGTGCCCAGTCTCACAGCCCTAATAAGAAATCATTCCTAACACTAGTTCGGTACTCGCAGGTTGAGTGTCACATTTATGTCACGTATTGTACTAAAAAATATTGATCTTTTTTTTATATGACAACCCTGCGATAACAGAATTGCGAGACTCCAAAGGCCATCGTTCCTCTGTAGCAGAATCTTCTCTTTTATCGGATTCATATGAAGGTATCATTCAAACCTGACTCAGACAGAATGAGACAGTTTGCATACGACGATGGAAATTTTATTCATGGCGAATATTTGTACGTGAGAGAACTGCGCTGCCGCCGAGAGCTCTCCGCTCTGCTATTGCTTTTGAATCGACATCAAAATGAGAATTTAAAATACGTTCATATATTGAAACTTGTACAAGTAAAATAAGCTTTCATCATCATAACCCGTTTTATATGCTCGCATTCTGATGATGGGATTTTTGTATTGTTGTCAGGTTGTACGAGTTCAAATGCTTAGCTATTTGTCTTTAATCTTCTCGGCAAATTCTCGAGCATGCGTTTTTTAGATTTTTTTTTGTTTTTAGAATTTCTTTATTGCATAAACTTTACAGTGGTTTTATAACTATTGATCGGTACACCCTTTTAAGCCACATAAGGCCTGCGTTAGGATGTATCGATCTTCCATATCTATGGTATGTTATGTTTAATCACTAAAGCTTAGTAAGGTACACAAACCATAGAAAAGTGGTCAATACCGAGCTTGAAAAAATATTTGGTAGCGGCAAGAACTCATCGACACACCTGCGGTTGACAAGACAGCAAATTATATCTTCTTATACGCATCCTTACACGATACGATACCGCTCACTCGGATAATTCCTGTTCCCGCCGCAGCCGCTAACATCGCGTATATATTATTATCTGAACAGGCCTCCTTACGGCGGGCGGGGGCGGGGGGCGGCCGTAACTCTCCGCTATGGGTTATCTTCGCTGTCGAGCCGCCGAATTATTTCCGCCGTGGCTTTGCTTGGAAGTGCTTAAAGCATTTAATAGAGGTTTGTTTTAATTAGCTGCTTTACAAGCCGGCTGTTTCGGGTCTTGTTAAGTGTTTTAGTGTTCTGTCTAAATACAGGGCACCTGCGGTTGCTTACACACGTAATCGGAACTATTGAGGTTGTATTGTTACGTTAATCTACTTACGCTTACTGTAGACTATTAGTTCCAACTGAAAGTTCTTGCACAAACATTTCTGCAGTCAATAAAACGGACTCTTGACGACTCTGTGGCGGGGAGGTTTAATAAATTTAATAAAATTTAATAAAGCTAGAGCCGAGAACATTCAATCGTGCAACAATAAAGGTAGCCTGTTGTCGCAGCGCCCACGCCGCCGCACTCAAAGGCAGCCTGTTGTCGCGCCGCATTCAAAGCCGACGGCATTAAAACGTAATCCAACAAAATTCAACTCCGTTCAAAGCCAAGATGTCACTCTCGGAACTTTTCGCAATGAATAAAAATTACTGCCGTCTACAAAACAACAAGTTTGAATTAAAGTTATCTCTGAAACGTTTTTAAGGATAAGCGCACAGATTAAACGATCGGATGATTCGCAAATATTAAGGATGTTTCATACTACTACGTTCCAGCTGGGAAGGAGTGGGTCCCGGTTACATTCTTCCATAGGCGTCCGTTAAGGGAAGCAACGCATGTATGAGAGACATTGAGATTCATATGAGTCTTGTTCAAAGTCTATTACAGTTTGTCAGCGTAAAGCGTGAGCGGTGGCGAGGGCTGCCACCGCTGCCACCGACTGACCGAAACAAGGCGACCGACCGACTCGCGCGCCGGAGCGAAGAACTGAGAACTGAGGCAAGGAACGAAACTGTGCGAAGAACCATACACAAATTCAACTGTTTATTCGTGTAGAATTCAGTGAATATTCTATAAGCGAGCAAGTTATAAACTCGTCAAGCGAGTAGAGTACCTTCCGAGATTATTTATCCAAAAAATACATTTGGAATCCGCACCCTTTTTATTCAAAGTTGGTTGAATTGCAATGAAAAATATAATATTCGCCTGTCGCTCGCGGCACGATCCTTTTGCACGCTTCAGTTCTGCGCTGGCTGTTTGACATTGATGTCCGACAGGGCCTGCAGGCAGCGTTGTACAGCAGCGTACGGCGGTGTACGGCGGTGTACGGCGCTGTACGGCTGTGTACATCGAAGCCGGCCCGTGTGATCGATCGTGGCTCGTGCGATAGGGGATAGGGGGCTTTTCATAAATCAACCATTGTAGATAGTGACAGTGTGATAGCTACTTTATACCCTCTATTGACAGCTATAATGTTTTTATCTCTTTCTGTTGTGAGTAATATAAATGTTGCTTATTTTCTAGCCGACTTCAATCTGGTAAAAAGTGGGTTTGTTGCACACCTCTGCCTACCTCTTCGGCGGAATACAAGCGCGACGATTTGTTATGTTATGACTTGATTCTGTAAGATCGACTTCTATTGTATTTTCCGGCCTTCAATATTCTAAGAAGGTGAACGAAAATATAATTTGTAACTGTTTAGATATAAGTAGAGTCGGTTTCGAATAATTGAATATAATATTGTTGCAAAGCCTAGCATAATTATGGGCTACTTACAGGTGTAGTAATTGGTCGTGTGAGTGGCTCTGAAGCATGCCTGCTATGACTAGTGCCTGCATGACGCAGCCCCAGCCGGCCCGACGAGCATTTGCATAAGGGATCCAATTAGAACATTTCGTTCGATGCAGCATTTTCGAATATTAAAATGTACATCCACTGAATAAAGTTCGCCGTTGTAAATAGAAAGTATTGAAATATTTTCATAGAATGTAGTTCGGAGCGAGCGTGTGTGGTAACGAGGCGAATTTATGCTAAAAGCATTATACATATTTAACTACGGCGTGGGTTAGTTGTATGCCGGGGCTGGCCGGGGCTCGCCTGCGGGACCTCCGGGATGAATCCGGGATGAATCTAGACCTCGCTCGGGAGCTAGGATAGACTTCCAGGATTTTTTTAGTGAAGATAATAAATGGGCATTCAGAATGTTAATAAATTTATTTGCTGTTTTTAAGAAAGCTATTAGTGATCGTTCGTTCCCGATCCCGCGCCGCGGGAAGTGGTGCGCTACAGGGCTGGAGGATGTGCTCTGGATGTTTCTCCTTGGGGACTTTTTGTGTTTTCGTTTATACATACTGCTCTTCTTTCAGGTATTACAAGGGTTATCGAAAACTAGTGGACGCCCGCAGCTGCGCTCGCGTGGAATTAGACATTCACTAACTTCAAAAACGGCAAAGTTTCATACTAACTTTGCACCCCCGTTTTACCCCCTTTGGGGATGAATTTTCAGATATCCTTTCTTAGTGCTCCCCTACGTTATAAAAGGAACCCCTGTGCAAACATTTAAGTTTCTTACCCTTATAGTTTAGGCCCTGCGTTGATATGTCAGTCAGTCAATATTTTTTTGTATTTTTTCCTAACTTTGATCGAACGTTTGTTCTCCAACACAGCGCCGCTCGCGCCGCTGGTGGATACGTCTGGGCGGGCCTCTCCAGACGGGCGCGCTCATCAATCATGCACGCGTTAAATATATTCCCGCCGACACCGCCTGTCTGAACCGCCACTATAATATCTCTATTGGCTCGGTTCGAGGATTCTATTACGTGTAAGTACGTAACACGGTACGTGTCTTATACCTTAAGGATGTATTATGATGGATGCCTATTCGATTGCTCTAATCTATAAAATATGTCTAAAAATAATAACAATTCTACTTAAAAGAGGTGTTAGTAAAATTGAAACTAAGATTTCTAAGTAGGAACCTTAACATAACCTGTGAAAGGAGGGTGTACAACACATCTCTGAATTCCCCGACAGGGACGTCATGTTACGTGTGTCGCGTCAGTTATCAACAGTGACAGCGTGACACTCGTCATCTCGCTGCGTAACATTAACATTTAAAACGTACTCCAACTGAAAAAGACAATGTATTCGAGGCGGTAACCTCGGCCTGTTTAAATCTCGGGCGGCCGGAGTGCTCCCGACAGTAATACCGCAGCTTGAATTTCATATCTGTGAATATTGTTCAGACGTATTCGTAGCGTCCATAGCCCAATGGCTCGCATCGATTCAATGTGATCGAAAGAGTTAAGTTGTTGTTAGGCTGGAGCGGAACCTGCTACACACGGGTCTACCCCGCATGCAGCTGCGGGAGGTCTAGCCCATACTCCACCACGCTGCTCCAATGCGGATTGCTGGTGGGGTTAGTGGTCACCTCAAATGTTCTAAGCCACGCGAAGACCAACCTCGAGACCGACGGCTTAATGTGCCATCCGAAGCACGTAGCGCTCATGAAATTTTGTCACTAGCGGTCACCCACAAACGTTCCTAACTCTGTCGATCACATTAAATCGACGCGAACCATTGTGCTGTTAACGTGGTAATATTTCCGATACGACCGCTAGACTGCTGAAAATTGGATAGCAATTAACTCTATGATAGTTGAATTAATTCAATGGGGTTGTTTAATGGGAGCTGGAGCTGGTGAGCACATAAACTACGGCGCCGTGACACCGTGACACCGTGCCCGCGCCAGTACCGGCAGCAGTGCCACGGCGCACCTGCTGCAGGGACCCCCCCTCACCCCTCCGCCCCTCACCCCTCGTGGGTACACCTGCCATTTGTCCGTTGTTTATGCTCACAGAATTAATTACTATTGGATCAAAGCGGTAATGAGGTCATTAATATTGAAGCCAGTCGGATCGAGTATACTAGTACGTAACTTGATACAGTAAGGATCTAAATAGCATCGTATCATGTTTTCTATTTATCATTTGAGAGATTCAACCAATACATTCGGGCAATAAATTATGTAAATACCTATGTGTCAACGAATGGACCAACCTATTAATGTCCCAGTCCTTATGAGTCTCGTTCGGAGTCTGTCACGGTTGTCATGGACGGCAGCGGACGGGTAATATCATACACCCTTAAAAAGGTTTACTTAATTTTATTTTATTTATTTAATACCACATCTCTCTGGATTTTAAATTCTTAATTAACGTGTACCTGAACATACTTTATACGAAACATTAATGAATACCTCTTAACCTTTGAAAAAGCGTAGCAGTCTCGAAGGTGAATATCCAACTTGTTCGTTCTACTCAGTTACATAACGTTTCTGTCGCAGGTCAAAAATGAAATATTTATCGAGCGTATATTTACCGAATTAGCAAAAAATAATTAATATGAACGTAGGAAACGAGGATTAATTTCAAAGTGTACTTAAAATAACCGATGTAGGCGAATCCGATCTACTCCTGACTGCCTGTCAGATTGCAGTCGCTCCTAGAGTGTACTCGTGTAGTGTGACTGTCCTCTCGACTCGTGTGTGTGTCCCGTACGGCCGCTAATGCGTTTAATTCTCATCCCGAGCAGTAATCCCGCTGTTACGAGCGCGGCGTTAGCACTAGAGGCGGGGTCTAAGCTGATCATGATTCTGATCTGAATATCTATTGCAATAATGGTAATTTCTCACTGCTTGCACCGACGACAATGCATTGTGTATACAGGTGTGTTAGCTATAGCTGAGGGCAGTCGAGAGCATACTAAGCCACGCTGCTCCGGTGCGACGCTGAGGGGCTAGTGGCCAACACGGTTTCAAATTTTCTTAAGCCAACCGACGGACAGGACGAACGGCTTAGAGCACCCTCCGAAGCACGGAACACACCGACCGCGTCCGACGTTGCTTAACTCGGTCGATCACATACGCTGTACGCGAGCCGTAGCACGTTTCACCTTGATAACTTGTTGTATTACTGAATGATCCGTGAGTGTCTATATTCATAGTTGAAATTAAGTTAAGTTCATAAGTTCAGTTTATTGGTAACGGTAGTTACAGGTCATTTTTGATACAATTTGTATACATATTTCGATTTTTGCACAATTTCAACAAAAAAAAAAAATATATATAATGAAATAAAAATAATCGATCTCATACAGCCAATTGATAAATGTCAAAAATGTACAAAAAATAAATATTAAAAATTAAAACATGTCATAAGAAAATAAAGAACAGGTCTCATTTTGAGGTAATTACAGAGAAAAAATGTCACAATTAATTATACTTAATTTATACAATAAATGAAAACAATATACATAATAAGAGTAAATAAAAATATAATTGATGTGTATAGTGCATCAGTTACATTTAGATTTACTAAGGAATTCCTCGACACTGTAGAACGTCTGTTCGATCAACCATAACTTTAGTCTATGTTTGAAAGACTCTAGGCTGTTTGCGGTAGTGACGTTCGCGGGGAGTCTATTATAAATAGTCGGACCCATGACATGGGTGAGCTTGCTAGACTTGCTCAGTCTATGCGACACTGCCGACAGTCTGTTTGCGTGGCGGCTCTGGTAACGCGCATCGCCCAATCGCCTGTATATTTCCAGATGTGATCTCACATACACCGCTACCTGCAATATCACTATTGCGGGTAGTGTGAGGATCCCAAATTCTTTAAAATAAGGTCTCGCGGAGGTGTCTCGAGCTACTCTTGCAAGCGTTCTGACGGCGCGTTTCTGCATGCGGAACGCACGCAGCCATTCGGCAGAGCGGCCCCACAGCTCAGCTCCGTACTGGAGCAGGGAGTGCACGGTTGCGAAATAGCACGCGCGTGCCACCACCGGCGACACCACCCTGGACACCCGGGCGAGCGCGTAACAGGAGCTACCTAGTTTTCCGCAAATCTTATCTACGTGGCTTCTCCACGTCAAGCCGCTGTCTATTTCAAAACCCAGAAAGGTCGTCTCGTTCACTCCGTCTATTTCTACCCCAGAAACATTAACCTTAAATGGACATAGCTGTCGTCCAGACAGATTGACATGCAGGTAGTGTGTCTTTTTTAAATTTAGAGCGAGACCGTTTAGAGTAAACCACTCAGCGAGACGCTCAGCCGTTTTATTCAGCTTCTCCTCCAGCTGATCTACTCCGGGGGCAGTGACAATCGCTGCAACATCGTCCGCATACATAAAAATTTCGGCTTCATTTACCGCATCCGGGAGATCGTTAAGTAGAAGGGAGAACAGAATATTTGACACTGACGATCCCTGAGCTACTCCCATAGTGGAAGTCAGCGGTTCCGATCTGGTCACCCCGTTGCCGGCACATACTACCTGGAGTCTACCTCGCATTAAATCCTTGAATAACTCCAATGGTCTACCTGTAACACCGTAGTGCGTGAGTTTTGTCGATAGTGCATCGTGGTCAGCCACATCGAAAGCTTTCGATAAGTCGCAGCACAGAATCGCGACATGCTGCTTACGTTCGCGCGCACCTAGCACTTGATGGACAATTTCACGCGTCATTGTCGTCGTGGATCGTCCTTTACGATAGGCGTATTGACGATCCGAGAGCGCGGCCGTCGAGGACAAGAAGGATATAAGTCTGGAAGACAACCCGTGTTCAAACACCTTGGCAATTACCGGCTTACTCACGTGTGAGTAAGCCGGTAACTTCAACTAGATAACTTGCTTAGTATTTTTTATTACATATAAGTTAAATCTATATCTTAAAAGTAAATTTACAAATTAATGAATTTAAAACTAAATTAATAAAAAAAAAAAAAAAACCTTAAAAGTATAACCTAAAACAAAAACAAAAAAAAAAAAAAAAATTACTAAAATATATCATTAAAAGGAGTCCCTTTAGGCAAGGTTCCGAAGATACTGGCAGCGTTCCCCCTTTGAATAGCTATACTAATTCTCTGTCCTAGGTAGCTGCCAGCTCTTCGGTCTCCTGTGATGTCGACTAACCTTTTTGCTATTTCCTTACAAAGCCTCTTAGCGTTAGGACCCCACGGACCAAGGGTCTCGACACCGAATGGAACAAAATCATATTCGGTGCCTAGACCCCTGTACTTGCACGCTTTAGCTTTTTCAGCCGCTTCACAAGCCGCACCAACTCTGTTGTTGGTTCCATGTAGATGGGAAGGGGCCAGCGTGTCTGAACAGGTTGCATCCCATACCAGCTGGCACCCGTCCCATCTTCCATGGAATCAAACTCATACCATCCGGTCTCTTGCCATCGTCTCTTGCAATACCAGTCGGCTCAAGTAGACTTGGCACGTTGACGGTGGCAAGGGACCGGCGTATGATATCGTTGCTTAGTATTATATTATTAGTATCCATTTGATAATGACATTAGTTTAACAAAATGAGCAACAATTTGAACGGGGCACAAGACTGTACCGAGAACTGCTACGGCGTAGCGTCTGCTACGAGCGCGTAGCCGGTGCTACGAACACTGCAGCACTTGACTTCTAGGGCACTACACTTGACATTTCGCTTATGAATTTATTCATCTAACCGCTCGTGGAGGAGGAACTTTATACATTTGTCAAATGGAAAATAAACAACAAAATTGCACTACTTTTCGGAAGAATTACATTATGATCGAGCTGAAACAAATATTATTTTAAGTATATCTCTCTTTCGAATCTTGAAAAAAAAAAACACGAACATCCATTCATATATACATTACCCAGTCAAAAGTCACTGCAAGATAAAGTGCCACTCCATCCAATCTTCCCAGGTCTTCTGAACCCAGCGGTTTTTTCTTCTTTGTGACACCAAAAGCGGTTTTTCATTTTTACAACTGGCCTGCCCTTTTCCATAGTTCGTTAACTCGAGTTATATTAGTCACCTTTGTTCGTTACTGTACCTTACACGGATATCAAACTCGGGACATCCAACTCCGGCAAATCCTCGGTACTCTCATGCCGCCAGCACGCCGCCAGCACGCCCCAGCCAGCCAGTGCCCGTTGACAGCAAGTTTAACTTCATAATGAACTGTGAATTAATTAGTTGTACAAAGTTTTATTGTGCAAGCAGAGCGCGCTCGCCAGTTGAACTAACCATTTTATTTCCACATCAAACAACTGAGCTTAATGAATGAACCGCGTCCGTTGCTCAGCGCCCGCCGCTTGCCCGTGTGCCGCCCGTCTGCACCGGATAGTATGGGCCTTCCTAAAACTTTAAGTGAGTGACCATGATTCTTCAAAAACTATATTTTAGTATTAATATTTTAGTTTTGATGGAATATGGTCGGAACGATGCCTTACGATCTGATAGGTTTGAGGATATGTAGTATGACGTAGTTGTTGAGTTTTTCTTAACGGATGGCAACGAGTAGCAAAACAAAACCCTTTGATAAAAAATATATTTTAAGAAGCTGCAAATATTGCGAAATGAAATACAACTTTATCTGTTTACTTTTCCTTTAAATTAACAGAATTTATAATTTAGATAAAATGAGATAAATTTCCAAGTTACAAATTGATTTCATTACTTCGCAACTTTACTATGGAAAAGTAATTCGCACAGATGATTAATACGAACTACTGTGGATCGATAGGAAGTCTATCTGAGTCGGTCGTCGCCTGTTGTACCGCACAGGTGTTAATATATGTATAACAGCCTATGCGACAGAGCGCGATATGCACAGAAAAAATTTATGCTCTAATAAATTATCTCATCTATTGAGTTACATCGTTTATAGTTGACTCTGTTAATTTTTGCGATATAAACAATAAAGAACATTATAATTACTACAGCCAACATGCGGTATACGTTATAATTACTGCAATATCAAAAAGCTATTAAATATTTTGCAAATATTAATTATTGTACCTGTATTGATGATAAAAACATTAAAACATTAAAGCTATCGTTTCGACAGTGCCAGGAACGATTAAAGTACTGATTAATTATACTTGACGGTGGCTTGACAACATACTCGTATTTATAGGCAACAATAAATAATACCAGCGGCTGCACAGGGTGGGAACTTTTAGATATTCTCTCAGTTCTGTAAACAGAGCTACAGATATATTACGAGTTTGTCGAACTCTGTAACTTGTAGTTGGTGACGCAAGTTGCGTGGCCTTACGGAGATATTATTCGGCTGTGGTTTATTGAGTGAGAAAACAAAGTACAGCGGCGATAGCGCAGTGGCGGGCACTCGGCGTCTCGAGAGAATCCGAGTTCAAATCTAAGTAGTAAGCAAGTAGCTTCAAGTTATGTGCCTTTCAAGAAAATTAATGTAACCTGCCGTAACGGTGAATGAAAATTTTGTGCGGAGCCCTAAGAATGCACAATAGTAACACCGATTCAAATACATAGTAATAAGATCGATTCAACTATCCTCCTAAGAACACGCTCCGTTCTTCTGTGAAAGTAAAATATAACTCTCACAAGAATTCCTGCGGTAACCTAAAATTATGTAATCATTTTAGAAAATCTTTCAGCATCTTAAATTTAAATTCGGCCGAGTTCTTCCGCCGTCGAAGGCACGAACCAATCTTCGTATCCGATACACCGCCAAGATTAGCATCAGCTTTGAAGATATTGCGGTCCGTCCGGGGCCGCTCTCGGGCGGGACTCATCTCCGGGAGGCCACGCAGCGGACTGTGAAATATACTGTGACGTGGACTTCTGAGAGTACGCTAGCAACTCGAGTGCGAGAGCAGTTGCTAGCCGTACTGATGACAGGTTCAGCACGTGGGCTCTTCACCGGCCGCTGGACGTTTCGTTCTTAATATAATTAATCATGTTGTTTTTGTCCTAGGCAGCGATTCCTTTATAAAATGTTCCCTCTGGTTTAAATAATTTATATTTAAAAGTAAGGGTTGTGATGTTTTCATTGAAATGAATGAAATTAAACGAAATAATACTCAAATTAAAACGAGAGTTTGACGCGCAAGTGTCATCGTATAAAAATATCTCCATAAAACTTAGAAATCCTTTACATTCCACTTGTCTTATCGAGCGTGTCCCTAACCTTTAGAAAGAAGTTATTAGCGTAACACGTGGTCTAGGGCACGCAGCTCTAACAACACTTTTGCTAGGAACCTAATTAATTACATGCACAAGGATTTCCCGAAGCCTGGCCACTAATTACCGGCTCGGCCGCGCCACGTAAGCTACTTCCCAGATAGCATCTAACTACGTCGCTTGCATTTAATGCCGCACATATTTAATTTGGTTAAGTAAGGCTGTCAGTTTAATGTTGCATTATTTCGAGTAAGAATATAGTTTTATTGGTACGTATAATATAAGAATGACTTATTTTATTTTATTTTTATTTATTCGGAAAACTTACAGCTAAACAAATACAGATTGAGTAAATGAAATTAACTAACAACTGACTGAAACGAACTAATGGTCTACATGTTGGGCGTCCTGCGCAACCTCTTTGTTGACTGGTGTGCCGAGTCGCACATACCCGAGCCTTTGCAAGGCGAGGCGCGATGCGTTAATGATTTCTAGTAAAGCGATAAGAGTAGATTTCCTCACGATGTTTCAGCATTAAGAACGTGAACGATTGTTACTAACCATAGACGTCCCACTGCTGGGCACGGGTCTTCCCCACAGACACTGCTGAGGGAGGTCTAGAGCATACTCCACTACGCTGCTCCAATGCGGATTGGAGGAGGAACGATTAGAAAGTAATTAATATGAGCCGCTTAATTTCAATTCGGACACTACAGGCTACAGGGGCGATGAGAATTATAAATATATCCGGTTTGACTGGCCGGTAAGAAACCACTGAACGAAACGATCGGCACTGATACTGCTGTGCGTGTGTTTCCCTTCATACGTGTGAACGGTATCATGTGACACACAAAGCGGCAAGGTTCCAGGTCGTGACGTAATAGAGACGCAGTTCGTTAGTTATTGTGCGTTATTGTACGTTACAGCGTGTTTTGTTTAACATTATTTTCCTGAGGTGAGGCGTTTGTGCCGCTGACAGCTGCGTGGGAGGGGTGAGGGCGGGGAGGGGTCTTTGTTGGGAAACATTGGAGCTCACTGCATTCATTGTTTGCGTAGCGATACCGATATACCGATATGGCTGAGTGGCGAGGGAGTTTGGAGTCTGCAGTTCCAACCCGCCACCTTCTTGTAGCACCATTGACAACAGCTCCCTGTGATGAATTGGATGACAAAATCCATAAAGTGGCTGTGTCCTGTGACTCAAGTTGAGTAAGGAACCCAGCATGCCTGAAAGTTTTCCACAAATGTTCTCGAAGGCCTGCGAGGACTGTCAGCTGCCCCCAGCTCGTACAACCGGCCGAACAACGTCAAAGTCAACGTCAACGTCAAGAAAATGGCCGTCGCAATGACTGAACATAGTCGGCTTATTCCGACGTTATGGATAAATAATAATTAAGTTAAAAGACAATGAAACGCTTGATAAGGATGGTGCCTGCGTATCGCCGCAGTCTGCCGCAATGATGGTTTTTTAAGCGTCGTACAAAATCACGGCGCGTTTAAGCGTTAATTCAATGACATCGTGATGAATCGGTTCCGGCGCTGCGGCGCTCGCCGATAAAATTAATGGAATCCCGCTTTCATTGGGCTCGCCGTTTTCATGGTTTTTATTGAGCGCGAGTATTTATTTTGCGCGAGGATGATTTATTTTACGACGCGGATGAATATGGCCGGAGCAACGCCGACCGGCTGAAGGGAAGGCTCGCTCGGACGGGTCCGGACGGGTTCGGACGGGCTCGGACGTCGCCGTGCGGCTGGACGGAACGGGTGGTCCATTTTATAGATTCATTTGAAGTAGAACCTCTCTCAACTCCTATCAAAACAACATACTTAATTACTCTAGTAACATCTGTGACCGACTTTACAAGACTCTATTGGATCTTGCTTCGGTCCATGTGCGGTAGCGGATACGTTATTATGCATGCTCGTTTGCTATCTAATGTCCATCAACATTGACAAAGAAGCACAGGGAGATCTGCGGCTGCCGTTCAAATAGCTGAACTCTATTTCTCAACATAAACTAGGCATCTACCTACCTACCTGCCTGCCTGCCTCTCGAAAGTCAAAGCCTTGATTGAATACTACTATTAAATAGAGTACTTTAATAACTTGGCGTTAAAATGAATGATGAATATTCCTTCACTACCCCAAATAGCAATATGAGCGTATCGCTACAAACATTTCGCTAATAGTTACACAAGGCGGCCCGACGGCCCAAGGCGGGGTCGACGGGTTTAGTTTTATAATAATAATAATAATAATAATAATCTTTTATTTCAGGCACGAGGCCCATAAAACAAATACCTTATAGACTAACATACATAATTAAAACTTAATTCTAAGTCGCGCCAGCAGGCGCGGGTCCGGTGACATTCGGAGGCCGCCGACGTCCGCGATATTTGCGGAACACGACACCCCTCGGCCACAGCTCTGCGTCCAGGAAGGTCGACAGATGTTCAGTTGGAACGCGGACAACAAACGAATTAAAATCGACTGCTTTCCGCGCTTCCAGCTTTTCGACCCTCAACCGGAACTTCGTCTTCACCTCCAAGTACTCTGCGATGTCGGAGGCCTTCGTGGTGAAGTGGAGCCGTGAGACGTAAATATACGTCACTGGGATTGCAGGACGCACGAGATGGTTGTGTCCTGTCGGTGCAGTGCCAACTTGGTTACGACAAGGAGGCCTCCTCTTCTTCCGCTCCACCTTTGTGAAGCCATCCTTGTCAGTCTGTTGCTTAGGCACTGCACTACGAGGGGGATCGTTGCGGGTTTTCCCGCTACCACTCTCAGTCCTCAATGTAGCCCGCTTTTCGGGTTGCTGGCGTGCGACAGCCGCGGCGTAGTCACGTTGAGGCGTTGACGTCACTACAACTGGCGACACCTCCGAGGGGGGAGGTGTGGGACGGGCAGCGGCTACGTTACCGCTGACTCGCGCGGGGACAGCGATCGGTGTCGAGTCGAGTTTCGCTGACTCAAAACTCGATGGCGATGCGACGTGTGCTCCGCGACGCGTGTTGATGTTGTTGACCTCCGCTGGTGACCTAGTGACGGCCAATGCATTCCGCAACGACGCCACTTCAGCCCGCAGGTCCCCGATGGTATCTTGGGACGACTCCAACTTCAACACCACATCTGCCAGGCTTGCCTTCAAGGTCGTAATGTCCTTCAGTAGCCTGGTGACATCGACGTGGTCGAACGTGACGGGCGGTAACTTGCTTAAGTCCTTCGCCACGAAACTAGGCACGTCGTCGGGATCAGTCACCTTCAGGAGATCGATGATTTCCTGGATCCCTTTTTCACCCTCCCTCCTGTGGGATGGCATCTGGTCGATCATTCCGAGCGACCGATATAGGAGCGTCTTTGCTGTTAAGACTTCCTCATCCTTGAAATTGGACTTGACGATCTGCAATATGCTGACCTCGTCCATGACATCGATGGCATGCTGCAGAAACGCCAGCACTTCATTGGCTATGAGTTGTCCTGAACTCATAGCCATGGTAACATGCAGCGGCAGACGCCGCGCAAATCGCGAATATAAATATTATATTCGTAAGTGCAGTGCGTATGTCCGATACCGAGCGCGCACAGCACTGCACAGTTTTGGTTACACATACCGTAGTGAGATGTCTACTAACCGCTCCTTCTCTTCTCTGGGCTGGAACTAACGTCCCGCTCCACTAGCCCCGCTCCACTCCACGCGAGTGTGAGCGCACCTTAGCCTGCCCCACTCGCCGCGGGGTGAGCGCACCTTAGCCTGCCCCACTCGCCGCGGTGTGAGCGCACCTTAGCTTACTCCACTCGCCGCGGTGTGAGCGCACCTTAGCCTGCCCCGCTCGCCGCCTGTCGTGACACGCTAGTTAAGCTAACGAAATTAACCGGTAAACCGATTATCGAAGTTACTTAATTGGATGAGATTATCTGTATCTCATTAAAACTCCATAGATACACGATAGTTAAATTAGTTCATACGAGTAAGTCCGACGAGAGTTTAAGACTGCCGTGAGGCTGGACTTCCGATGGTTTGAAACATACTTAAGTCAGTTCTGTGTTGTTCATAAAATTTATAACTTTTTATTTATTTTCGTGCAATGTCATCGGAACCAAATATGTGTGCCAAATTTCAGCTCGATTGCTTCAGTGGAAGAGGGTGAAATATTGATTGCAAGATTCCAGGACATACATACATACGAGTGAAGTTAAATAATTGGCTGAGTATTACAACAACTTCCATAGGCCAATGGCCGCGTCGATCGTACGTGATCGACCGAGATAGGCAACGACGGGCGCGGTGGGTTTGTGGATAGGTGGTGATCGCCAGTAGCAATATTTCATGGCCGCTCCCGTGCTTCGGGGTACGTTAAGCCTATGGGCCCGTTTGTTTTCAATTGTCAAAGCAATCGCTAAGCCTCGTCGAAGACCTTGAGAATATTCGATATCGGGTTGACCGCTGACCCTTCCACTGATCCCCATCAGAGCCGCGCGGTGGAGTATCTCTGACCTCCTGGCAGTGCGAGGCCCATGGGCATGGCCCAACAGTGGGACCTCTGTGGGTTGTAGCCATTAAAGAAAGCAGGCCGAAGGTTTAATGTCTAAACCGTTATAAAGAACCTACCTAGTTTTCTTCATATAAATAATAAACGTCGCAGGTTAATGTTTTATAAAAAGGTCTCATGATGCTCTGAGATAATTTACACTTAATATGCTAAAGCTGATAGCACTACTTTACAAATACGTGCGGCAACCAGAGCCGCGGGCGAAGCGAAGTGTTATAACAGTAGGTGAAAGTAACTAAATATGGAATAGTACCCCAAATACGAAATTTAACCTGTATTGCCAAATTCCATATTAGGGGTACTATTCCATATTTGGTTACTTTCCTGAACAAGCCACAAATCCATCCCCGAGGCCCAGCGAAGCGCCCGCGGCCCGGCGGCCCGGCGGGCCGTCTCTTCCAATAAAACTCAGTCGATCCTCGTCTCCGTTAAATGATCTCAATTCGATAGGCTTTACTCTGGTCGCGAGGGAGCGCGCGTCTGGCGGTGTAATAGAGGCTTCTCGCTGCGACGTGAATCTCGTGTGCATTGAAATGTATACCTTAAGGCGTGCCGGTGGGGTCGGGTGTAGGGTGTGGAGTGACAGTTAAAGGGTTGGACAGGTGTCTATCACGCGACCCTCGTGAGCCGCGCGGAAGCCGTGCGGGAGCCGGCCGGGCGCCGCGCGGGCCGCCTACTGATGAGGGGTCTGCCGTGAATACATTCGGTTTTAGCGTATTCCAAAGTGCGTTAGAAACTACCAAATCGATTGCGAGCTGACCATGGCATGCCCATTTCGACGTGGCAAGTCTTCTTATTCTTATCTGCTTCAATCCATCGACTTCCCACTGCTGGGCACGGATCTCCCCCACAGACACAGCTGCGGAAGGTATAATTATCTGAGTATCTAACTACTGTAATTTGTTAACATGCATTGGGAATTAAAACTATTTACGAGACGGTCACGCTGTCTGGTTCCGCGGCGTCAGTGCACTAAACATGCACATATCCCGGCGTGACGTCACGCCACGCCACGTCCCCACTCCCCACTCGCGTACTACGGTGGCGCGGCGCGGACTCTATCGTCAGTTGGACGCCAAACGACCCGAACAACAACGATACAAGCGTGGACGCGCCCTAGCCGACGCCAAGTGCGATCTTATGAATGTAGTTACGACTTTTTTACCGCCGCCGTCGCCGCCGCCGCCGCCGCCGCGCCTGTCGCAGTCGTCTCATGTGAGGCATTAGCATAAACTCGTAACTCCGGAATATCCGCGAGGTTTTGTATCTTTACATTTTAAAAATGTTTATGTTCTGTTGTGTTCCGGGTCACGTGGCGACCCCGACACAGTGCGGCACGACAGTAGCGGGAGGCTTCGGAGGTTACCAGTTAACCAGTTAACCAGTATTCAATGTTGAATTGTTCAGTTTCTATCAAGGTCTTGCCAAATGGAATGCTGTCGGCAAGTTTCATAGACATTTGTCTTCATAGTGTGGTTGGCGCCTTGCTGATGCCGATACGGGGGAAGACCGGCGCCTCACTTCAAGACTACGACCGATGACAACTGTCCTCAAGAGGCACTATTAACATTTTATTGAAACAAAATATCTGCATCTGCATATAAAATATGTCATCTCTCTTTGTTTACCATTTGGTACATAATAATGATGTACTTGATCAAAAGCACAGCAGCTACAACTATGCGCTATTGAGCTGTTTAGCGCTGGGTTTTTATTTTAATTTCAACGCTCCTCCCCGTAGCTCCCCTTTATTGCATCTAACGTTTGCTCAACAGTATTGTATCTAAACCATTATAAAAGAATTCAACCCAAGAAAAAGCTGTATTTTCCCTCGCATTCATAAGAGAAAACACAAAACATGATAGTATTTTGTCTGAAAAGGTTCTAAAGGCAGGACAGTGTTTGAAAATACGATATTCCCGCAATCCGATACGCGACGCGCTCGGGGCGGCCGCGCGAGCCTCGTCTTCTCCAGGAACTAACATTCTGCGGTTTATTATATGCTTTCACATTCATTGCTGGCTTGCGGCAAACCTTCAACCCGGCTCCGTACACAAAACATCCAATGGACGTCGCTAAGAGATTTTATTGCGTCTTGTAGTGAATGTTTTTGTTTAGCGGCGCAGTCGGTTGGGCACGAATCGGCATTTCGAGAGAACAAGAGTTGTCTTGTTTTACTGTTTGCGGGACTGTGACGAACCGTGTGCATTAGCAAACAGCTCGACTCCGAATTAGCACAAAAGTTTAGTGCGAGGGTGTAAGTTACGAATCACAGTAGGTATAATTTCGTAACGAAAGTGTTGGCTTCCTGCCATAGAAGACATTATTATTCATATCCGCCTCGATTGCAGCCCGCAATCCGACGCCGATAGCATTCTTCCGCGACTCTACGACGTCATAATAATATATCATTTTCTTCAGGCAACGGCCCACAATACAAATTCCTTAAAGTCTAACATACATGACAACTTATAAATTAACGATTCGTGAGGCATGGGTTCGACCTTAGGCAATAACTTTGAAGTCAAGAAAACTGTCGAGAAATGTTTTCTGGACGAAGCTCCCCGGAACCAGATCGCAGGCACTCGCCTTTGCACGTTTACCGAAAGACTCTTTGCTTGGTTCAAGGTTGTTGTAACTCTTACCTAGGCAGTCGGCAACCGACGGGCGCCTCCGATATCTGCGGCGAAGCAATTATTTCGAAGTGATCAGAGAGGATGTCTGCCTGCGGTAGGCGGGGGTGGGAGAAACACGTCGACAAATAACTAAGAGAAGCTATAAGGTTAGTAAATATCAGGAGTGGCGGGCGTCGAGTAAGGGTGGGAATTTGGAAGTGTTGTGAAAGTCAACAAGGATCTCCGAAGTCTCGAGTTCATGAACTACATACACAACACAGCTGCACAGCATAACCACAACATAGCTACAAGCACGACATAACCATCTGGCACGGTTGTTCACATTAGTGTGATTCACCCACTCTTGCAGTAATGCAGTATGTTTGGATCACGTGATAGGTAGGTAGTCGTCGGGATACGTTTAATACGTGATGCGCTGCTGACGACACAGGTACATAGCAAAACAGATACAGAATTAATAACTCGAGACAGATTGTCCTCCAGCCCACAGGGTAATTTATATATTAGGTACTTACAGAAAAGCTATTTAAAAAATTTCATCCTTATTTTGTAAATTTAAAGACAAGGTATGAATAACAAAAATAACAATTGGTTTAAAGTTACGTCTATGTACAGCAGCTGTTCAATTAAGTCGACACTGGGGCAATTGTTTGAGATAATGATGAAAAGATGCATATTTGAGAAAACGTTCATCATACAAAAAATATGTTTCAATTTTCGAAGCTTTCGCAGCAGGCAAGCAGTAGTAACTAGCAGTACCTACCTCATTGGAAACAAACTGAAGTTATTTCGAAATGGACGGGCACAATCGTTTTCCGCGAGAACGCTTTCCCAGCTTTATCATTAGTCCAGCAATATCTGAAGTGAGATAGCATCGCTACCAGAAGAATTTAACTAGTCAATTTTATGAGTTTTAAGTGAATGAGGCCGAGAAATGTGTTTCTCTACTATCTTTTTGTTTTCTCAATACCTAAGTCTTCTACGCAAAAAAGATCAAGACATTAATAGATCTGCAAAATGCAAAACCCGGGAATTTTAAAAGTGCACAAAATAAGCGAATAAAGACCGAATTAAACGAACATGCCGGCGAGAGGAGAAGAGGGGGCGGCGGAAGAGTTAACTGAATGGCTTTACAGAAAATATTTGCGCTGTTATTTTAGAAAATTGCGCAAAATTTCACGTGATCCATTTTACCGCGCAGTCTTTTGAAGCGGTGCTGGCGGTGCGCTATAAATTGGCTTCTGCCAATTCCGAATGTATTGGCTCCGGACAGCGCGGCGACTGCAAATGTACTGCCTTAGATTAGTTCCCTTTGAGCTCGTGTTTAGATAACTCGCGCCGGCTAATTCTGTTTCACTTACCAAAGCCAGGCTATTTTAAATCGACTCGGATCTGGCCACTGTGAAATAGTCTCGCTTTTAAATAGATTCTAATAGACCGTATATTTATTTCATCTTGTGGAAAATAATTTACTATTTTCAAATATTCAAAATGTATAACTGTAGATGTTAATTTTTTTAATAGTATGATTGTGTTTTTCAAGCGTACATTCGTAATGTAATGTTCTTTGGTATTTCCTAATTTCAAACATTCACTAGAATAATTTACGAACAAGTCTTGCAGGCCTTTCAACTCTTTCATCTATAAGAAATCTCTAGGAATTTAAACGGAATTGAGACACAAGAGGGCTTGAAACAACTCATTACGCATGTTATGTGCTTGGTTCCAAATCCAAATACCGTAAAGCGACGTTACGATATTTCGCTCCTAATGAGATGCGTCTGCCGAATCCCTTCGATTTCCTTCTCCAAATGAAGAAATATCGGAAAATCGCCTAGATTGGCCTCAGCCGGTCGGCCCCGCAGCCCCCGCGCCCTCGGCCCTGAGTGCCCGTCGTATGCCCCACGTGCCGCCATCTTTACTCGCAGGCAATAAAGGCCTTTTCGCAATAACACCCTCGAAGGCATCGACACGAGTCAAGGACTGGCTCCACGGGAGGCGCGGGACGACCGGCGATACATGCCGCAACTCTTTATTTTGTTTGAATATCAGCTACGTAGTATTTCAATATTTTAATTAAGGATAACAATTTGTAGTTCCAAGGGGTCCCTTTAAACACAGACCCTAAAAAAATAATAAATGTATTTAAGCTGTAGTGTTTTACCTTCTTTAATTAAAATCAATTCGAAATAAAGTGACACTGCACTTTATAGCTTGAGGTTCATGTCGGTGTCGTGGTCGCAAGAGCGACTGCTAAGGAGGTCCTGGGTTCAATGAGATCGGTCCCCAGTCGGGGACTTGAAATGGCCGGTAACAGCTCGGAGTCTGGATTTGTTCCCGGAGTGTGGCAAAAGGCATTTATTAAATGGGAGCAAAATATAACAGGTGGAATCACAGGCGTGGTTATTGGTATTATGTTTATTAATTTGTTACGAATAAGGGAAACAGGCTGTCGGTTTATTGACGCTGTTTCTGTCCTTTTCTAACACATGATTTTATTTTTCTGGCATCTTTTCATTTTCAGTCCTCGATACGTATTACATTATCACTATAAACTCCTTCCAGCAAAACATCGTGGTAACTCTCACCGTCACCAGTAACATAACACACCCATACTGAACAAAGAAATACTAAGCATCCTCTTCGGATATTGCTAATGGATCCGCCTTGTAACACTCGGCAACAAAACCCTTCCGAAAGCAGGTGCGTTTTCAGGTAAGCGTAATAAGTTTCCGCCGCAGCCCGTCGCCGCGTGCGCGCGCCCTTATCTTTATTTATAAGCGTTACAATTTTCCGACAGAGTACTTCAAGATATTTTTTCGGTACCTTAGGATAGCAGCTTAGGGCTAGCGATGTGTCAGACTGCTTGTGTTAAGCGACAGACGTTCAATTGGAGGATTGTATAATAAGCTATCATATCATCATAATCATAATACTAATAGGTGACTCAAAAACATTGTACCCCTTTTTACAAAAATAACGTGGACGGAGGTGTATGAAATATCCCACGATAAACTTTATATGAAGCAGTTTTTATATAATATGCATTTAGAAATACATTAAATTAGTGTTTAACGTTGATTAACAGAAAAAAAAAAAGATTTAAAATGCGTGTAACTTACTTTTGGATTCGAGCCTCTTACTTAAATAGCGACATAAAATAAATATGAATAGATAGTCCAGTGATAGCGGTACATACTCCACCAATCCGCATTGGAGCAGCATGGTGGAGTTTGCTCTAGACCTCCCGCAGCAGTGTCTGTGGGGGAGACCCGTGCCCAGCAGTGGGACGTCTATGGGTTGCAGCAGTGAGGTCCCGACAGTGTCCCCACCGCTCTCCGCTCCCCTCTCCGCTTCCCTCTCCCCGCTCCGCTCCCCTCCCCGCTCCCCTCTCCACTCCCCTCTCCGCTGCCCGCTGCCGGCCGCACGGCGCTGATGCTAATAGTCATAATTAGGTAAATAACTAATGTAATTCATTGTCGATTGTGCGCCAGATTAGCGGCGCTTCGATTAGTCCCGATTAGTCGCGCTGCTGACTGATTGGCCCGTTAGTCAGCTAATGGACCGTTTAGTTGTATGGTTAGTGGTCATATTGTTGTGTTCATATTGTTTTGCGTCTCGCTGGGATTTGAACTCAGAACTTCTCGAGTGATGGGTTGTTCAAGCTCTAGGCTGCCACGTGACCTATCCTCGCCGCAGCGCTACAGGTAAGTATCGGCACAAGTACTCTGAGAATTTCGCCCCAATGTTTTTCCCGCGCTCGCCTCGGGAGCGTCACATTATATTCCACAGAGTAAGCAATAATTTAGCTCAGCGCTGGCATTAATCAAGCACGTCGTTAGAGCGACTGGGGCGGCTTGACCCGCTCCCGGGAACAACGTGTGCGTGTGTCCGGCTCCGGGGCCCGCCGGGGCAGCGCAGGGAGATTTGCTGATAAGCAATTTGAAGGCGGAATTATCTCTACGGCTATTATTATACGTACTTATAATAAATGGGAAAGCGTGTTTGTCCTTCTCCGCCTCAACGGAATAATGGAGCGAAGTGATTTTTTACATTTTTAGGTATAGTCACAGAATAATAGTGGTATAGTGAAGAGCCTGGAAGTACATAGGCTACTTTTTACTTCGGATTGCACTGTTCCCGTGAAATAGACAATATTGGTTCGATTTTACTCGACTCCTAACATTCGATAGATTTTTAATCGATTGAAGGCTTATATTATGGGCTGAGCAGGGGGCGAAGATAGATTTTGATTTAATCTTCGTGGCTTGCCGTAATAAAGGCTATAAATAATCACTTGATAGTAAAATTAATTTTGCGCGGAAAATATTAGACGCAGGCGGAACCGCGGCGAAAGCTAGTCCTTTATACAGAAACATAACATCACGCTTGTATTTCCGCGACGGAGCAGGCACAGGTGTACAATGCCTACGTTTTGTCAGTTATGTTTACGTCCCATGCAATTGGTGGTGAGACTATTGCCATACAAATCCAAATTTCGCAGCAGCTCGAAATCTGGATTTAAAAAAAAACAATAATACTTGCCCGACGACTGAAAAAGTTATAAAATTGTTTAAAGAGGCTCAATAATAATAACTTTTAAAAATTTGTTTGTTTAATAACTCAAGATAATTTGTTTGTAATAAAGTTCCATAAATCCATGTAATAAGAAAGTATAGACTCGAGTACGCCGCGCCGCGCCGGTCCTATGGCTTCTATGAATAGGTCTTTGATGTCGATACTCGTCCACGCTACTCGTGGAGGCCGCCGAGCCTTACAAAGGCTGCATTTGATAAATTAATATACGATGAAAAGTCTAATGTTACGGAAGTCAAGCTCAGTATGGAAACAGAAGCGGGGCAGGCTGTTTATGGTTTAATTTGACCTTCGTCTTAACGCGTGTAGTGTGGCTATGCAGGTTAAACTTCTGCACCTGACCAGCGTGCTATGACCCCAGCCCCACACTCCGAGCCCATCATTCCCCGTGCCCACCGCTGGGAATGTGATAGGGTTGAGTAGATGCAGGGGCCTAAGCGACGGGCGCTGATAGTAGGAGCTAGGATACTGGAGTCTGACTTTAAGTCGCTGCCTTATCTCGCTTGTAGATTATAACATGAATATAGATTTTAATTAAAGCCAAAAAATTTCACCTGCAGCGGCCTGCCAAGCAGCAAGCAGCAAGCATACATGTCTAAGTTCTGCCTCGTACTCTCAAAGACGCAAAGTTTGGACATCTGCACTAGGCCTTACATATCAAACACGACGACTTACTTTCCAAGTCAATTCCCGAGGTCCCGGACGAGGTTTGTCACAGTTGTCACGAGGGTCAGACGAGGGCGAGACTACCAGCCGTTTTGTTATTTCTTTCTCATAAAACCAAGTAGTTATATTTGTTAAATCTTTCCACATCTACGTTTTTTCTTATGTATGTTTGACAGTGGCTACTGATGGCTGTGGTTTGCTCTGCCCGCGGTCGTGCGGTTGGCAGGGTGCGGCGGCGGCGACGTCGGGCTACATAAATCAGGCGGTCCGGTGCAGAGTAACGGCTTAGCGCCGAGCCGGTCCCCTCAGTTTATTGCCGTCCGAGCTAGATCTAGATCGTAGCAAAATATACTTTGCTTTACAGTCACCTCAAAGAGATGAAATCCTATAATTCTACTAACTAATACTATAATTCTACCAAACCCAGAAATAAGTCATCAAAACCGGCTTATAAACGACTAAGTTATAGCTGTACATACATTAAACAATACAAACAGTCGAACAAGGACCTCCTTCTTTTTTCGAAGTCGGTTAAAAACAGAAGCGAAGCTAAGCGAACCCTGCCCGCCTACGACCTGCTCTGCAGTGTGGCGGGTCGTTTCTTTGTATTACATGTAAGCATCAAATGCATATAAAATGCAAAATTAATAAAGATTTCAAAAAAAATTATCATGAAAAAGTACGAAATTTATTAAGTTGCAGTGTGTTGCAGTTATTAGGTATTTTAAAATAAATTGTATCATACGTTTCGTCATTCATAAACCTTTAATTAAAATCAAAACCGAAAAACTCAGAGTTGTGTACTATTCATGTACTTAACCCAATGTACATCAAGTTTAGAACCCATGTACTAAGTAGTCAGGTAGTGAGCGTTTCCTATCACCACACTGGGAATTTCATGTTAGAACAACCATACTGTGTCTGACCTGACTGCGAGAATAAAAAAAAGTTGTGTGATTAAAAAAGTTCACCGGATAAGTTTCATGTAAAAAATGTTGCCATTGTAATTAATTGTTAGGATGAAGCGCTCCTCGCGCGGCGGCCCAGCCGGCGCGGCAGTCGGCGCTCGGGCCAGTAGTTTATAGCGCAGCTTGACTGCTGGTAAATTACCAGCGCGGGATAATGTACTGCTCGCATTCTTCCGCCTCGCCGCGCCGCCTCCCCTGAGCAATGCTAACTGAAGAATGCTATGCAGCTGCCTGTGAGCTAGCGTTAATTCACAATGAGCTACTGTTTTACACGGCAGAACCTGTTGCTGAAGCGGGGCAGTGTTTGCCAGAGAAACTAGTTTTACTTCTCTTCCGGGTGGACTGATCGTCAATATAGAAGGAGACATTAAGATTTTATTGAAGAGATCCAGTTTCAAATAATAATAATAATAAATATTAGGGACATTCTCACACACGGCCATCTGACCCCAAACTAGGCGCGAGCCTGTGCTATGTGCATTAGGTAGCGTGAAAATAAATCAACCAAATAATATAAAAGGCAATTTAACGCACAAAAAAGCTTTTTAAAAAGGTTAATTTAAAAGGCATCGCTATTCACTAAATCTATTTTGAGGCATCACCGCATGGTGACCCAGCACAGCACACACCAGCACACACCAGCACACACGGGACGAGGCCCGCAGTGTTAGTGTTTTCGCTGGCTCACCGCGCCACAATTGGCGACTGGTTGCGCAAAAAACATCGCAAAACGCGTCCAATCCGCAGATTAATTAAGAGAACCAAATTCCAGCGAAACTCGCTCGCAGTACAAGCTCGCGGCTCGTCGGCCGGTATCAATAAGCGAGGCCTATTGATAGCGGGGGTTAGGATGAAATTCGAACGTTTGTTCTGGATACACGGCACCTGCATTCGTTGACCCTACCGTGAACATCGAAATGGCATCGACATTTTCGTGTCATGCCATTTTGTCCAAATATATTCCAAATGAATATAAATTTTTGGCATTGGACTCAAAAAACCAAATTCAAATTTTATGTTATTGGCTCCTGCACCAGCGACATGAGAACGAACCCGTCGAAAATGAAGTTAATGTTTGAATTGCTGCCAAAAGCAGGTGATGTAAGGAAATGATTTCCTTACTGAGTTCATGTCATGGTGTATTTGTATGTTGTACCTATGTTAGAGATCAGTTTCAGAACTATTAAGTATTCTGTGATCTTAGTAAGAAAATCGTAATCCGTCCAAACAGAGCGCTTGTATCGATGCCGCCGTGGACCCCGCGTGGACCCCGCGTGGACCCCGCGCGGCAGATGGCGGGAATAATTCGGCGGCGGTTCGGAATAACGGAATAACTCTCGTTCCAGCGACATGTCATTGTGCAAAATGGAACATAACAATTTCCCGACGAGCGCCGCGCGGGCCGGCGCGGGCCGGAGCTGCCGCTGGGGTATCTAGTAGACATTGTGATCGGGCTCATTCACCCGAGACGGTTCGGGTTCAAATTTCAGCGGCACTAAACTACGAGTATATCATTTCATTCACCAATGATTTCCTACGTGAAGAAAACGCACATTGATTAATTTAGCTTGCTAAGTGAGTGGAGATCCGAGTTCAACGGGCGGGCACTGCAACTCTTGCAGCGAGGAAACAAACGGAAAAAAGATGCAAAAACGAAATAAGTACATTCCCTGCAGTCCAGCCCAGGCGTCGACCGAGTTCATTCTATTTTTCCATTTAAATCGATGTTCAAAGTTGTACCCGAAAGCTTTAGGTTTTTTGCGATTGAAAACCTGCGGTTGTGTCTGTTGAATGTTGGTTAGTGTCGGCTTTACAAGCATTTTAGACCGATGATTGTGAGAGCATTTGCCAATAGCCGGTCCGTTCTATTCTTTTGTAAAACAAGACAACGGTCTTTTGCATCTACGTATTACTGGAAGAGTCCTACTAATAATATAAATGTGACATATTGTATGTTTGGATGTTAGTTACTCAATGATCCAAAAAATTGTGACATTTGTCAATAAGATTGCATAAACAAATAAATAAATATATTCCGAATGTAGAGATATTAAATCCGACATCGGAGCATCCGAAGTGTAAAGTATTTTACCAATCGGTAACAAGGACCTATTTAAAAAAATATAAAAACAATAAAGGACTGGAACAAAGCGTCTGCGAATCTCTTTGATGCGGCGCGGCCGACAGCGACAGCGGACAGCGGGCAGCGGACAGCGGACAGCGGACAGCGGGCAGCGGACAGCGGGCAGCGGACAGCGGGCAGCGGACAGCGGGCAGCGGACAGCGGACAGCGGACAGCGGGCAGCGGGCAGCGGACAGCGGACAACGGACAGCGGGCAGCGGACAGCGGACAGCGGGCAGCGGGCAGCGGGCAGCGGACCAGCGGACAGCGGGCAGCGGACAGTGGGCAGCGGACAACGGACAGCGGGCAGCGGGCAGCGGACAGCGGACAACTCTCAATGATGAATTTCTCTCCTGATTTTAAAACACGTCCCGCCTGACAAGCCTTCCCTTGTTTAACTGCGCACAGCCAATGTTATTTCTGAAATTAACATCTGGTTACGAGTATATAGTAGTATACGGAGCTGCGAAATGATTTTCCGTGTCAGTGGATATGCAAAGCCGCGCCAATCTCGTTTCATGTTTGGTAAAACAAAAGGCCAAGTGTGTGCCTGCCGTGATACATTTAGTATCTAGTATAGCGTGTGGTATCACAATATTAAAGCGGGTAACCCAGTCAGGGAGTTGCCCCTTTTTGCCGCTAGGCCGGAATGGCGCGAGCAAGCGGCGTAAAGATAGTACTCCACAGACAGACTACAGAGACTCCCACGGCTCGCGCCATTCAAATGTACCTAAGTTCGTTTTGCGCTTGTTATTTATAAGTTTTTGGTGTCTTCCTCATGTGTGAACTATAATAAACGTGTCATACAGCATATTCTTTATGTTCTCCGCCCCTCATAGTACTACACAGTACTAGTAGTAGATTGTATTACAAGGAAGTCAATTCGATTATTGTCAAAGTCAAAATAACTTCAATCTCAAAGGATACCATGTTTCAGAGTAGTTCATCTGTACAGCATCCTTAATTAATCTGAAATCAATTAGTTTTGTCTTTGTAGGCTAAATTATACGGTATTGTTTAAATATTACGAATATGAATCCCACTCGAGCGATTAAGTCACGCGAGCGGTTAAATAATAAAGTTGGACTTGGCGGGCGCAATGCGGTGCGTCTCGAGTTGTGACGTCAGGAAGCTGCCGTGACGGAGGTGCGCCGCGGGCCGCGCCGGGCCGCGCGACGTGTATGTACGGCTGAACGTTTCCTTCCGCCGGCGGCGGTCGGATCAGAACACGCTGAATATGTGGAAAGGTAACCTTTATTACGCAACTTTAGCAAAAAAGGTTATTCTTATGCTATGCTTGCAAAGTATTAATTTCTTCTATGGTATTGAAAATGTTAATAAATTTTCTTGAATAATGTTTTCCCTCTATTTCTTAATTTGATCATCAGCAAAATTAGGTCGTCCTAAGAGCAATTACTACAGCGAGTTTAATTTTTTGTTTTGCAAACAAGAAGTCAAGCGTCTCTCGAGGAAAAGCCTTGGCACAAATGGGATCAGAATACTCTTATAAAAACTAACGCTTGTCAGTTATGTTTATAAGAGTATCCGTTATAACGGAATAAGCCAATTACGACAGTTCTATCAGTAATTCCTCAAACAGCGGCTGACAAATTCCACACGCCATCAAAAACTTTCTGATGAATTTCCTGTCACATCATATCTTTTCTCACGATCGCTCCTTACATCGCTACAGAAACGCAATATTACAAAAAAACTCCGTCATGGAGGATTTTCACAGGAAGTTTCCTTTTCCAGTAGGAACATTAACATAGGAAGTTGACATTCTATTGCTTTGCTTATTGCTTGTTACGTAACCTAATAGAGGTGTAGATGCATACGTAAAATTTGAACGTCGAGAGTCAAAGTTCTTATCGAAAGTACAAAAAATTTCATTACGGGAAATGAATACAGAATACTTAGTAAAGAAGCAATGCAGGACTGTGCACGGCTAAGGAGCCGCTCTGGTTAAATGTCGCAATTTAAATGCAAGCTGCATGGCAACCGCGCAACCCGCGGGACCCGGTCGAGGTCCGCTACTGATGGTACCACATCACATCATCACAACCCTTTCTTTGCCCACTGTTGGGCTCGGGTCTCCTCTCAGAATGGGAGGGATTAGGCCTTAGTTCACCACGCTGGCCAAGTGCGGATTGGCAGACTTCGCATACCTTCGAGAACTTTATGATGATCTCTCAGGTATGCAGGTTTCCTCACGATGTGTCCTTCACCGTTATAGCAAGTGACATTTAATTTCTTAAATCGCACATAACTTAGAAAAGTCATTGGTGCGTGCCACTGGGGTTTGAACCCGGACCGCTCGAGTGAGAGGCGAGTTCGATAGCCACTGGGCTGTCACCGCCTGTCTCTGCCTGATGGTACCGCTGCCGTATAATACAATACAATACATTGCAGTAGTTGCGGCAGGATCACAAACAGACAATGATGCTACGCGGAGACTGTGTGTGTGGCATACCAGCGAGCGCGTTCATATTAAACAACACATGCACGAATGGCTTAAAGTAATTTTGACATCGATATAAATAAAGCATTCCGTCGTGGTTCTATAATCTACAAACAATTAAGAAGTGCTACTGTGACTGGAATCGTCTTTTTCAGACGGATCCAGCTATTTAAATATCCCAGGCCGCCCGGGCGCGCCTTCCTCGGAAGCAGGCCGCTAATGGCTTGAAAAACCTGCCTTTCCCGGTCACGTACAAAAGCAGAAGTCCTGAAAAGATTTGCACAATTCCGCGTTATAAAGATATTTTTTGCTACATTACCCATTTGCAGTAAACATGAATAGTGCATTCAAAGCCGGTCCGGTATCGTGGCTTATCTAAAAACGTGATTTAAAAAATGTGTACGGTCTGCAGCCGGAGCGGGGACAATGGCGCGGCGGCCCCGCTCCATTGTGCCACCTTGACGACGTCAGCCTAATATCTCCTGAATGAAGCACGAGAGTATGAAACGAGTCTTTGTTGTGCGTTTTGAAGCGAGAGCGGCGGCTGCCGAGGAGGCAGGGGGGGGCTACGGACCTGCGGCTACGGACGCTACACAAGAGCCGTTGAGCTCAGGTATCGATTATGTACATGAATTTGTGCTCAACCCGACATTCCTCCACTCCTTTCACCTCCACAATCCGCATTGGAGCAGCGTGGTGGAGTATGCTTTTTTTTTTTTTTTATGGAAAAAAGATAGCAAACGAGCTTGCAGCACCACCCATCCGCTGCCGCCCATGACAACTGTGACTGACTTTGAACAAGACTCAATTAGGGACTGGGATGGTTAGTCCAATTAGTTGAGAGAGTTAATTAGAACATTAGTTGGTCAGTTCGTTAGTAGGTATGAGGACTGGGGACTGTTAGTGATAGTTAGTCCTGTTAGTTGGTGTTAGTAATAGTCCAGTTAGTACTTGTTAGTAGGAGTCTCGTTTTAAGTCAGTCACAGATGTGTTGCTACCCTTGAGGACTAAGATGGTCGCCTCTAAAGAAGTGTAACCGGAATCCACACCTTTCCAACCGGACCACAATTGCTTTAAAAACAATTATTACACGGCAGAAATGGTACTAGGTACCGTGGCGGGTACTGCTCTAGACCTCCCGCAGCTGTGTCCGTGGGGGATACCCGTGCCCAGCAGTGGTACGTCTATGGGACGCAGCAGCAGCACGACTGACTTTTCGATAAAAATTAAGTAATTAAATAAATTAAATGGAGCACACACAGGCGAGATCTATTTCGTGATAATCTGACCTTCCGACCTTAAAGCTGCGTCGGTCCACGTGACCCGCTCGACCGCCGGCCACGCTCCCGGCGCGGCGTCAGCGCGAATTATTCAAACTGCGGAGGTCTACGAGTTCCACGACCTTCTAGAACACGCTCGAGCCGCGCCGGGATAGCCGCGCCCGCTCGTGTCAGTACTTTCACTGGAACGCCTCGGCGAGTGCTCAAAGTCTGAATACCATTTGCTTAACTTTGCTTACTTGTTTTCGATTTTTCGAGACTGTTCTGCAGTACTCCTGTGCGCTGGAACATTCGTGCAGAAGTGTTTGCTGCACACGTAATGCTCGGAATGCGCTCGAGCAGGTACAGATGACGACAGATTTCCTCGCTCGAAGGCACGACCGCAACACATACACGTCAGGTTACAGACCACTTCTCCAAAGTATTTAATTTTTTTGGTATTCTTAAATAATACATATTTTATCGTATTCATATGTCGAACAGTATGTGGTAGTGGGTGGCCAGCCATGACGAGATAAAGGACGAAGTTAATCTTCGTAAAATGTTCTACATGATGAAGAAGAATTAGTGGTGAACCCAGTATAGAATGTTCTCAAGCCTCAACCTATGACATAGCAGTGTAAAGGATTTTTAGGAGCTCTAGGCCTTTAGTCATGCTTAACAAAATATATCAATACTAGTGGACGCCCGCAGCTTCGCTCGCGTGGAATTAGACCCATGCCCGCGTGTTCGGGTTGCCCACTTGACTTCAAAAACGGCAGTTTCATACTAACTTTGCACCCCCGTTTTACCCCCTTGGGGGGTGAATTTTCAAAAATCCTTTCTTAGTGCTCCCCTACGTTATAAAAGGAACCCCTGTGCAAAATTTCAAGTTTCTAGCCCTTATAGTTTAGGCCCAGCGTTGATATGTCAGTCAGTCAGTCAGTCAGTCAGTCAGTCAGTCAGTCAGTCAGTCAGTCACCTTCTCCTTTTATATATATAGATTCAGGGCAACCTGAGAATCAATTCTAGATAGCCTAAACTATTCGTCTTGAATAGCTATCTGTTACAAAAATATTTTTACTGACTGATTTTTCCAGTGATTAGAATAGAATAGAATAGAATAGAATAGAAAGAATTTTATTTGCTAAAATATACAAAAATTATAGCAATACTAACGTTCATACTAACTAAAAATCTCTCCCGCTTTATAATATTAGTACAGATTCTATTAAACATTAAAGAAAATGGCTTGAGAAATCCTCATTTGGCCTTCATTTTGTTCCACAAAATACTTCTCTTAAGGGTCTAGCGCGGCCAAATGGTTGCGATATCCGAAAGTTACTGTACGGAGACAAAAGTACACAGCTAAAACAAAACGGCAGATCCCCTGGATTCGCTGCGAGCGTAGCGGTCGAACAAAACTTCCCCTGAACTATTATATTGGTTTCTAGTGCGTTTCAAACAATTTTTGCAGGGATCGAGTGTAGTGTAGTAGTTAGTGGTTGATACACTAGCACTTATATGCTAGCTAATATGCACGTGGCGCCCCCCTCTCGCTCCTCGAGGCCATCCAACAGCGGCGTTTACAACGGTCACTTGACCGTCTCCGCTGCTCGGTCGCGCGCCGTACGCCGTACCGCGCGCCGCATAAAGCGGTCATCGCCCCGCGGCCAGCCGCCGCCTAACAAAGTGTCTGCACTCGAGACGAGCGTCGTCCCTCTGCTCTCCTGCTCTCCTGGTGATTGCATCTTTGCGAGACACCGAGGTTACTTAGCTCGCAACAAAACTATACATCACGTTCGTTCGTTGTACATTCTGATTTCCAAGTTATTAAGTTATGTTTTATGGCTCTGTGTTAATCATCCTCGAATGTCACTGCAATGATGGGCTTTACTCTATGACTACAAATGATAAAGATATGAATGGAAGCGCGAGACGAAGAGGCGATAGAGCAAACAATATTATGATTGATTCAGCAAATCTTAACGATTTGTATAATATATGCTTTTATTTTACAAAAATTTTCCTTATAAGGAACTTAGTATCGTCAGCGACGTAAGTTACTGAGGTAACGAAAAAGTATTTTTACCTTCAAGTATATAACACAGACTTTGAGCGGATGTTTGTTCAGGGTCTTCGTGTTCATTTGCTATCTTATACCCATGAAAAATTGTCCACCTCTATTCTACCTGTGAGTCGACCAAAACACGTCAATTCTTCGATCCGCCACCGTAAGAAATTAATTCAGGTATCGAAGGGAAATACGATAGACCCCTAATCTCCCTTCCCAATTTCAGGCATTCCCAATACCTAGGCGGGAGCGGCCGCTCGCAGCGCACCAAACAATTACCTCTGCAAACACAGCCTCCCGGGAGCCTAATTTATAATTCATGCCGCCTCGTCCGCATCCCCCCACCCGCCTCGCCTCCCCTCCCCCTGCCCCGCGGGGAGGGGAGGGCAGGGGGGCACACTCGTCGTTGATTTGCACCGTACACGTCATGTTATCTTCAATTCCGATTCGACGATCAGGGACGCTCCTGTGACGAGTGGATATATTCTTCACTTTGACGTTTATTTTCTACTACGCTACATCACGGTCCATGAATATCTCACCGCACCTGGGACAGTAATGGGCACGGCTCTTCTCAGAGAATGCCGTAGCCCCGCTGGTAACGCTCCCAAACTCTAGATTTCTCAGCCCTAACGCTAATACTCAATGCTCAATCGTTTAAGCGGCACTTTGAGGGGCTTACTACCGAGCATACGGGCCCCGGGCTGTGGGGTATGGTCAAAGCACTATGTGATAATGATAATAAATTTATGAAAGATTTAAACTTTTCAATTGGAGGTCTTATATGAGCTACATGTTTCCCGATATGAGCGAGAGAGTGAAATAGGTTCAAGACTTGAAATGTTTACGTAGTTGAAATAATCAAACGAAGGAACCGACTGTAAAAATCCACCTCGTTTCACAGCGACAGCAGTCGACGGGAGTAGGTTTTCGAGCAACGACAGCCCCGACTAAATGAAAAACAACATCCTTTATCTCAGATATCTTATCTTATCCTTTATCGCTAGACATCGGCACCCTAACCAGCCCGCAAGCGGCCTGTGTGTCGCGCAGGCTGTACTGCCGTGATATGATTACGGGAACCGACTAGCTATTTCGACAAACACGGACATCGTTGCGGAGACGCGGCTTATTCCGGACCCTTCCCGCTCCGCTCGCTTGAAGAGATGATTTCATTCAATTACCGTTCGGTCTCTTTGATGATGTTACATGGCGCAATCTGGCATTTGTTTGGTCTTTCTTCGTGACGAACAGCGGTGACAGCCCAGCATCTATCGAAGCCTCTCACTCGAGCGGTCCGGGTTCAAACCCAAGCGGCATGCACCAATAACTTAAGTTTAAATGTCACTTGCAGTAAGGCCACACGCGAGGAATCCTGCATGCCTGAAAGTTCTTTAGGTTGTTATTGTTCTCGAAGGTTCTGTTCTCTAAGGCATAACGTGAAGTCTGCCAATCTGCATTAGGCCGGCGTGGAGGACTAAGCCTTAGCCCATCCGTTCTGAGAGGAGGAGGAGAAAAAGTATCAAAGTTAGACTTAGTTGATGTTAGAGGCCAGCCACAGGCCAAACGCTGGCACTGCCGCGGGCGGCTACGCGGCACTGAACACTTTATAGACTAAGATAGGCTTATGTTGACATTGAATGCGTTAAGGAACATTATTTTATCTGCCGTGGCGCGACATGACATGTTTGGCTCAATTTGGGCAGAGATAAATGTTATTAAGTGATCCATGACTACAATGTGCGGAAATTTTCAATTTTTAAGAAGCTAAACTGGACAAAATATTCGTTCTATTTTTCTCAAATTAGGAGTGGCAGTACTTTGATATGTAGTCCCGAATACTAATTCAGTGTTTTTGAATTTTCAAAGTACTTACAATGCGTTTAAAAGGGGTGAGAGTTTTGACTAAAATGAAAAGAAACTTATTGTTTGTCCAGGCATAATGTGAAAGCAAATAATTCGTTTTAACATGAAGGTATACCTAGAAAATAAGGAACGATTTCACAGGGTAGAGATTTTCCAGTAACGTCCCTGAGGGAAATAAGTAGCAACAATAAACCAAGACACCTCGGAGGCTGCAGGCGTCCCCTAGCCTATTGTTGCAGTGCCTTGTGAAACTGCAGCTCGTCTTGACACCGTTCGCCCCCGTCCAGCGCCCCGCGTGGCCCCGCGCCGCGAGTTAGTGCCGCGATACACAAAGGCTGCTTCGTTAGCCCGGGGCCGCGGTTTTTGCACTATTTCCCAACTCGAGCTCCGGTAATTTGCATCGCTCCCGAGGCTTGCGGCGGGAAGTTTGCAGGTAAGAGCGAGGTTAGGCAGCGGCCCGCCGAGTTTGCACTTTAAATACTTTAGTGTAAGAAGCTGCGAAATATTCGCGCTATTAATAGTGTGTAGGTCGAACTACCGGGACGTGAGAGTTGTTGCAGGAGTAATGCGGCGTGGGGGAGCGGGGGAAGCAGGGAACGGGGGAGCGGGGGGGGGGGGGGCGATGCTTACACTTACACTTCATTAGGGACCGTATTTTTTCCTTAAGGGTTCCGTAACGCATTTGTGACTGACTTCTTAGTCAACAGTAATTGTTAGTACGAGTCTCCTTCTTACGAGACTCGTACTAACAATTACTAACGGGATTAAATATAAATAACAGCCCTTGGCCCAGTCTTCAAATCCACTAACGAACTAGTGTTCTTGTTAAATCTCGCTGCTAACAGGACTAACTATCCTAGTTCCTATTGAGTAAATGAGTATTGTTCAAATTCAGTCACAGTTGTCATGGGTGGGTGGGTTAAGTGGTGGTGCAAGCTCGTTCATAAGACAATTCTCTGGTCTACAGTGTGACAACGTTTGACGAAAATATGTAACTTTTGACCTGTTCCACCATCGACACGTGAAGTGTCTTTAACATCGCTAATGATAGAGAGCTACGGTTGAAAGCGGCACTAAATCTCATCTAATCAAGAACCCTTGCTTAGTTTTGTCAACGAATCTACCTCTACTTGATAAATCAATGTATTTAAACGTTCAAAGGGTCATTTGAAATTAATAAAAGCAAGACAATAAAACCTTAAACTAAAACAAAGAATTATTTAAAAAGAAATTAAATAAGCTTCAAATAAGGTAAAAAAAAAAAAAACATTTAATTCTATAATTTAATTAATTTTGACAATAAATTAAAACGTTCAAAAGGAGCGATCGAAATATTAATCAATCAATATTTATTGCTCAAAAACTGTATACAATTCTGAATTTATAGAAAAGACGCCATCCGCGCGCTCCTAAAATTTCTATATACGAGTACAAAGTTTGCCCTCGGCAACAAATTAAATCCATTTTTAATTAGGTAGTGATATAATTAGACTTTCAACTGTTTACAATGCCAGAAAAAGACAAACGGTGTGTTTACTGAGCAGGACTGTAGGCTGCGGGGCGACGGCACGGGGGGGTACTACTATTCCTCACTCTCACTAGCTTGGATGCAATAACAAAATGCAGGTTCCTTCACGTTGCTTTAATTTCCACAGATCCACAGTTAGGTCACGTGACCGTTATTTGCATAATCCCCAGTAGTGTATTCGGTCCTCTCCAGTGAGGGGCCGAATCTTAGCTACTGGCCTATCATCGCTATCTACGACTATTGTCAAGAACAGTAAAGATCGAAATAATAAATAATAAACCCTCTTACACAGACACGGTGTTGTCACACAATTCACCACCCACGACCCGAGTAAAAACATTAATCTGTTAAATAAATATCTGCCACTCACAGTCACCGGCACGGAGTCGTCAGAAATAAGTCTTAGTATAAGATAGTTCACACTCGAAGGCATCGACTCGGATGCGCGCCGCTGAGCATTACATCCCATCGGATTACACAAACAAACAAACAAACACAAACAAACACCGCTCGAGCGCGGCGAGGGCGGGCCAGCTCCAGTGGATGTTCTCTCATTCCTCTCCTGCCGCCGCCGCCGCCGTCAGCCTCGCCTCGCCTCGCCTCGCCTCGGCGCACTCGCGCTGTGGAAGCTTACCCGCTTCACCGGCTCAATACAACGACACAAAATTTTACATTTGTCATAACATTTATAGATGGTAGAGCCTACGTTACATGAAATTGAACAGCTTATGTTTAGACTTCACCCAATGCAGTATAATAAATGTGAATTATTTCACAGTAGTAATTCTGCTGTGATAATAATTTGGGAGGAAAGATTATCCACAGTGAATTAATGAAAAAGTTAACGATAATTTATGTGTAAGAAACTATAGATGTACCTACAACACAGTACCTATTTGATACAAAAGTAAACACAGAAAAAAAAAATAACTTAAAATTAAACTAAAGTATTGCACTGCAGTGCGTAAATGTAGTAAAATACAAAAAAGATTTTCAGTACAGCCACTTCACCGCCGATAACCACGTAGTTTTATTATATCGTGACTCTGATCTCGATTATTCCCGTGGGTGGCAGCCCTACGCGGCGTGCCGTAGTATCGACCGGCAGTGCGCTCCGTAAACACGGCGTGACGTCAGCGGCCAGGCGTGACGTCACGCTCGCCTCAGCCGCCGCAGTGTTGGGAACACACGGGAACAAAGTACGAGCGAAATACTTTCATACTATGTATGACATTGTTCACGCGTATGTTTCATAGGTTGTAGTTGGAATTACACTTTTCATCAGGTAAGTAAGTTTAAATCCCATGACAATGTGATAAAAGGTGAGTTTCTAGGTAGGTATTGGACCCGAACCAATTTGGGTTCCGCCGACGGCGTTCAACATTGGACGCCGTCCTCCGTGTGAGGGCGCTATCGGAGGAGGCCATATCCCAGAGGAGAGTAGTCCTGGCTGTAAGCCTAGACATTGTAAACGCCTTCAACTCTCTCCCTGGGAAGGCTATAATGGAGGCGCTCACATACCACGGAGATCCTCCCTACCTGAGGAATGTGCTCCGGGCCTATCTTAGCGGTCGTTAAATCTGCTACCCTGGGCGTGATGGCCGTGTCCTGGAGAGAGAGGTCGTGCGCGGGGTTCCACAGGGGTCAGTCTTAGGGCCACTCCTCTGGAACCTCGGGTATGATGCGGTGTTGAGGACGACGCTTCCACCTGGTGTGAGTGTCGTCTGTTACGCCGACGACACCCTCGTCCTCTCCGAAGGGGAGTCCTACTCCAGGACGGCGAGGCTGGCCGAGCTCGGGCTGGCACGGGTAGTGGCCGGGGTCCGAAAATTGGGTCTGGCAATAGCACCAAACAAGACCGAGGCGCTATGGCTCCACGGTCGTAGACCCAGAGAGGACCCTCCGAGCACATCGGTGAGGATAGGTGACGTTGACGTTCAGGTTGGCCGTAGCATGACCTACCTGGGGCTGGTGCTGGACAGCCGATGGACCTTCGACGAGCACTTCGATCGTCTCGTCCCCCGGATTCACAAGATAGCGGGTGCGATGCACAAACTGCTGCCGAATCTCGGGGGACCAAGGGGAGAAGTCCGCCGCCTCTACGCAGGCGTGGTGCGCTCTATGGCGCTCTACGGAGCGCCCGTATGGGCTGGCCGGCTCTCGAGCAACAAGCGACGCGCAGCGAAACTCAACTCTGCGCAGCGCGTGATCGCCATTAGGGTTGCTCGAGGGTACCGGACAATTTCGTACGAGGCGGCAACAGTCCTGGCGCGATTTCCGCCCCTGGACATTCTGGCGGATATGGACGCAGAGGTCTTTCATAAGACCCGCGACCTCCGCCAAAGGGACGACCCCCATGAGGCGATCGAGGAGCTACGACGAAGGTCAAAAAGGCGGGCCTTGTTGCGCTGGCGTGAGCGATTGGCAGAGCCTCGCAGTGCGCGCCAGCGTATAGTAAGGGCTGTCTTGCCAAACCTCAAGAGCTGGCTTGAGAACAACGGAAACGTCACCTATCACCTCACCCAGATACTCACCGGACATGGCTGCTTCGGTGAGTATCTGCATAGGATAGGAAGGGAGGAGGCGGCGCAGTGCCACCACTGCGGGCATTCAGAGGATTCCGCGCAGCACACGCTCGAGAACTGCCCTGCATGGGAGTCAGAGCGGCGGATCCTCACGGACACAATCGGGCAAGATCTTTCCCCGGCAGCCGTGGTCGCGGCGATGCTCCGGAGCGGGGAAGCGTGGCGAAGCGTCACCTCCTTCTGCGACGCAGTAATGCTCGCGAAGGAGGACGCCGAGCGAAGCCGAGAACGCTCGGATCCCGCTCGGAGGAGGAGCCGCCGCGGCAGACGTCATCAACGTCCCGCGCCGGGGGAGTCTTGACTCCCGTGACGAGCCTGCCCAGGCATCGCGCTGGAGGGCACCGGTGCGTTCTATACCAGTAGGCCGGCGAGTCCCACACTCCGTGCGTAAAGGCATTTCCCATCGTAAAAAAAAAAAAAAAAAAACGCCGTTGTTTTGTACGAGCTGTAGTAGTATCAGCGACCTGTCTAACCTTTCTGACAGCGCAAGCTGCACAACTTAGTTTGCTGGACAATACATCAGCGTGGGCCACTCAAGTTAGAGTCAACGGTCATCCCTCGGGAAACTGCTGCAAACTTCTTCAAGTATCATGAACACCGCGGGTAACGTCGGATGGATTAACCAACAGTTTATTTCGGAATATATCAACCTTTAAAAACGATAATCTGAGTAAAATGGTGTTGTTAGGCTCGAAACAAACACCCGTCCGTCAGCACCAGGCAATGCAAATCATTCGGAAGTGATTGATGGACAACAGAGCTACGCGGCGATGCTCTGTACTCCGATTATATATTTCCGTATAATTGTGTCTTCGTAATGATGAACGGGTTGAGTTCTATTGTATAATCCTACGATCTATTGAAGCATTAGGAGTAGAAGGGCAGGCAAGCAAAGCTAAGGCCTCGAGTACACAGATGTGAGCACGCAATGGAAACACTCGACATGCGGCGTGACCCTTTCCAGGAGTGATATCTTCATTATTGTTGTAGGTATCTGGCTTCATTGTAAATTATTTAAATTTTTAAATATATTTTCAATTGTGTTGAAATTCCAGTGATGAACCCAGTGTCGAATGTTCTCAAGTCACCCGAAGGTTTTCGACAAGGTTTAACCATCATTGAAAACAACCGGGCCGACGGCTTAACGTGCCCTCCGAAGCACGGTAGATAAAAACTCCCATTCCGACAGGAGACCTGAGCCCAACAGTGGGACTTAAAAGATTTTGGTGGGGGTGGTATTCGGCAACCTAAGATTTTACACGTACCGTTTGGTCTCGCATACTAATGTGCGTACTCGCATTTATTACCAATGGTAGCTCTGCCTGCCGCGCTGGGAACCGGGGGAGCTCGGGGGAGCTCGGCCATTGTATGCGGAACGGAAAGAGTATGAACAACAAGCGCATAGAAATTACTGCGACTAGAAGTGACAACGAAGTTATGTTGTGCCATGACTCTGATGCGATGGTTTAACGATAACATGACCGAGGGCGTTTTGGACAATTTTTCAAACTAAATATTGACAAAAAAAATCTGATTATTTTCGAGTAGAAGCAACAGTCGGCTCGGAAGCAGGTACCTCCGCCGCTTTAAATCAAAACTGCAAGCCGAGGCTCGGCCGGTTGAACTCGCTCTAGAAAGTTCTCAAGCTGTCTTGCTGCCGGTCACTGTTTATTTTAAACGAGTTATTTGAACTGGAAAATAAAATTGTTAGTTCAACTCGAGCGACATTCTGCTTGCAAATAAAACTGTGTTGGAGTAATGGCGAGCGGACTTCGCAGTCCATTTTAAAATTAAACAATAAGCGCTCTTCGGACTAGTTACTGAAACAAGATTGCTAGCTTGCAGTCGGAGGACTCATGCCTTTGTTTAAGAAACTCGGGTCCGCTTCGCGCCGCAGCCGCGTGACGCATGCGGCTCTTGTGTACCGCACTGCGGGTCCATGAAATAGGAATAACCGCTCGGAATCCCAGAGTCGACAATTTGAAACCTATTTTTGAATACTTTTAAGGGCTAACTCGATTGATCGACGCTTCAGTACATATATATGAATCAAGATAGAACGGTGAACTGGGCGTAAACCCTGTAGTGTTTGGGTGTCCATTATAGTAAATAAAACACGCCTTTGATCACTCAATAGGTGAAATAGGTAATGCGTCCGGCCCACGTCCGTACTGGCTCACCGCTAGCGCGTGACTGACGCCGGCGCATACACTACAAACCCCAAGCCGCGACCTTGCAATATACTGCAAGATATCTCGCAAGTTCGGTCAGTGCGCGTCGATACTTGTTAAGGTACGTTACGTTATCGATAGATTTTATTACAACTAAAACGAGTGTGTCACCTCAGTAATTACTATAGTGTGACGTCACAAAGAAGGCGGGGCTTGGGCAGGGCTGACGAAAAAAGTGACACGCATCGCGTCAAAATGATACGTGATCGCCGTTCTCTCTTGATTAATTTCTGCGCATCAGTATTTCCGGCTTGTACAACGCAATTCTAATCTCCCTTAGTATTTGGGAACCATTTTCATTGGTGCCTTGTGTGCGTGTCAGCGAGCGTGAGAACAACCCTACAACCAATCATGTAGATATTTTTATTATTCGTTTAAGTGGGCATGATGTTCGAAGCTTATCATCTAGGCGTTATAAGTCTGTGTTTGTATTGTATTGCCTACCAGGAAACTGTTATGAAGGATCCTCTCCTCTCTGACGCATTTAGGTTAGCATTAAAAAAGACATCGCTATTTCTTACACTATTCACTCGAAGTGTGCCGGAGTTCGACTGCTTAGTTCACCGGCTGTCGAACTGAATATATTTGATAAAATGAACTTGGTGCTCTGTATTTGAACCTCACTCGTATACGAACATCGCCAAAAACATGAATCTACAAATATTTTAATGTCAAATTCACAGCGACTTAATTTATGTAACAAGTGGTTCTTACCATTTGAATTCTATTTTCGCCCAGCGATATAATGAGCGATAAATCTCTAATTGTAGTGATAAAGTTTCATTTTGACTGTTCGTATGTCTAGGCCCGGACGGGGCGATCGTCCAGCTGTGGGACTGGGGCCTCTACCTCCGACCGGGCTGTTATTTATTCAAATAAATATTTTGTACTAGCCTTCTATTCTTCAAAAAGAATTGGATTCCGTTTCGCCCGCATCCATAATGTATAGTAGAAGGCCAGTTGTGTCAGAGTATTAGGCATAAGGCTATACATATTGTCTGTCTGTGCCACATGCGGGTGTACGGGTGTTGGGTGTATCATGTAGTGTGGCGCCCTCGTCAGCAGCCGTCGAGAGGCGGCGCGTGCCCTATCCGACATCGGGCCGGAGGGCGGAGCCGCCGACCTAACCCAACTTACTACGTTCCGATGTTAAAACTACGCCAGTAACACATGCGAAGTGATATGCTATGGTAATAGCGCAGGATTTCAGATCGGAGGAAACGCACTGACGGGAGACCCCGAGGGCGCGCGGCAGCTATCCCAGAGGATAACTTTGCTCGATAGTTTTTGGCGACGAGTCGTCAGCGACCGTGACGTCAGTTCCAGGTTTGCTCCAACAATCTCTGACTTCCTCTCTGGCCCTTATAAGCAACAGGGCCACCGGAACGTAATATGTGTAAGCCAATTTGAACGTATTTCACTGCTCTGTGTTCCCTGCGACGGGCCGCGGCGCCTCATCTTTCACAGAGCGGTCGCTCAGGGATGTTCATACGGCGACCGTGACCAAGCCGTAAGTACGATCAGTTGCCCCCCCCCCCTCCCCCACTTGTTCAGCTAAAATTATAAAAAATTAGCGTATAAAAAGGAAACCCACACACATGCAGAATAATAATAACTTGTAAGCCGCGACCCTCTGCGCCACGTTCGAGTTTTAATTACTGCGGATCGGGTCACCGCGTCTCAATGGGATCGACACGAGATCCACCGGGACCGTGGCGGCGGAGGGGAGAGGGGCGACGGGGGGGGGGGGATGAGCAGAGGGCACACGGGCGTGACGCGGGGCTTCACGGCGGAGTCGCCCGCGCGGACACTTACGCTGGCCTCGTGCAACAAGGTGAGAGATTCTGATTATTAATAAAGCCTACGTATTGGCATACTCGTCTGAACAAGAGACCAAGAACCAACACTATTTTGTTAGTATTATCACGGACTACATACTGTAGTCCTTACTCTATGGTATTACATTTGCTCGTCCAGCTATCGGCAAATTGTGGTTACATTAGATGAGAAGGCGGTCCGCTGAGCCAGCAAGCGGCACACCGGCCGCCGCGTTTTAAACTATGCATTGAAATGAAACCAAAAGTTAGGTCGACCTGCCGCCGACCTGCCGCCGGCCGGCTCGGGGGAACTTTTTACATTTTTAACCTGTAGTTAGCGGGTTTGTGTTACAAAGCCTTTTTCATAGTGAAGTGGCGGGAAATGAGTGGCCGGTTTCCAGCCGAGCCTGACCGGGAATAGGTCTAACTAAATAAAGGCTTCGGGAATGCGGGCGAGGCTGCGCGGCCTTTTGACGGTAATTTTACCCCTTTACCCGTTTACCCGTTCACCCCTTTAGGTACATTTACCCGAATCCCGGATATTATCCCGAGACTTGACTTGACCGATCTATGTATATTGCTTTTCCTATACTGTGCTATAAATGAGATACTTCAATTATTAGTATAGTGACAAATATTTTGTTGTTGTTGTAATTTTAAAGTTTTGAATTACAAATTGCAGTAATTTGTAGCAAAGTTGTGTGTAAGTAAGGTGTAGCGATATTAATACCAAGCATGTTGATCAATCTGACGACTAAAGCAGGAGTGAACGACATTATGTAGACACTCAAACTTTTGACAAGCTTTCAATAATTTAAAATAACATATTTTATTACTTTGGTTGAAAAACATCCGATTCAGAAGGTTAGTCCTGAGCGTTCAATGGAAGGCTGTGTGAGTTGACGCGAGTAGTTCAGCGTACAGCGAGCCGCGCACGACATGCGTTTGCCAAGTAAGTACAAAATCCCGAGCAATCCAATTCAAACGCAACCAACAGAAAAATGAAAGGCTTATCTCGCGCGGCCGCGAGGGGGCGGGGCGGGCGGCGCGGGGGGGGGACAGGTGCGCTGCTGAACAGTCTCTGCAGATGAGATGAAAAATTTTGATGTCACCTGCTGTCACGGTGCAGGAAATATGGTGAGGAAACCATATAACCAGCCTGAGAGTTCTCCAGCACATGGTCAGCGTGGTGGACTAAGGCTTACCGCTCTTATTCCGAAAGTGGTGGTGGTGGTATTTCCAGACTATCACTGGTATGTTGTAGGTACTTATTTGTGTATTTAACTCAGTCGTACCACTACTCTATTGTCACGTGTTTCCTCTATCCGAAGGCGAGCCGCCCGGCTCTCGGCCGGCTGGCGGCGCGGGCATGATACGTCCGAAGCAACCAGGCCTCGGCTACCTGGGCACGCCGAGCCCAGGGACTAAAACTAGGCCTCGCACTCGAAAGTCCGGGTGCAAGTCCCGGGGATATTCATTGACACCTTCTCGATGTTACGTGAGTTTGACATAGTTAAATGATTTACTGAGAGTTTTCGATAATATTCTAAAAGACATATGATTCGCTAATCCGCTTGATGCAGTACTATGGCCTGAATCCTCCCAATCCGAGAGCAGCTGCTCGCAGGCACTTCCCGCGACCATTTGATGCCGTTTCCAGCGATGGTTATTTTATTTCCATTTTGTAAAAACAATATTTACAAAAAGCTGGCTTTTGAACGCTGACCTTGTTTGCTAAAGCGCTGCACTCGAGCCGCTCAGAACTTTCAATACCTAACTACATTTCCATTTGGAAATATCCAAATCTGCTTCAATTTATTTAACTGCGATCTGCGAATTTGCGTGCCTTCATCCGACGAGTCCGCGGCGCAGTGGGAGTACAGTTGAGTACACCTGACTGCCGACCGAACGAAATATTTGTACTCGAGTCACGGATTGTTCTCTGTGTATTTCCCGCCACCTGCAGACGTTAATTATTTATTTACAACTTTATTGTGTAACTAGCGGACGCTTAATAATTGTTTCGTTCACACCTGGCTGCCTCCTCAAGACATCCCGGTCCAGTTTTGGCCATCGAACTTCATTCCTGGGGAAATCACCAGGATACAAAGTGCCTACATATCCCATATATTTATTAATTAAACTGTTAGCATTAGTTGCAAATAAGAAGAAATTCTAATGAAATTTATGAAATATTCAGCATTGAAGAAACTTCACTGCCACGGTTTATGTTAGTACCGCGGTGTATACCTTCGGCTCGGCTGACTGACAACCCATAGCTGGTAATTTGCCTTTCCATGTTTTGTGACGGATCGTAATTGATTATACAAGTACCCGGCGGACCCTCGCGTGGGCAGCTCACCTGAGCGAGCCGCGGCTCCGGCTGGACAACTTCATCACAGTGATGTATCGGGCAATAAGCGCCAGTATATTACGGCGGTTATAAAGATTATGACGTGAGCACGGCGTGCCGTAAACACTAAGCGGGCGTAAATCCTCGCAGTTAAGGGGGAGGAGAGGCGAGGAGGGCGAGTCACATTAACACATGAAAACATTGTATGTTTACTTCACAATGATACAATAATACTTTATTTTAGACACGTCTTTTTTTATATTTCACTATACGGCATTATACATAGAAGAGCACGGCCTCTCCTCATAACTGATGATGACAAGCATAGTCCACCATGCTGCTCCAATTCGGGTTTGGGGAGCGGTTAGTGGCCAACCCAAAGCCGAGAGTTTTCAGATCGCCCGTGACGGAGACCGGAGCAGTGTAGGTACTTTCGGGCGCGGACCGCGCGGGGCGGCCGGCGCGGCGCACAGCGCGCTCGACGGAACGAATCACCAGCACACAATGACGGACCGAAACAATGTTATTCCGTTTTTCTCCTTCCGTGCACTCAGCAAATAAATGTGCTCTGTGCAGCGCCGGGAACAGACGCGGCCGTACTTTTAATAAACGAAATTGACGGGACCGTCAAGGAGTTTGAACCGCTAATATACATGTAGTTCTTGGAGTGGGCAGTAAACGTGGACATAAGTAAGGTTATGATAAACTCACTCCACGCATCCCCCCTGCTGGCCGCGGCCGCGACAGCCTGTAGTATCCTCCAAAAAACCATAGAATAATAAATCTATGGGAAAACCAGTCTCAGCACTGAGCTTATTCAATCAGGGATTCACTATTGTCACAGAATACTTAATAGTATGTATACATTTTCTCTAATATATATTTTTATAACCTGCAAATATATTATATTGCTGCTATAATCTACAAATAAATTAAATTGAAAAAAAATGAATTGAATAGGTATAAACATAAAGATTGTGTATCTTGTATTTAGATACAAAGAAATGTAGAAAACGAAAACACCCGAATCTCCTCTTCACATTGAAGTCTGAAGAGCCTACAGCACGCAGTGAAACTGGCGGGTTTTCGTGCTGCAATAAAACGAAATGAAATAGCAAATGCATAAGATCATGTTAAGCGGTTTGTACTCGCTGCGGCGCGGTCGGCTTATTACCCGAGGCCGGGTCGAGGCCCGCGCCGCGGCTGCACTGTGGTGGATGATATGGGAGCTGACTTGTGTTATGATCAAGTCTATAGGAACATGCTGATCCTCTGAATCCTCTTCTGAAGAAGACGAATGAGTTAAGAGGGTAGCATCGCTCTCGGCGCGAGTAGAGTTGCAGCGAGTGGCAATGCGCAAGCGATACCGTAGCGTCGGATGTGATAACTACCGATGCAGCTTGATTTTAATGGCCACTAGCTTTTCCTGCGACTCCGCCCGCATGTATATGGTAAAACATAAGGGATGGTTTCAAATTAAATCAGTAGCAGCAAAATCGGTCCTTTTAACGAAAATACGGCATAAAGTCGCCGCGATTCAGAATTATGGTACGCGCCATCTGCTGTCGCTGTTATATAAGTGCAAAACATCCCAAGGGAACATTTTTCCTAGATAAAAAGTATCCTTTATTCCAATCTAGGTTATCTAGAGGGACCTATGTGCCAAGTTTTATTTAAATCCGTGGAAGCATGCAAGTGTGTTCGCGGCCTAATGTACGCTTGCTTTTTTTATGATCGCAAAACCTGCGAGCGGAAAGATCAGGTCAAGGTTAGTTCGTTAGGCCTCCCCGGAGCCGCGAGTGCCTTGAGTGGCCCCGGGCGGCGCGCGCTTGCGTTTCTGCCGTTTCAAAAACTACGAGTATGTAGTGCTGACTCTTTGAAGAGTCAGGGTAGCTCCATAACCCTTTTGTTGTTCCACCGTTGCCTACGAGGTTGATTGCTGCGGAATAAGGCCGCAGTCCAGCACGCTGGCCAAGTGCGGGTTGGCAGACTTCATATGCCTTCGACAGCTTTAAGAAGAAGTCTCAGGTAACGCGTACAGCTTAGAAGAGTCATCGATATTGATAAACGTTACGCTAGGATTTGAAACCCTGTAGCCCCTGTCCCTGTAGCTCGGGACCAGAATAGTGCTACGGTAGCCCCTGCCTGTCGTAAAAGGCGACTAAAAGGGGACTTCTGGGGTTGCGGGCGGTGAGAGGGGGAGCTCGAACCGTCCATCGATGTGACCCCGGGAAAGACGACGCTGTTTGTGGCTGCACAGCGTTGTGAAACCGGGAAGAGCCCGTCTTGGGCGCAGCGCTGGAGGGCACCGGCGCGTTCTACAAGAGATCCCGGAGCCCTCCTGTAGCGCCGGAGTAGGCCACCGAGTGGGTTTTAGTGGGTGAAAGTCCCACATAACCCGGCGTCGCTCCCACGACGTCCGGGTACCTTTTCAAGGTTTCCCACTCGTTAATCAAAAAAAAAAAAAAAGGATTTGAAACCGATTCGTCTCGAGTTAGGTTTAACTTCGACCACTGGGCTATCGTCGCTTTACGATAAATTTAGTACTCCGGCTTAATTAGTCTGTGGTTTAATTACTTTCACACAAAAATAAAGCTTTGTATCCAGTTTTTTTCATCTGTACATTTAACAGCTCTGCAACGTGGCGAATTAATTAGTTCAACGGTATTTCAATCATAATTAAGTATATTCGAAACATGCAAACGATTCTCATCATTGGGTGACACGAAGTGGATAAAAGAAATGATTTTTAATGTAATGAAGTAAATCTTTAATCTCGAATATTCTTATGACCTCCGCCCTCCCCTCCCCGCCCCCCTGCTCGCTAGTTTGAGCTAAGCTGATAATTTTTCTAAGCACTGCCGTCTGCTTCGGTCCGTGACTTGGCATAATGTGGCGGCAAACTGTGCTCAAGCAAACTAAATTCACTAACTACATCTGGTTATAAGGGTGAGCCTTTAGAAACAAACTAAGATAAATGCGATAAACGTACATTTTAAGGGTAGTTTTAAACACATTTTGCCGTATACATTTTTTACTGCACTGAAATTTCCCTCGGGGCTACCTCGATGCGGGGCCTCCCGTTTATTTTTCATGTAAGCAGCCTTAAGTGCATGTACCCGGTCATAATGTTCCGAGAATATTATGACGTAGTTGAAGGGCGCCATTACGGGAAATGCTGTGTCATCGGCGGGGGATTTTGCTATTATCCCTTTAAACCTTTAGTTAGGGCGTGTACCAGCTGCTGCGGTGGCGCGTCGGACACGGTTGAAGCTTAACATGGCACGCCGATACAAGAACAGTCTTTGTGTGGAAGAGCGGCGATAAACGCTTGAAGTTTCATCACATTCAAAATATACTTTTTAATACAGTTGCTCAAAAAGTGGCGTATTACAGGGCCGTTTAGCGTTCGGGAAGTGAGCTATTACACACTCGTGCTTTTTCTTTACCTTTTCCGAACTCGTGCGTTCTCTTTCCCAACTGTCAAAATAATGTCTATTAAAAAGAAAAAACCAACCACGAAAAAAAAAATTCATAGAAGTTTTTATGTTTCATGCAAATATTTCTAAAAAGAAGCTACTAATTTGTTTCCATATCAGATTTAATGATTTGATTCAATGAATTAGGTTAGGTTTCATTTCATTTCATCTCATTAAATTTCATGTCAATAAAAAAATTCTACTGAAGACTTGGCTGTATGGGCATAGTTCCCTTTGCCTACCCAGAATGGGTGAAGAAAACAAAAAAAAATCTCTGCAATACTCTGTATTCTTTTACGGTTGGCGCCATTTTCCAAAAATGTTCGCTGCGAGTTTAGTTTGTGTTTTTATTATTTTATCAAATTGCTTCATTTTTTCGCAACTGTATTAAAAATAGTTGTTCAGTACACGTGTGGAACCGTCATTGCAACTTGTTCCGACTGTCAACCCTCGCCTTCGGCTCGGGTAGACATTTGTCGGAACTCTTTGCAATGACAGGCTTTCCGCACTTGTAGCGAAATATACTATTTTAATACAGTTGCTCAAAAAGTGGCGTATTACAGGGACGTATAGCGTTCGGGAAGTGAGCTATTACACACTCGTGCTTTTTCTTTACCTTTTCCGAACTCGTGCGTTCTCTTTCCCAACTGTCAAAATAATGTCTATTAAAAAGAAAAAAACCAACCACGAAGTTTTTACTAAAAAGAAATTCATAGAAGTTTTTATGATTCATACAAATATTTCTAAAAAGAAGCTACTAATTTGTTTCAATATCAGATTTAATGATTTGATTCAATGAGTTAGGTAAGGTTTCACTTCATTTCATCTCATTAAATTTCATGTCAATAAAAAAATTCTACTGAAGACTTGGCTGTATGGGCATAGTTCCCTTTGCCTGCCCAGAATGGGTGAATAAAACAAAAAAAAATCTCTGCTATACTCTGTATTCTTTTATGGTTGGCGCCATTTTCCAAAAATGTTCTTTGCGAGTTTAGTTTGTGTTTTTATTATTTTAATAAATTGCTTCATTTTTTCGCAACTGTATTAAAAATAGTTGTTCAGTACACGTGCGGAACCGTCATTGCAACTTGTTCCGACTGTCAACCCTCGCCTTCGGCTCGGGTAGACATTTGTCGGAACTCTTTGCAATGACAGGCTTTCCGCACTTGTAGCGAAATATACTATAGCGGGTTGTACCGAACTCATGCCCCACATGTGTACCAGTATTCAGTACCTACACGGACAGGAATGGCTAGCCTATGAGTCTATTGTATAAGTTAGAGAGCGCACGCCTGTAGCCAAAACTGTGTCCAATTCATAGATTTTACTATCCTGAATCCGAAAAGTACTTTTAATACCAGATATAATGTGTAATAATTTTTGACGTGATAACGTCTTCTTCGCACGAAAAAGCGTGACTCATGCTGAGAGTACGCTTGGCGTTCCGTGTGCAAGCGAGAGCGCGGAACAAACACGCATCCATCCTTCATTAGTAGCTTCATACTATTTTAATCTGTAGCCCATATCAATGCGAATAATCGGTTGCACTAATTATAGTACATGGAAATGACAACGACGCTATTGCACAAAGTAATGAAATCAGCTGCGTGACGATTTGCAAATTTTGACGATGCTTCTATCTGAAGCTAAATTCTGTGTAGTGTTTTGTTGTTCATTCTCGTAATACTCTTATATCAATATAGGTAAAGATTGTTAGAAACTTTGGAAAATGAGTGTAAATAAATGTTACGTTCCTACTTGTGACTCCGAAAAGGATAGTGGCGTCTTGCTTCATTGTTTTCCGACCACCGACTCCATCGGCCGATGCGTCCGATTTATAAAGTGAAGTGAAAAGATGTTTTCTTATACGTAATCTCTTAGTCTTATCACGTAAAATTATCGTCTGTTAACAGACTTTACTGACAATATATTAAATAAAAATAAATTATAACCCCTGAGTCGACTTTCGCATAATAACTCAAAACCTGTATTCATTAACAAGCACTAGGCGCTAGGAATTAGACAGTTCACATAGCCGCGTAGCTCGGCACGGTAGTTTGAATATTTCCCCGGCAGGTGGCGCGCACGGCGCTGATTAAAGCCTCCGCTGCGCTCCTCTCATTGTCTGCCACACTGCCACACTGCCACACTGCCACATTGCCACACCGCCACGGAGTGCCTCTGCCTCGCTATTGTTTGCTCCGTCAACAAACTCCCAACGACATACTCACGCGCGGCGCGCCCCACACAATGGCACCTTAATAACAAGCATTGCGGGTTAGTTACGAGTACGCTACAATAGACACCGCTGCGGCTGCGGCAGCTACGGATGTCTTGTTTATAAATTGTGTCACAGTAGCATAAGCAACGACGGGCGCGGTCGGTTTGTGGATGGGTGACCGCTAGTGGCAAAATTTCATGGACGCTTCCGTGCTTCGGAGGGCACGGGTGTTTTCCGGACCGGAAGACCTTTGGGTGGCTTGAGAACATTCGACACTTGGTTGGCCACTTACCCCTCCACCAATCCGCATTGGAGTAGCGTGGTGGAGTATGCTAGACCTCCCGCAGCTGCGTCTGTGGGGGAGACCCGTGTCCAACAGTGGGACGTCTATCGTGGGGGGTCGTAGCGAACTGCAGCTCTGCTGGGCTCACACTCGCGGAGGGCTGGCGGGAGGTGACCCACTCGGTGCCGCACTACAAGGGTTTTATTGACCGTATAAGTTCGGCGTCGATTGTGTTATGAGTTGGGCGGCGCGCGGCGGCGAGCGGCGACATCAATTCTGTTATTATGAACGCTATAAATGGCCGGAAAGTTATCGCATCGGCTGTTAGCAAGCGTTATGATAATAAAGCATGTCGTTATGAAAGTGTTTTACTATCCGAGAGGGGTTTAGTTCGTTGTCTATTAGCGGTGGGCGACTGAGCGATTGCTTTGGTTTTGGTATTAAAATTGGTATTAAAAGCTTGCAATATTTGTTAATGTTTATGTTTAGGTCAAGTAACCGGATAAGGCGAGATAGAGGAGATAGAGATAGAGAAATCGTAAAGGTAAAATATATAATAAACTCGTGTAAACTTGTACATTTGAATAAAATATGTAAATGTTATGCGTAACATATTAATAATCTATTATATTATATTAATCTTTATTATATTACAACATTTTCATTAATAACACGAGAATTGTTTAATTCATTAAGTTCACGAGAACAAAAGCTAACGCAACGCCCAGTTAATACACAGAGGCGATAACGTGAGGCAATACGTGTTGCAGGGTTAGGGGATAGAGCGCGGCCTGGGACTCCTGGCAGAGACTCGAGAGCCGTCGACGGCGCGCCGCGGGGCGAGCGCTGGCGCTGGAATAGACTTGCTAACACCATTAACGGTTATGCAAGGAACGAAAATATACTTGTTAAATGACTTACTATAAGTTTTCACAATTGACTTGCTTCGCTAAAATTCAAATGAAATCAAACCTAATAAAATGAAATTTATTCGAACTATAGAGGTAATCAGTCTCAAAAGATCGAGTTGTAGAGGTTGTAAAATAAAACATTCCTATGTTCGAGATACAGAGGTAAAATATAATTTTTCGAGTTATGGAGGGAAAATATGTACCAAAATGGCTTGGAGGGACTCACTGATTATTTCGACTAATAGAGGGTTGAGATTTCGAGTAATGGAGGTTTTGGTATTTGAAGGGAAGGGAGCAAAACATTTTTTCGAGATTTAGAGGTTTTCAACTTATCGAGGTTCGACTTAATGAGGTTCTACTTTAAATCTAATCCACGCAAGTGAAGCTGCGGGCGCCCACTAGTTAGAATAATTAGAAACCGGAGCCTGGCCGTCGTGAACCAGCTCCCGATGGCTCTCATAGCCCGGAGCGCCGAACATAATGAAATTTCAATCTTCGTTCTTGTATTTTTAATCTGAGAAGTGTCTCTTCAATTACTAGTTAAAATTTTACTATCTAAAGTTCTGAAGTACCAGCGTTATATTATTATTTTATCGCTCCCCCCCCCCTCCCCCTATCCCCCCTCCACTCCGCACTATTCAGGCCGTCATAATTTCATTAGAAAGTTTAATTAATTTCAGCCTTTTGAGTCCGCGGCGGGCGCTGTTCCCGCCTTTACGGGGAAATTATTTAATTAAAGAATAATCCAACGCGACACGCTGTACCGGAGCCCGTAGCACGCCGGCCGGCGGCGGGTAGGAGTAGTACGAAACAGTTTGGGGTTCAATTTCAGTAGGAACTTTATTATTTCCCATAAAGAATTAACAATAACTCACTTACTGAGAAATGAATAACAGTAACAAACTGAAATATAAGAAAGCGTACAGAAAATAAATACATATTGATTATTGTGTACAATACAGAATATTTAAGATATTTGAGATATTAAGTAGCTAGCGTCGGTGTACTCGTACATAATAATATTGAATATGACGAATATGAGAGCTAAATTCCTTTTGGTTTTGCCAGAATGTATCTTCCCGGGCTAAATGGAGTTTAATCTGACGAGAAAGACATGGGATAGTCTTCAAGATTCACTAATTATCCTGGCCAAAAATTGTTAAAAGCATTGTTTATGTAAGACTAAAGTAGAAATTTATTCGCAAATCATAATTAACTCTTTGTTTAAAAGAGTTAATCATCGGTTAAAGCAAGAATTTATATCAAAATATTAAAATGGCAGTATCGGAAGGCTCGGAGCAGCTTAATGAGGTGTATAATATTGACGAGAACAACATTACGGGCACCAAATTGGCCGCCGCGGTCGAGCCGACCCGAGCGCGCCCTGGCGGCTGACCCGCGCTAATGAAGAGCAGCAAAACCCTCGTAATGCCGTTAGTCGAATATAGGTCAGCGGGAGACGCCGTCTGTGCCCCGCCGTGCCCGCCGAATATAGGTCAGCGGGAGACGCCGACTGTGCCCCGCCGTGCCCGCCGAATATAGTTCAGCGGGAGACGCCGACTGTGCCCCGCCGTGCCCGCCGAATATAGGTCAGCGGGAGACGCCGTCTGTGCCCCGCCGTGCCAGCCAGCAATATTTGTGACCAATCAAGCTTTGCTATACATCGCGCGAATGAGTATTCGACAGAGATTTTTTGGTATACACGTTACATTGCTCACGCAGCAAGAAAATCTTATTTCGTCACGCAAAGATAACGAGCAGTGTAACATTGCATTTAACCGATGAAGTCGCTTATAATATTAAGCTCGAACCGCTCGAACCACACGCGTATGTATCACTCGACACGTGACAAATTGCGGCATTGTGACACACGAGTGGGTGCGTCGCGAGCGGCGCGGCGGGCGCGGCGGCGCGGCGAGCGGTGAGCGCGGCGGGCGAGCGGCGCGGCGAGCGGTGAGCGTGGCGGGTGATGACGCGCGTCATCGATGCGCGCCCGGTGTGGTGAGCCGCGGCCTAATTTACATAACAAGCAGTTAACCTCTCGCAGTCTCTGGATCATTTATTTTCACCATTCAGTTTATGCGCCACGGCATTTCAATTTGGTTTGGCTGTTATAATTTAGAATACAACCGTAATGAACAGTGTTATTAACAGTGTAATTAACAGAGTAATTAGAACAGCGATTGATTAGTCATTCAAATATTATATTCAAATTATAACATGAAAGACGTCGGACGAGTTGTTTTCAAACACAAATGTTTGAACGATATCCATTGCTGCTTTACTCCACACATACCTGTCCCTCGCACATGTTAACCGGCAATGTATTCCGGGCGACAAAGAGCATAGCATAGAGCACGAGTGCGGTTTGACAAAGGCTTAGAGTCGACAGTATTAGCATTACCAGCCGGGCGCGAGGGACGGAGTTGGCGACAGACAACGAATGCTTTCCGACACCTGTATTTAACCGACGCCCGGATGTTGTTCCCGCTGTTTTCTCCGGTAATTGGGCGAGAGGTGTGTTTTGCTGTAAAATAACTGAAAATGCTTCAGGTCATCACTATGCGCTAATCCCTATCGGCTGTGTACGTCGCCTGAGCCGGTTGTTTACCTAACATGGTAAACATGCAGTTAATGGAACCGAACCTTTTGTAGGAAAATAGAATGAGTGATTTTCTCCCAGACCAGTTCACGTGCATAAATATTACACCCGACTTCATTTCAAGCGAGCGAGAGAGAAATATGATCCAAAATACGTCGCAATACCGCATATTATTATACTGTGGCAATACATCCGCGCCGCGTCGCTCTCGCCTCGTGTGGCCTCGTCCCGCCGGCGCTCGTAAACTTATATTTACGCGACGGCAATCCTGAACTATACTGACCAAGTTTCTCAACATTTTTGCGTATATTATGTATGCTTTCATTCTGAGAGGAGACGCTTCCCAGCAGTGGGATATTTAAAATGCTGAAAGTCTTTAGATTGATTAATAAAAAAGTCCAAATGTGACGGTGACCACCTGCCACCATGCTAAAAATATATTTAAAAATAAGAGAATCGAGAAATGTGCACTTGTATGAATGCATATTTTTTCACAAAAAAATATTTGATTATAGCCTCTAATTGGTGCAGTTATTAGGAGTTAAGACTCATTATATTGAATTTCTAATAATGAATTCAGTCATGCACCAGGCGCGCGCCAGCCCTGCCAGCAAACAGTTCGGGAGCGAAGTGTTTGCTACAGACTATTTGGGTTGCAGCAAAGTGTTTTTACTTCACTAAACGCAAATTCGTAAAAAACATTTTAAGAAAATTCTATTTTTATCCGGCGGGAAGCAAATGCAATAGAGTGTGGATGTGTGTGGATATGTATGGGTGTGTGTGTATGTATGTGAATGTGTGTGGATGTGTGTGAATGTGTGTGTAGGCCGCGGCAGCTTGAAGCGCTGCTCGGAGCTAGACTATCAAACATCTATATATATAAAAGGAGAAGGTGACTGACTGACTGACTGACTGACTGACTGACTGACATATCAACGCAGGGCCTAAACTATAAGGGCTAGAAACTTGAAATTTTGCACAGGGGTTCCTTTTATAATGTAGGGGAGCACTAAGAAAGGATTTCTGAAAATTCACCCCCTAAGGGGGTAAAACGGGGGTGCAAAGTTAGTATGAAACTTTGCCGTTTTTGAAGTCTTTAGACGGGTAGACGTCGTTAATGGGTCTAATTCTACGCGAGCGAAGCTGCGGGCGTCCACAAGTTCATTATAAAGATGAAGGATGATGGGGAGGGTCAGGGATACCTGCGGCGACCGTAGAGAAACAGATTATTTTAAAGAAGAAGAATTTCACATTTGAGATATCTAAAAGAAAAATTTAGATATCAAATGTTATCTCGTAGCACGCTACGAACTTTGCTACAAATCCGTAGCAAAATACGTAGTACAATTTTTGCGTCTGTAGTTCAATAGGATTGCAGCGTGGGGCGTATGTGCCATAGTGTGCATCACGCGTTGAACGCACGAAACCGATGGCTCAGTGGATAGTGCGTTCCCAGAGCTAGTGCGAAGATTAAGGTTCAAATCTCTCCGCGATGAACTATTTAAATGAAAAAAAAAAAAAATTATTGATACATTGTATAAATAACTAGCTCTCCCGCGGCCCATTACATCTACCATTAAGGGGCGGTTTAAAATTATAACAGGCAAGTATAGCCTTTATCAAAGGCAACTTGCACCACAGAAAACCACTGATGACCACCTAACTTCATCCGCTGCTCGGCCGATCATAATCCGAGATATTGGTTAATTATCGATTATAAATCAAATGATTATTTCAGTGTCTTATCACGGGAACCATACAATTTTCCGGAATTCAAAGCCGTAGCCTATGTCACTTTCCAGGCACTATATTACGTCTATACAAAAAATTATGTCGGTCCATCATTCCGTTGAGGCGGAGAAGAAGGACAAACCAACACACACACAAACACATTTTCCTATTTATATATTAGTAAGGATTATGTGGGTAATATACCACATGTACAGTGTACTGTGAAATACAATTATTTTTCACGTCTTCAGTCGAAGAACAATGGTTTTGTTCGAACAATACGCTGGCGGGGCGCGCCGCCCGGCGACTGTTTCCGCCCGGACAAGGATTTAAACATTTCACTTCGAATATATCAATTTAAATAATTATACTATACAATGCACCTGAAGGTGTGATGACTTATTGTAATATAAAAAGACCGGAGAAGGGTTTCCAGTTAATTATTGCTATTGAAACAGTAAACTAATATTTATGACAAGTAATTTCAAAGTCAAAATTAAATTGTAATAAGCAGATCATTACCAGCAGGCTGTGGCCGCGGGTCGCGTCTCGACAAACTCCACAAGCACGCCATCGACATTCCTCCTATCCCATCATCCTAAACTCTGATCGGATTTTTCTGAACGTCGAAGTTTCGCGGAGTTCAAGTTTGGAGCCACGTGTCGCCGCGTGTCGCCCCGTGTCGCTCCGTGTCGCCCCGTGTCGCCGCGCGCTAATGACGCGCCTCCATCGGTTGCTTTTGCTCCATCACTTTAGTATATCTTCACTAGTATCATTATTGTATGTAATTACAATTATTCAGAGAATCGTTGACAATGTGACAGAATTAACAGCAATTCTGAGGTCCACTAGTAGACAGCGGAGCTACCCGAGCGACGCGAGCCCGAGCAATTTCCTGCCATCTGCTTCGCGTAAAATTCCCAATTGGGAATTAAAAACTTTACAAGGATGACAAAATTTTTAAAAGCTTCTTATTAATTAACTAGCTGACCCGGCAAACGTTGTTTTGCCATATAAATAATTTCACTAAAATGGCTATTAAAAAATAAGGGTTGATCGTAGAAAGGTGAAAATTGAGGATGGTATGTATTTTTGTATGTTGTATCATAAAAAAATAGAAATTAAAATTTTTGTCAAAAAAATAAAAAAATAAATTTAGGGGTGGACTACCCCTAACATTTAGGGGGATGAAAAATAGATGTTGGCCGATTCTCATAGATACCGGATAAGCACAAAAAATTTCATCAAAATCGGTCAAGCCGTTTCGGAGGAGTATGGCAACGAAAACTGTGACACGAGAATTTTATATATTAGACTAGCTGACCCTTTTTTTTTTTTTTTCTCGCTGGAAAATCCTCATGGATACCCGACAGGCGCGGGGGGGCGCTGTCGGGTTATGCCGGACTCTTACCGGCTAAAAACCAGCGGTGTTCCTCCTCGCCGTCTTCCGGCGGAGACCGCTGACCCGGCAAACGTTGTTTTGCCATATAAATAATGATCGTAGAGGGTTGAAAATTTAGGGTTGTATGTATTTCCTAATGCTGTATCATAAAAAAATAGAAATTAAAAATTTTGTCTAAAAAATAAAAAATAAAATTTAGGGGTGGACTACCCCTAACATTTAGGGGGATGAAAAATAGATGTTGGCCGATTCTCATAGATACCGGATAAGCACAAAAAATTTCATCAAAATCGGTCAAGCCGTTTCGGAGGAGTATGGCAACGAATAAGCGGTGACAGCCCAGTGGCTATCGAACTCGCCTCTCACTAATAAGCGGTGACAGCCCAGTGGCTATCGAACTCGCCTCTCACTCGAGCGGTCCGGGTTCAAACCCCAGTGGCACGCACCAATGACTTTTCTAAGTTATGTGCGTTTTAAGAAATTAAATGTCACTTGCTATAACGGTGAAGGACACATCGTGAGGAAACCTGCATGCCTGAGAGTTCATCATAACGTTCTCGAAGGTATGTGAAGTCTGCCAATCCGCACTTGGCCAGCGTGGTGGACTAAGGCCTAATCCCTCCCATTCTGAGAGGAGACCCGTGCCCAACAGTGGGACGTCTATGGGTCGCAGCGATGGCAACGAAAACTGTGACACGAGAATTTTATATATTAGATAGTTTTTAATATAAACAAACTTATGTTATGAATATGAACGCACTCCTTTTTGATTCAATTTTTAATATAAGAAAGCATTCAACGGACGCGCGATACCCTGTGGTACCTCTAAGATTAGGACCAACGGAGCGCTTTTTGTATTGTATTGTATTTTGTAATAAGCCAATCAGTGCGCACGACTTTTAAAAGTGCAAGCAGCAAGAAGTTCGCGAGAATCGTAAGTGAGAGAGACTGAATGGAATCAGCGCGGGCCAGACGCTTATGACTTGTAAAAAGTTTTTTATTGCAAATAAATTTCATTTTTTTGAGAAATAAAAAGTATTTCTTACACTTATTATTTGCTGATTTTCTGTGGAGCCTGTGGAAGGTTTTTGAGACGGTTTCCTTGTACATTTAACTTAAAGGAGAGAAGGCTGAGCCTGGCACGTCGCAGGCGGGGACGCGCCGCGCGAGTGATTACCGCCAGCGCCGCCAGGTGTCGCCGCTGACGCTCGCATTAAGCGGAGTCTCGTCGCTGGCCCAACTTCGGAGCCTTAAGCTTGATTTAATGTTAACTACTTAACCGTTAAACTAACGCCGCTAACAAGTTACTTTGCCATTGTAATTTGTTAGTTAGTCAAAATTAGTTCACAGGTATTTGAAGACGAGGTATTTGAAGTTTTTATGAGCATGAATGAATGCTCGGGAAATAGTAACAAACGAAAAAATTTACTCCGAAATGACTGCTTGAAATTGTCACGAAGAAACGCTTATTTATTAACGCGAAAAGAGTTATTCCTCTAAATAGAGCAGCCTCCAGCAGATAAATACAGAGTCTTATTTGAAGAACTTTTCGGGTCAACATAGCTGGATTAAACGCGCCCCGATGCACGCATTCACCCAGCATTCAGAATAGGAAAATTTCCGAAGCGAAACAGACTGGCGGCGAATTGCAGCAAATATGGGAGCAAACGAAGCGCTAATGCAAAGAGAATTCCATGAAACACCTCGCGCGGCGGACGGCGGAATAAAAGCGTCCAACATTCGTTTGAAAGCATAAAGCGGCAAACGATTTCCTGGAAGTGGCGCAATCTGCCTCAGGAGCTGCGCTACAAAAATGTACTGTACGGTTTATCTGCCCATACCGGCCGCGCGCCGCACCGCGCGCTGCGAGAGACACGAGAGGTCGTGTATCGGTCGCCGGGGTTAGGGAGTAGGCTTCTAGTATGGCCTTCAATAATGACTAAAAATTGATACGTAAGATACACAAGCGGTGACAGCCCAGTATGACTGGATGAAACGGTTCATTGATCTGAAAGAGTTGTTGATCCTATACACAGTGTTCTACTTCCCGTACAACCTGCGCTGCGGTGGCGGACACACACAGAAAACAACACACACACAATATAACACACTAGTGGACGCCCGCATCTTCGCTCGCGTAGAATTAGACCCATTAACGACGTCTGCCCGCGTTCGGGTGGCCCACTTGACTTCAAAAACGGCAAAGTTTCATACTAACTTTGCACCCCCGTTTTACCCCTTTAGGAGGTGAATTTTCAAAAATCCTTTCTTAGTGCTCCCCTACGCTATAAAAGGAAACCCTGTGCAAATATTCAAGTTAACCTTAATAGCCTAACCTAACCCTTATAGTTTAGGCCCTGCGTTGATATGTCAGTCAGTCAGTCAGTCAGTCAGCTTCTCCTTTTATATAAATAGATTCCTAATATCTACTTTGTGGCGGGGTCGCCAACAGTGTTATCGCATATCGCAGCCAGTGAGACCCGACACCGTCCGAATGCCGTTTTCAATAGAATGTATTCCGTAAAAGGTTGGGTTTAGTTTAGAGCATTTTGCGAGGGGCGGGATAAAAGGATTTTCAATTAACTTGTATCAACTTCTGAAGTAAAGTTTGAAAGCATCTGTTTCCTTCAGGTGTAGTGATGTGGGAGTGGGGCAGTGCAGGCAGTGCGGGCAGTGCGGGCAGTGCGGGCAGTGCGGGCAGTGCAGGCAGTGGGCGCCACGGCTGGGCCGCCATCGCAGCCTCTATACTCGTACTACTCTATAGGAGGCTACGCGAGCAGCGGGCGAGCTTCGTTAGAGAATACTGGCTCAGTAAAGAAAGGAAAATGCAGGTTACTTTATGAGTAGGTATCCAAACCTCTGAGCACCGCTACGCTAGAACTGATTCATTTACTGCATATGGAGCTTAACGAAGGCTAACCTTAGTGCTATTTATAATTTAACATTTTCGATCATAAAAGATGTTGTAAACAAGGACTGTTTAAAATAAAAATAACACTTAATTTATTATTTCCCCTTTTTTAACAATTTCATACGAATAATTTTTATTTTATTATTACTATCACCGTATATTTAATAGAACGTGTACCGTACCTGCTGATCGCCCTCCGCTGCATCACCATATGGGTCCTGCGGAAGACCAGCGTTGGTTGTCTTCGGACCCCAGCATAATGCTGAGCGGAGCCCATTTTGGTACAGTGTAACCCTATATTTATTTTATTATTGTGTTCTTAATTATTGTTTGTGATTGCTTTACTAATAAATCATTTCATTTCAAAAGTTGTGTAGGAACTATATATGACCAAATATAGATAATGTACATGTCATGCGGCTCCAGTTGTCGATGTCCCCTCGCGGGCACACCGCGGGGGGTCCAACTCGGCTGACAATTTTCCGAATTCGAATGTTTTGACGAATTAAAAAAAAATCAATTAGAGGATTGGTTCCTTACCGTTTTTGAATCGAGACTAAATTCTAAACGTGGAACAGTGACACAATGTTCAGGGGTACCTGGAAGAGAATAAGAAAATTAATGTAACTTTGCTCTTACACATGATGACACATGATCTAGAGGGGTATTGATGTTGCTTCTAATATTTATTACTTATCGTATATATTACTTCAATGGTTAGCACTAATACTAATATAAATTCTGATACCGAATGGAACTCCAACATAAATTTAAGCATTTTGTATCAAAATTTATAATGTGTTAGAACCATTCAAGTGGACCTGCTCTCGAGAATATGGCGTTAGCTTAAAGAAATACGGGCTTAACCGCCTCCAGACGTTTCCACGTGGAATTCTTCAAAGCAGTCGTGTAGTTAATGGACCTTTACCGGGCACTCTCATATCGCAGGCACTCGCGGCGCGCCTCCCGCGTCGCCCGCACGGCGCGGGGGCGCCACCGGTCACCTTTTGTCCTCCGCACACCGACCACTTTACTCAATACTTATCTAATATGAGAACTTTCTCGACATACAAAAGAGGTCACGAAGGGAATATGGCTGGCGCGGGGTCGGCCGGCTCTATCAGCGGTGGCCAATTAATACTATCGCAATCTGTTGGTCGGGCCAAACGGCAAAAGAGCAAAGTATTGGCAGATTTTACCAGTCCTATTCTTGAGTCATATTTTCCCGTATCAGAATAAAAATAACCCCAAAAAAACCAAAGAAATCGAAAACTAAACAGTCAAATAAAAATCCAGCTTTATCAATATAATAATATACTCGTAGTCAATCTGGGACATACATTGTTGAAAAGAATGTAAAGCAATGCTTTCAATGCGATTCCTATTCTTCGGAATCATTCTCCCCATATCGATACACGGTTCGTTTAGCAGAGCAAGCAACGCGCGGGACCGAGCGCAGACACGCGGCCCGCGGGCGACGCGCGCCGCCGCCGAGCGACATGTTCTCCGTACGAGAGATGCATTCATTTTCTAGAATAATTTGAAACGATGCAGATACGTACGTCTCACGTCTCACGTCTTTGTATTTTAAATCTGAAATTTTCAACTGATTTCAGTTCTTTATGACATTTAAATTCATTTTCATGTGCCGGCTTGAAATATTACAGTTTGTACGTTATATCTTTCTTGGATTCGGTGCATTCTTGGTCCACGTCTCGGAAGCCATTTTGCAATTGCTTCAGTGCAGAAAAATGGTATGTCAGCATCCTCAGTCCAGCTACCGGATCTGTACATCCGATTAAGCCGTTGCAGCATTGTCATACTCGTAATACTTGGCCCCCTCGTAGGTAGCACTTGTAGTTGGCGGCAGCGAATTACTAAAATGTGCAGTAAAGTTAGAGCTATCTTACGTTCTTTGTATCGTTTAAAGAACTTTTTGCCAACTCTTCTTCTTCTTCTGTCGCTATGTCCTAACGGACGTCAGCGACCATCTTTTGTATTCCACTTCTGTTTTTAACCATCTTTGCCAGTGCGGCTGCGTTCCTTATACCAGTCCACGTCTTTATGTCTTTATCTTTTGCTAATTGAGACTACGTTAATGCGTGTGAACTATCTCATTCTCATCGCAGGATCGAACTCGGCGGTGGTTCACCCAGTCCTGGTCGAGGAGCTTCTTATTAAGCCAGAGCGTCTCCTAAATAATTGCATCCGATTACTACGTCTCAGTATCGCCGTCAACTTAAATGGCTGACTATTCGCCAGAGACTCGTATTCGTGACTCTAGGATTCTCCTCCTGCTCTATTCTATCCTAAATGATCCTAATTCACGGCAATACCTGAAGGATAAGTTTCAGTATCGCCACTCCGTTCAAGAGAAAACCTCGGTCGTGCAAAGCTTACAATTATTTATCCACCGCATAAAAACAGTTTCTTTCAATACTCTTTTACTTTTCAGGCTGCGATCCTCTTGAACTCCCTTCCCGCTGAAATTAGAAAAGCTCCTGGCAAGTTCTCTTTAAAAAAACTAGTCAGAGAACATTAGTATCCGAACACCTCTGTTGGATAGTTTCATCTGTTCTAGGAACACTAGGACGAATATGGCGTATGTCTGTAGCATGTGTATATTTGTGTTCTTTAACATAACTGGTACTGCCTCACTTTTTCTTATCCATCCAGGGTTGACTGGGATAGATGCCATTAGGTATAAAGTCTGACCCTTTGTTACTTTACTTTTTGTAATGGTGACAAAAATTAAATAAATAAATAATACTCCGGTGCAAGTGCCAACGCCTAGCTGGCCAGTTAATCTATCGGTCACGTCTCTGTCATGTCGCTTTGGAACAAGAAACACTTCAAAAAACAGATAAAAACGATGGAGACATTTCTATTCAAAACAAAGAAAATTATATGTGTGGTTGTGGTTTGGTCGCCCCGAGCGCGTCGGCGGAGCGTGACGTCACGACGCCGCGACTCCAAAATGTAATTAAAACTTCAAGCAATCGCTGCTCCTCGCAGACATCAGTAACTTCTCTTTGAACGTTACATGTCGTACTTACATACTAAAATGTAATTTGAAATGTTTCTAATTGTTAAACTGGGTCAACCAGCGCTTCGGCTGCAAAAAGTTGAAACAATTTGAAAAACAAATCAAGTTAACGAAGAACAACTTCACGTCTTACTTATATTTAATCTGTAGGCTTGTTCTTCAACCAAAATAAATCATTTTAACACAGTAAACAGCGCAAGGTTTTGATGTGATTTTTTCCAGTACAAGACTATTACCTAATCCGAAAATGTTTTATAGACATGTTCGCGCGCGCATCGAGTGAGGAATCATGCTTTGTCCAATATCTGTATGAAATCATACGGTGTTGTAATAAATAGTTTGTTACCGGAACACAAATCATTGCTGGCCTTATTTACTCAGTCATGAGCCCATCAAGTTATTGCCGCCCTGGCGGTCTGGGGCCGGGCGGGAAAAATACTGTTCAGCGATCGCGCCCGGACATGCAATATTTATGGCTGCAGCGCCCGGGCGGCCGCCGCGCTCGGCAGCCGGCTCTGGAGCCTCGCGATGCTAAGCTTTGTTGTAGATATACTTGTTTTCTACTCAGTTATGCAAGAGATAAACAATGTTATAGTTATTGTTTGATTACATTTCAATTAGTTTAATTACATTTATAAAATGCTTTTTAAAATGTATTGTGATTTAAATAAGAATTTTTTAAGTGCGTAACAATTCATCGGCTCGATGTAACTCGTAGTTTGGATCATGTAGATTGCAGGCCTCCTGGTTGCTGCGGTGGGGCAAATCTGACGTTTAAAACAGAGACTGCATGATTGTTAGCCTGCAGGCGCTGCGATCACCTGGTACGTATACTTGATATACAGAATAAACAAGTTGGGCGATATAACAGAACCTTGAGGCACACCTATGTTGATTGATTCCACGTTGTAGAAACAGAGACCTTTGTGTCGGTTATAGAGTTTCAAATTTATGCACGCCAGCACGGTCAGGCACACCGTAAGAATATTATCGTTGAAGAGAGATAAATGTATCGAAAAAGGAGTGCTAACATGATCACCTATAAAATCGTTCCTTTAGAGATGAGCGAAAAGGCGAATTTGTACACAAGATTTTATAAAATACGTTTTTAATGATCCACTAACAACGTCTACTATCTTCTTTGAAAATTCGTTCATAGATTAGGATTCAAATTATTTGATTGGTAAAATTTTAATTATGGAATAATAATTATCTAATTAAAATAGGTTAAACAACAATAGCTGCCTATACATGGTCTGGCGGCAAGAGGGGTGTTTTTACCATAATGTAATGTTGTCGTGTTGAGCGCGGCTTGCGCTGGCATGCATATTCACGTGTGGACAGACGGACAATAAGCATGCGAGTGCGGCCATCACGCAATTAACATGTCACAATTAGCGGCGGCGGCACGGGGGGAGGGAGCTGAGGGGGCGGAGGGGGGACGCGCAGACAATTGATATTATCATACATTATGTTAACCTTCTGTCGGTTGTCTGCTGTGAGATAGGTTTATTGGGGCGAGGGAAGCCTTGCGTCAGACAAATAAAATTAGGAGTATATGGACTGGACGACTCCAGAATAATGTAAAGCATCCCTCTTGCACCATCACCGGTGGTGGTGGTGACCTGGGACATCTGTGTCTGGGACTCTTCTGTGACATCCTGCTTATTACAGCGACATCGGAATGGTGCCTTCCCGTCTTTCTGATGTCGCCTGATGTTTGAAGGATATAATCGAGATTACTAATATTTATTGAGTATACCCACAACTTTAATAATTATATAAACTCTGCGAGCAAAATGAACATCAGAAATGTTATAAATTTCAGAAGTAGTCCTCCGGCGCGGCGCGGCGGCTCTGTTGCGAGGTTATTACATGATTCCAAGTTCCCGCTTCATAATCAACAATACAGGCGCGCAAAAGTTCCACATTCCGCCAACAACGCGCGCCCGGAACGATACACCGCTATAGTACCTACATACTAGTACACACATCGCGAGTACAGCGAGCCACGCGCCGCTGGGAGATGAGCTGCAGCGGTGAGATGAATCTGGGAGTCGTCTGGCTTAGGGACTGTGCTGGCCACGACCCATAGATAACATCTAGACCTCCCGCCGATGTCTGTGGGGAGACCCGTGCCCGGCAGTGAGACGTCTGGGTAGCATATGTTTTAGTGTGTACTGCGAGTTACGTTTTGTTTCGCTCCGGTTTATATCCTGCCGTAAATGTTTCCTTTACGCGCGCCCCCTCGCGTCGCCGGGGCGCAAAAAACATTTAACTGAATAATGAAACATTGAAAGGCTTACGCTGCGCTATCAAACATTCATAATCGCATGCGTACTTTACTACACGGTTAAAGAGAACACGGCAACTGGAGTCTTTCTTATTCTCGGATACTCCCATATTCTCGTTATTACCTACATAGACATAGGTACATAGTCCTAGACATTAGGGTGCTCGAAAACATTCGATACTGGGTTGGCCACTAACCCTCCACCAATCCACATAGGAACTGTGTGGTGGAGTATGCTCTAGACCACGGAACACCGCTATCTGTCTTCCGTGCTAATAATTAAATTTTAATTGACTTTTTAAGAAACGCAAGGATGCGGCAGTTCTGATGGATAGAGGCCAGGAATGCCACAGTTTCACGGAAGGGACAGAAGGGTTTCTGGAAGGAGGAAGTCGAGTGAGCAGAATAACTATGAATAAAGTTGTTTTTGTATTGATGGGAGTGACCGTGAGTAGACCCAAAATACTCAAAACGCTCTTTCAAATAAGATGGATTATAGGGATCGAACAAGACGCAGGAGAGAGCGGAGAGTTGAGTGTGACCCCTAACTGTCAGTCCGCCTACGAAGAGCTGTGTTCAGTCCCCCGGCCCGCCGCGCCTCATTATTATTATTCGGTAGAGTAGGAACGAGTCCATCACAGTGCGAAAGAACTTCGTGGATCTTCTCATTATCTCTGTAAAGCGGAAGAGTTCGCCCAGCCGGATGATGTGCTCGCCGCGCCGCCGCGCCTGTAGTCGGCCGCTCTTTATAGGCATTTTAATCCTTTATCGCGATTTAACAGCTCGATAGGTCTTCTTAATTGTATCGATATTATAAAAATATTCTTATTGAACTTTATAATGCTCAGTGCCCACATACATTTATTTGGCTTTCAGATAAAAATGCTTTATCTTAATATCCATACTAATATTATAAATGTGAAAGTGTGTTTGTTTGTTTGTCCGGCTTTCACGTCGCAACGAAGCTCTTATATGGTATGGTTTTTGTGTGTGGAGATAGTGAGGAGGGTGGAGAGTGACGTAGGCTACTTTTTACCGCGGTAAAACATCCACATGGGAAGATATCTATGTTTTGTTATTTGCTAGATATTTAGTTCCGGATGTTGTTAATAGATGGCGTTAGTAAAATTCATTTGCAAGTTCTAAATTTCGCTAACCAATGATACATGTAAATTAATTAAGTCATAGGCAACTAATAAATTGAATTGAATTTTGAATTCGCGCTGGATAAATTGTTGTTTTGGTTTAAAATTAATATGGTAAAGGAATAAGACATGTGTCATGTATGATAAACAACTCATTGTTAATTCCCTTTGACCACGCGGGCGGAGCCGCGGGTAAAAGCTAGTATTATATAAATCACGTGTCACGTTGTTTGTCCGCGATGGACTCCTAAACTACTTAACCAATTTTAAATTAAATTTGCACACCGTGTGCAGTTTGATCCAACTTGAAAGATAGGATAGCTTACATCTTAATTTGTGTTAATTTGTGTCCAGCAGTGGGACGTCTATGGGTCGCAGCGATTTGACATTCACAATTATCTGTTAACTCCAAACGATTTTAACAGATGGTGATATCTGTTGACTGGATTAAGTAATCAATAGATGGCGCTAAACCTAAAAATGTGTCATTTAAGCTAGAATTTAATAGCATAACCACCACGTGTTGTTGATTTTGTCTAATTCTACGCGAGCGAAGCTGCGGGCGTCCACTAGTGCTAATATAAGAGAACACGGTGTGTGTGGTGTCGCAGCGGCGCAGCCTCTGGGCCGGGCGGCCGGCACGCAGTACAGAACTAGGGCGTACGATGTTTTAAACAAGAAAAGATCTATTCAGAATATTTTAATATTAATGGTTTGATATTTAAATTAATAGAATAAGTGTTTCTCCGTCTTTCTGTATTTTGACTAATTCCATGACGACGATAATCCATCGTGCTGTATTTCTTCGATTTACTCGTAATATTCCCTAACATAATATTCCTGCCGTCGCGGCCGCTATTCCTGGCCGCAGCCAGCCGCCAGCTCTCGGCTGAAGTGGAGCGGAAGTACTCGTACATAAAAATGTAGTTTAACAAGCGGCGAATAACCAAACCGAGCGGTAACGAGGTTGGCTCACGAAAATGTTGCTGCGGAGTTGGGGCGCCGCGAGCCTAGCAAGTTTCTAGCTTGTTATTCAAAATGTCGTTGCAGTGCTTATTGTATTCTGGAAGGTTTCATTTAACATTGCATTTTGTATAAATATCCACACCTCTACCTACCGCACCTCGAGCTACCCTGCTTCCCTCCCGTCTCCTTTCACTTAGATGCCTCTTTCATAAGAATACTCCATCGATATTGTTTATCATTCTCGGGCGAAGGAGTATTAGTATTTTGATATGAACATAAAAATGTACCCTTAAATGAGAAATCGATTGAATCCCTAGTTCAGTGCGATTCAGTAGTGCCGACCACTCCATCCTAATCGCAATCGAAAGTACGGCTGAATGTTGAGCGTATCCTGTGACGCGCGGCGCCTGCCTAGGGCTGCCCGCGGCCTGAAAGTCTTAACTTCAAGCGTTTCAGGAAGTATCCTAATATAATAATTTGATCTACACGAAAACACTTGGCATCGTGATTCATTTGCTCCCAGCCCTGCCACACTTATCCCCTTTTTATTTCTCGTCCGAGCTACTATTTCTGAAGAACTCCTCGATTGGTGAAACTGGTACAGTCATCATTATCTTTGGAGGCCCCAGCGCACGATGCTAAAAGCAGTAACAGTTTTTCATATTCATCTGATTCTGTTTCGGACCGGATTTACCTTTAAATAAAAAATGCTAACCTACTTTCATGAGTTTCTCGTTACACGGCCTCGATATACTAGACTTCTAATTAAACATCAAAAAAACGAAGTAAATTGGTTTGGGACACAGCATAAACTGGTCCCTCCCACAGCCACAGTCGAGAGAGGTCGAGAGCAAACTTCGCCACGCTACTCCAATGCGGATCGATTCGTTTATTCACGTAATACATTAGCCATGATAGGTACCTACACTGACGGTACGTACCGCTTCAGGGAAATATATATGTAATTATATAAAGTGGTAACTGTATGTAAAATGTTGCCCAGTTGACACCGGAGCACCAGCCCCGACGTCCCGACGTCCCCACGTCCCGACGTCCCGGGCAACACGGGGCCCGCGCGGCGCTCAGCCTGCACTCCGCAGTAATAATTCATATCCCGTCCCGGAGAGAGTCGCCGCTCCTGAATAATTCCTTCAGCACTCCGCCGGGGCTGCGAGCGACCCGCGGCCGCTCAAAGACTTCATTAAAGGCGCCGCCGTGAAAAGAAGAATTTATTACACTAATGAAGCTGCTAATTACATCGAGACTGGCTGGCGTGCTCGCCGTACAAAGATTACGATCGGTTTGAAGTCTGTCCTTAATTAGAGTCGCCGCTAGCTGTCCTCGTGTCCCTTCCGTCTTTGCGTATAAACAGCGCTACGGGGCTACGGGGCTACGAGGCTACGGGGCTACGGGGCTACGGGGCTACGGGGCTACGGGGCTACATTTCAGAGTTCCGTGTTAATTTTATTAACTTCAAAGGAATCTAAGGTCCGCCAGGCCACGTACATTTTAAATACAGGTGTTGTATGAAGTATTTACTGTACATATTAAATATTTAGCGTAGCTGTATTTTCATTTGGCAGTTGTTGAAGGCCCAATACTTTCAAGCCGATTATATTCAAACTAGTGGACGCCCGCAGCTTCGCTCGCGTAGAATTAGACCCAATAACGATGTCTGACTGCGTTCCGGTTGCCCACTTGACTTCAAAAACGGCAAAGTTTCATACTCTATCTCTCTTACACTATATATGTATATACTCTCTCTCTCCGCTTACACTATAATGTATATACAAAAAATCACGTCAATCCATCATTCCGTTGAGGCGGAGAAGAAGCACAAACCAAAAAACCAACAAATACACTTTCCCACTATATATTATTAGTAAGGACGACTCGTAAAGATCGACAAAGTAAAACATTGACGGAAACGGATATCAATGCACAGTGAAAAAGTAGTTAAGAATTTGATATATTTCAAATGAATAATTCACAAGTCACAGTCGGACCGAGTGTCGCAGAGCCAATAAAAGGCTAATGAAGGCATCAGACAAAGGAGAAGCCCATGTCGGCTGCTGCCGCCGGGAACAGAGTTCAACTTAATTAGTGCCTGCAATACTGACTATAGGCGAATATATTTCGATTATCTTCTATTAAATTAATGTATCTATCGCAAGCGTCATACACCCCAAAGAAATGAACCTGCCTATGGATAACTTGAAACATAATTACTCAGAAATATCTGTAACAATAAACTTTAGAAAAAATACAAATAGTCAAGAAAATCACAGGGGGTTTATTTACACAGAATTAACTCTTCCATTCGCTCAGAATTTATGTCAGTAGATACGTAAACCTGCTAATTAACCAGATTTTTTTTACAGTTGGTCTTAGCAAAGTAGAACCTAAAGCAATTAACTGATTAAAACCCAAACGCAGCTCTGGCGGAACAGAACACGACAGTAACAAGCCGGCGCCGCGCGACGCTGACCGCATTTCTCAGCTCTCTCTTATTAGGGTTGCCGCAACACACAAAAGCGACAAAAGAGAAATGGCGGGAAAAATTGTAAGCGTCGAGATAGTTTGGGCGGGAACTGCGGAGACGAGATTGGCGGAGATGGATGGCGGCGCCGACGCGGCGGCCGGCGGCGGCGCGGGGGTACAGTACTGTAAGCCGGGAAACGGTCGAGCGTGGCCTCCTTCCGAGATTTAGAAAATAAATGATCGGCCGAGTTCAGGTCCGGCTGCCTACTGTTCGGTGAGTGCGACCGGTGACGAATACTTGTAAAGCGCCGTTTTGGCCTGCGAAACAAGACAGCATAACCGTTACGCCAATCATTCTATAAAAAAATTATTATCACTTTTATTCGCCGACCCGCGCCGGGGCAGCGCGCTCCCCAGCAGTGAGAACAGACCCGTGTCGCTGCAAGCTGCAGTGAATCTCTATGCGGCGCTCCTCTCGGGTTCAGTCTAGAAAGACCTAAAATCATACGCGGCTCGTAAACACACACTTTCAGTCGTTTTGTTCGCGGTTCCTCTCCAATCCGATGAATTGGTGAATTAGGCCAGCGAGCTCGCCAGATAAGAGCGTCTAATTGGAGCGCCTCGAGTTACGGTTAGTTAGCCCTCCCCTCGCCTCCCTCTCCCCTCTCCCCTCCCGCACACCCCTCTCCATATCGCGACGTTATTAGCCGAGCTATTGTTTGTATCCAAACAGCAAACATGTTGGCTTGCCTTCGACGAGCGAGCGCGGGCCGGGGCGCACGTGACTTACGATAGACTTTGTCCGTTAATAAGGACAGTTTTGGTTTTTATGACCCAGCTTTATGGTCCTTTTTATAGCCTTAGACTCTGTTTAGAATTGTACGTTCTATCTAAAAAATAGCCATTTTCAACCGACTTTAAAAAAAGCAGGTGGTTCGAGTTCGAGTGTATGTATTTTATTTCTTTGGTTCCGTTGTTTTAGTTTATGTGTACGGACCAGCGGCAAACGCCTCCTTGAAATAAACTGGCAGATTTGCAAATCGTTTCTTGAACAATTCCTGAAAACTTGAGACAATCTGACAAGTCTCGGCACAGAATATTAATGTAATTATGATGCAGCGGTGAAGTTCTCCGGCCGGCGACCTATGGATCACGGTGACGCCGCGCAGCCGGCCGGCCCGCGCGCCTCGGCCGCGGCGCACGCAAATGTTCTCAAGCCATCTTTTTCGCCTTACTAGCCTTGTGCTTGTAAAACAACCGTTAGTTCTAGGTTCAAAACTCACAAAAAATAGGACGCAACGCATAGCGGCCGCGTTGGTTAACGTCTAATGCAAAGAATGAGTTTCAATTTTTCCGTCAATGCGGTCCCTGCAATATAATAATATTAAATAAATCATTTCAATTTCATTTTCATTTCATTTCAATTTAGACTTGATGAAGTGGCTTAAAGCGATTTGATCAACGACATACATTACGGGTCAAATGAAAGATGTACCAGGTACCCCGGGCCGCGGCCGCTCCCGGGAGATAACACCCCCTGGGCCATTAATTCCACACTTTAGAGAACACTTTTTAAAAGCGTAATTAATCGCATCGTAATGGGCAAAACTTGGTATCTTGGCTATCAAGCAATTGTACTTTCGAAACTAAACTATTAACCAAAAGCACCTGCCCCATTCTGGTGCTGAACAGCTCGTTACTGCTGCAAGTTAAATATTATTGCTAGTACAGCTGAGGACAAAACAGCTGCAATGAATCGAGCATTAGTTACATCCACTTCAGAATTCGTCGGTACAAAAGTCAACTAGCCAAAGTGTCATTTTGGCAGTAAACTAAGTAAACTAATCTCACATAGATTAGTCTACCTATGTAGAATTTTTACTTTTTTCAGTTATGCAGAAAAACGATTTGTAATAGTAAATAACATTTATATTTGAAATTGTCATTTATATTTGAATATGTGTCAAGATATTGATGTCATGTTAAAACTGCCAAAATTACACTTTGGCTAGTTGACTTTTGTACCGACGATTATATTCTACCACTTTGTACCTTCCTATGCTCTTAGGATTTGGGATTTGTTCCTTGATAATTAATTAAGAACGCCAATCTTAAAGATAACAAACTAAAACTAATGATCCGGACCGGAATAGCGGATGAGAAATTCACAGATTAGCCTAAAAGCGGATGTCTTTCTTAATGACATCCGCTTGTCTTTCGACTACGGTACCGTTCTGATGAATAAGTGAGGCTCGTGAGAGGTGGAAGGGGGGGCGGGTGTCTGGCGCGGAGGAAGCGGCTGCGGTACCCTGACTGCCGACAAGAGGGTCCCGGATTCGAATCCCGGCCAGAAAAAATATTCATTTCGCAGTAAATATTAGTACTCGGATAATGTTAATGGATGTTAAATTTTGTTGTGGTCTATAAGAATCCGCGACCCGCAACGCTAGAGCTGTCGCGGCGGTGAGTGTGTAGGGTTTATGTAGTATTTGTCTTCGAAGGGCTTAAAAAGAAATAAAGTGAACAAAAACAGTAGAGAAAGCTTAGAAAGGCAGTAGCAGACATTATACTGACGTATTTAAAAACTGCAGAAGGTAATGTGACGTGAACGTAAAATTTCGTTTCACAATTCATAATGTCATGACACAACAGACATCTTTACTGGACATCTCTATATGATATGATATACTCATATCCCATTGAGCGTCGCGTGAGATCTATTTATTTTAATACAAAACACTAAAGTATTTTATTTACACTTCAACCAACTCAAACGCTGGTTGTGACCGTGGTTACAATTAAAGTGTCACTGTATTATTATTTACAAACAAATGCTTCAAAAATTACTGCCTCTGCTGAGTTAGGAAATTTCGGTTGGATTAACGTCTTTCGTGAGCCAGATTAATGCAGGCTTCGGACGCGGGCGGCGGCGGAGGCGGCGGGGGCGGCGGCGGCGCGGCGGGGCTCTGTTGTCTCTGGTCTCCGCTCCTGTTTCACTTGACAATACCAATGTGGGTCCTCTCGGTAAACTCGCTATTTAAAGGAATGTTCACATCACTCAGATAGATCCTCAAAATAGTTTAAAGTCGCGGTTTTTGTCCGTCTGCTACTCCGATAAGATCTTTTCAACGTCTACGACCTACGTCATATACACCTGTACACCTGTACAATCGTGCGCGCGAGTTTTTTTTTATAATTAACACAGTGGCATCCGTTCTGTTTACACAGAACTGTTCTGTTTTCTTCAGATACTTGTAATGATTACTCCGGCTGACTGAAGTCACTCCTGTCCCTGCAGCGGTCGCGGCGACGCTTCCTTCGACGTTCCGCAAGTACCTGGATCCCTGCCGCGGGCCGGAGCCCCTGCCTCTCTGCCCCCTCATCCCCGCGAGTCTCCGCCCGGCCGCCCGGAGCAGTCTTCGGAGCGTGCAGCACCGCAGATGAGAGTCGTTCCATTACTTATTCAAGCCCCTGCCCGCGCGACCTCGCGCCGATCGCCGTGTACGGTTATCGAAGCTCCGCGGTAATTCCGTTTTATTGTTATTAGCCTTTTACTTTATAAGAAACTTTTACGTAGAAACTGTTTCCTTGCAGACTGCTGCTTAGTAATGTATGTGTGCGAAGAAGACAGCAAATCTGCAGACAGCGATGGTGATGTCGTCATGACGGAGCTGCGTTTTCCGACAATCACGCGTGAGTAACTAAGCCGGTAATTTAAACTAGGAACATTATTTAACTAAAACGTAAGAAACACTTTGAAAGATTAATCTTCCTTATTTTTCTTGGTGCTCTACTTTGTAGTGGTATTTTTAAATAACCACTTTGACCATTACAAGAAGATGTAATAATAATAAATCACATATTGTAATATCTTGTAAATTAAAGAATGATTTAATAATTAACAACTGACCTGTACTGTTTCAGCGCTAAGACACCGACGCACCACTCGGCGTGGATCGCGGATTAATTGCCTACTTGATATTATATTATATCCTTCAGATTTACATTAAACGTTGTTTTATAGAAAATAATAAAAAAGTTGTTGAAAACAATATTTCATGGTAGTTATAGACTGTAGTTTGCATAGATCTCTGATCGCATATATAGAGAACCTGCAGACCAGACTTGAGAACGCTTATCCTGTTAGGCATCCCAGGCCGCCCAACACAATCGAGGTAGGTAGCAAAATACACTAACCTGGATCGTCTGCCGGCGCCCGGCGCTGCTCCGCGCGGCCACCAAACTCTCGATACACACACACACTACACAGAACAGAACACAGCATACATCGAACACTACACAGCTTCAAAACACACAAATTAGCCACGGACTGTTGTTTTTCTAATAGCGATGAAAATCACTGATATACACGCAAGGCGCCAAAAGCGATTTGTTCGCGAGCTCGGTTCCAAACGCACTGATCACTGGTTCCGTTTTGACAATCAAGATGGCGTCCCTTATATCGCGCGCTCGCGCCATTTTGCGTACAGATTTAAAAAGTTGAATTTTGACATAACGATTAGAAAAACATATATGTATAATGTATGAGTTATACATTAATAAAAAAACTGTGTTTGATTCAGGAGTACTACGTCGCTAAATATTCAAACAATAAAGTAAAATAGAAAAAAATTAGAAAGCTGAGAACGGAAACTAGAAATAACATCTGCTGTTACCAACTGATGGTAGCACGTGGTAGCACTGCCAAATAGCATTATCTACCTACCTACTTTAATAAATTACTTTTCTTAGTTTAATACTTGATTGATTGTTTGTTAATGAATACATTATTATTCATTTATTTATTTTTACATTTATATTCATGATTTTAATTGTTAAATTATTGTTGGATAATTTTTGATGAGACTTTGTATTGACTCAGATTTTCTACGACCTTTGGGCCCAACTGCGAGTCAAGTTCATAGGTCGCCCGTAAAAAGAGACGAAGGCGAGAAGAAAACAAGGTTTAATGACATTCGTTTGGAAACTTCTCGCACAAAGCGCCGCCGCCTCGCGCGCCGCTCCCCGCGGGCCTCATATTACAATAACATTTCATTCTTATTCCATACCTCATACATTTTAATACCTTTTTCTTTTTTCTTCGTTATCGATACTTACGGGCGCCTATGTAATGTATTCAAAATAAGTTCCCGCCGCCGCGAATAACATCATTGTTAAGGTGCACATCTTTTGTATGAATTTCAGCGCCTTTTTGCCATTTGAGGCATGCAAGGAGGCCGGCTAGCAGCAGCCCGGTATACCTGCCTGTCTCTCTTGTACCCTTCCCTCCTTCATAGAACTACTTCATAGTAAAGTAAACTTAACGGCACAACCTGGGACGCACTCACTCATCTGTAGTAAAGTAGTATTTGTTGCATACTTCATTTTTTGTTTCCAACTTCGATGATAAAATAACTGTTAAGGAATAACAGAAACGATCACCTTGGAGCTAAATTATTCAGGCGAAATAAACATGTTGGTGCTTAAGTTAAAGTCATTAAAACATCAATGACCTACCTAAATTTTCAAACTCAAATTCTAAATTTTAGGGCTGTCAAACATTTTTTGATATGGCTGTTGCCTGTTGCTCTAAGTTAGATATGCGCTGTAAACAAAACGTAATCTCACTACTTATTGTAAAAAATACAGCGCATTCGCCGTGATCTCGCAGCGCTGATGATAAATAAATAATATCTCGGATTGTTGAGTTTCAGTTCCCCCAGAGTTCCTTCCTCTCGTCGTCTGGGAATCAATTCCGAGCATTCTCATCGTAAAAATTCCGTTTCATATCTTATTTACTTAGACCGGGCCGCTCCGCCCGCCGCGCCGCCCGGAGATCTGGGTTCGAACCTCGGGTGGCTCCTGTTCGAAAGGAAGTTCTGGTCGGTATTTAAAGAAGAAAAGTATTCTTTTAAGCTTATCATAATGATTTCAATAATTAAATTGTTTGGTTTTGGGTTATTAATTGGCTTTTATGTTCCTTTTGATCCATCTATCATCATCCCGTTTCGTAGGCCTAGCTCAATTATTTTAATTCTCAATCAAAGTCATGCGACTAATTTTGTTGGTGATTTGCCGTGGACCATCGCCTTGGACTATTCCTTTTCATCCATCCATCGCCATAGAAGTCTCGCGAAATTGTGTTATTGCCGCCTTCGATTGCCGCGGGGGTGTTTGCATGTTTTACTTTGTCGGTTTCATATTTCAACGAGCCCTCAAAACTATCATTGATGAATCGTCAAATTGACAATCCATTCGCCCGTGATTTGATGTCGCACAAACGTGCATGGAGCACCACATGTCCCCCCCCCCAGCTCCCCGCCCCTCCCCTCCCTCCGGGCGCGGGAACTAATCGCGCCAAGTTATGACGTATCAGCTAATCGAGTTGATCTGTACCGGCTCCCCGCCGCCGCGCGCTGCCATTCGGCTTGTATTCTGTTCTTCAGGAAAACCTAACAAGGATCACACAGCAATGCAGTGACCTGTGATGAATATTTGCACGTATGTGAAGGACTTCGTTCGTAAGCTCAGCTGATATGCAATCGGGTTCGCATATGAGCTGGCAGACCCATCTGCGACCCATCTCACAAAGTTGTTCACGGATGTTCAGTCTTGCTTAACATTTTGTTATTTATTCTCTTCCGGGCATCATTTACTACTGCCTGATTTATAGGACTTCCCCAAATCCCAAATTCACTTTGCAAAAATTCAATAAATACCAATATGTTATTGTTCTTCCAATCCATTTTTTATACAATTAGACGCCACGAATCACGATAAATTAGCACATCCATCACATCCGCAAATGATAATCAAAAGTTTATTTATTTGCATGCTAATAGTATAATATGGCTGAATACTGCCAGGCTATAATAACATGTAACATCTTGATATATGTATAATAATGTATTCAAATCAAATAAATAAATGAAGTAAATTTTTCAAATCAAGCTATTCTCTATTTTGTTCTCATTATTACATAACATCATAACATCACGCCTATATTTCCACGAAGGGTAGGTACTGATGTGAGCCTGCTGCCCACACCGGGCACACATCCAGACTCCGAGCTGTGACCGGGCATTTCAAGTTAGAAAAAACCCTTAGTAGTCGCCGGACCGGGGACGAACCCGGGATTTACATTAGCGTAAACTTTGTCGATATCACTGTCCATTAAAAAGTTGAAACATTTACCGTTCTACCTAATCCCGTTCAGTCAGCAGATCTATTGTTGTACGCAGGAGCGCCGGCCGCTGCCGCACACGCGTGATGACGCGTGCAATCAACGGACAATGAAAGGAGCAAAAATACGCATCGTAGGCGCTCCGGGAAAGAAATTCTTCCGAGAGATAGTTTTTCGGAGCACTAACGAGATATTCTCGTGTCCATTGTGGTATCGGGTGAAACGTAAGAAGTGCGCTAAGTGAGGGAGGCGAGCGCGTGTGGCCCCCTCCCTGCCTCCCCCCCCTGCCCCTCCCCCTGGCAGCCCGCCAGCGCTGGGAGATCAGCAGTCAGCAGTACACGCGGCGTGCGGTCCCGGCTGAGATTCCGGCTAATAGAATGACCCGCAGGACCGCCCGGCTGCTGCAATGGTTCATTTTTCGCTTCGTATCCCTGCCTTTCAACACAAGTGAGGTAATTTGATGGTCTTACTTGTGGGTAGTTAACTTAAAATGTGTATCTTGCAAGAGCCTGAATCTGCTAAAACATAAATCCCTCAATTTCAAGAAAAACATTCAGTTAATAGCAATGATATTAATGTATATAAGTAATATCATTGGTCAAATAGTGACAAAACTATGTCAGTCGGCGTATGAGTCTCCTGCGCGATGTGAACGATTTCATAATTGATTTATCAAGTAAATAAAAAAAATAAATTTCTGTTTGCCTTTTGACTTCATTAAATGAACATTTTAATATTATTTTGAGATAATGTTGCCGCGTCTAGGGACCTCGAGTCCCTCGAAAGGACCTCGCCTCGAGGAATGGCGAGGTCCATTCTATTAATTATACCTATGTATAAGTAGTATATATAAGTAATTATTCTTCTTCGCATAGCGGTCCCGCGACGCGGTAACGCTCATCTTAAAAATATATTAATAGGTTCATTTAATGAACTCAAAAGGCAGACAGAGATTATTGTCTCTTTCTTTTTACGAGTTGTTTTTGTGACGGTCGGGGGCGCTCGGGGACAGGAGAGCTGCAGCGGCGTGTAGCGTGTAGCGTGTAGCGTGTAGCGTGTAGCGTGTAGCGTGTACTGTGTACCGTGTAGTGTGTACCGTGTACCTTGTAGCGTGTACCGTGTAGCAGGGCTCTGCTCTTCTTCTACCGTTGGAACAGGTTGGTCTCTCTTTCGGACGAGGTTGCTTCTCTTCACTGCTCTGAATATGGAAAAAAATATACGAATACTATTTTTAAAAGTATATCTAACAAACCTGTGTACTAAGTCCGCGGTAATCTGATGCTAACAGATAGGTCCAACGAATGTATCAATATCAACCTACATAATGTACCTTTAGTTTGCTGTTATCGCTATGAAGGTCGCCGCTCCCGGAGACGCGGCCGCGATCTCGCCTTATCACACATAAACAAGACGGTGTCGTTCCCCCCCCCCCCCCCCCCCGGTGCCTCTAACTCAATCAACGTGACGGACCGCCTCCCATTCCTGCGATCGCTAAACTTTTCCGACGACACGGAGCTGCCGCGAGCGTGTCCTCGGGAGCCCCGGGGGCGGCCCGCGCTAAGATAAATGGGAGTAAGCCAGCTCTGGTACCCGCATCTCGGCTGCCTGTACCATCCGAGCCGCGGCCGCCAGCGCGCGCCAGCCAGCATTGTCTTTCGTGTCATTTTTATTGTTTCATCTGCTTTTCTAAGCAATAATCTAAGTTACGGAATTGCACCGCCGGTCTGCGCTGCGGGCGACGCCTGGCGGCGGCGGCACCAAACGATAACAAACGATAACAAACGCTCTCATCGGAAGCCGGCCGCGCCGTGTCCGCAGCAGGCGGCGGCCGTTCTATTTTTAAATCGCACACCGAAAAAATATTGCTTCAGATTAGCATCTATCATTTGTTTGGCCGCCTGCTTTGTACCGGATTCTGCTCCCGTTTTGACATCTCTAATCTTATATACGTCACCTTACACATTGTTTGCGCAGACCTAGATCACATTCTCATGTACCGAAGGAAAATGTTTAGAGTCAGCAGCTCTACTTATCGAGTCTATGACAACAGGCAGCAGTGATGCATTTTAAATAATAATTTTAATAAGATGCCATGATGTTTGGTTTGTAATCTGTGAACAAAATGTTGATATAAAAAACAAATAAATACATATTTTATTTATGAATTTTTTTGTTGAACAGAAGGTAAAGATTTTTTTTCTTTTAAATAAATCATTCGCCGAATCACATCGGTGTCAAATGCAGCCTGCAGGATCTCAAGCCAGGCGTAACATACGCACGCAGAACCACTTGAGTTATGTTTTCGCCACGTCGAGCTCGTCCCTGCTCCAGCAGCCGAGGCTCGCCCCGCGCTCGTGACACCATATCGCGAACTATTGGAAAGGCCGCAGTGGAGATGAATACAAATTACATTAGGTGGGAATACAAGATTTGGAGAAAACAGGCATAACAGAATAAAACTTATTTGTATGGTAGTTATCCTTTACAGTACGTCGTGACATAGCAAGTTTGTAGTTGAGTAACTCTACACTTTCGAGTATTCTTGTGGTCTCTTTAAAGATTTTAAAGATTCGAGAACAAGAATGAAGAAGAAACAAGAGAAACAGAACATGAGAAGTGAGAAGATTTTTTATGGATGTAAAACATTCACAATGTAAATAGAACTTTTCCAAAGCCTGACGTGCGTACCAATATTAGGAAATTTAAGGAAATTATTTGATTTCTTACTAACCGCGTCAAATCCTAATGAAACAATGTACCGTTGAGATTATGACCGTGTGTGTGGTCTGCGGCACATAGCCGCCGGAGCGCGGCCACGGCGCGGCGGCGCGGCGGCCAGCGCGCGCTCGGCTCGCGAGCTTCGACAGTCCCGCCGACTCGAGCGCCCCCTGGCGGCACCGCCGCGCGCCGGCCGGCGGCTGTACACCTTACACTGTACACCGCTGTGTGGGGGAGATGTCCACAGCCTACAACCCTGAAGGCACTAAGTGTGTGCGAGTACCAAGTACTTTCATAAAAATTATTCAGTATAGATTTTGGTGTGGGATGGCCTTTTAGCAAAAGAAATGAAAGTGAAAAAGTGAAAAATTTATTAAATAAAATAAGGATTCACATCAGATCGCGTACGGTTTCTCATAAAATTAGTGTTTTAAAACAATTTTTCGTGAATGACATCTAATTGAATTTCTCCTCAAAATATTCCATTTCAACACCGATCCGAGATACTGAATTATTCCGAGCCAGGCCCGCCGGCCCTTGATTGCCGATGAGCTTATAAAGGACTAATTAAAGAGAAAAGACAAAGGCGAGGCGTCCACGGTTACTCGCGCCACCGGCGGCTGAGACGATAATGAGTGCGGCGGCGGCGAGACCGCTCATAGCACGGCACCGCCACGTGTCCGCGGAATCCTTTAAAAATCTCTTAACTATTGCATAGTTAGCTTGAACCATAACAAGGCGCAGCAAGTCGGCTGGTGGTGAAACAACTGGAGAATAGCTTTTCGGAAACGTCCTTAATTAAACAGTCGCCGCCCGGGACGCTGCGCGCGGGACGGATAACAGTGTAAAAGAATGACAGAGCGAATTCACAAATTATTCTCTGTGTCAGATGGATTCCCTGAGGAAATAACCCGAAAATTATACCTGAGAATACCGGAGTGCATTTGCTGTAGCCTAACCTAACCTCGGCTTCCGGCAGAGCGGGCGAATGATTCATAGCTGTAAGTTAAATTAATCTTAAGATTCGTTTGTGCAGTAATCCCGGAAATGATGGTTTCGAAAATGGCTTCAATAAATCCAATCTCATAACCCGCGCAGCTCGACCACCGACGGAGTCATTCAAAACCCAAAAAACTAATTAGTGTCGTGTCGCGTCCGGGCGCGCTTCGGATGTTACCTATAGACAAGCATCTCGCATCTAAGTGTTCGTCACTAGAATCTGACCAATGTCGACGCGACCCGTTCCAATATGTCGGAGTACCTCGCTACAGAAACCACACTCGCCAAAAGTGATACAAAATTCTTTTCTTTTCCACTCGACGGAGACCGCAAGAATTGTTAATGGCCGCCAGCGCAGAGTTCATTAGTGTAGTAAATGTCGTCCCCGCGGTGTCTTTAATTAAGTCCGTTAGTTTGTCACACTACCTGGCGCCCAGGAATTATGCACGTCAGCAGATGGAGCGCTCCCGCCGGAGATAACCCGGAAAGATAAAGCGGAGAATGTTTGAGGATCCTGGGGACGGGGGCTCCGGTCCGGCGGGGGGAGGGGGTCGCCTGCACTCGCTTCGGGCGGCTCCGCGCCGCTCATTCGGTATGGACGGCGGCGGCGGGCGCGGGCGCGGGCGTAATATTTACCGTATTCATATTTACTTACCGTTATTGATTGATAGCGGAAAAGATTTAAGCGTCGAGAAAGACATTTGTCAAAATATTAAAACTTCTAAAAAATAAAAGTACTTCCACCGGCCACCAGAGGAGGCCTATGTCCAAGGACAAGCTGTACAAAAATGATATTCTTATATAAAAAAAATAATCAAAATGTATTAATTTAAGTAGTACAGCAATCTTCAGCTTCGGCTTTTCACTCATCTACCCGTAAACAACATACTGCATGTGTTGCGTGGCCGCATACGGCCGATCGGCATGTGAGTGTCTTACTGTGACATATAAATAAATAAATAAACTTCCACCGGCAGGCTAGTCCTGAAGTAGGTCGCTCCACCGTTCGCTAAATCGGTTTCCTGCCTTTCCTCCTTTCCTCCGCCGCACTCCTCCCCCCCTCCCCGCCCCTCCCTCCAGCTCGCCGCCGGTCCTCGCAATTATAACATCGAGCGCGCCACACAATCGCCGGCGCCGCTGCCGGCATTTAGCACGATTGTTTCGTATTGTAACAATTACAATTACACAATAATGTCCTCGAGAGCGCCGCACCGCTCGAGAGAAATTACAGAACGCTACCAAATTATATGACTCGCAAATATAATGTACCTCAGCAGCAGCAACAATAAATGTACCATCAGATTACTGGTATTCCTTGTATATCGGGTCAATAGGGATGCTGCGAACTTACAGTAGTATGATGTGAACCAGACCATAGCGCGGAAGCAAGCTCTCGCGAGAGCAGAGCATAAACAACTAGCACGCGGCGCCGTGCCCCCGGGCACCCCCGGGGGGGCAGGGTATCTCGAGTGGAGCTGGTGGACAAAACTATACCAGTATCAGCTGGCAGACAGCTTAACTATATATAGGGAAGAGGAGGATAGAGACGACCTGACGAAGACGGCGGGAAACCACCAGCCGGAGCCCAACGCCGCAGCTGGCGCCCCACGCCGCAGCCGGAGCCCCACGCCGCAGCCGGAGCCCCACGCCGCAGCTGGCGCCCCACGCCGCAGCCGGAGCACAACGCCGCAGCCGGAGCCCCACGCCGCAGCTGGCGCCCCACGCCGCAGCCGGAGCCCCACGCCGCAGCCGGAGCCCCACGCCGCAGCCGGAGCCCCACGCCGCAGCCGGAGCCCCACGCCACAGCCGGAGCCCCACGTCGCAGCCGGAGCCCCACGCCCCAGCCGGAGCCCCACTTCGCGGCTTTGTGAGGCCGCACAGCACACGCAGGGCAAAGAGTAATTACAGGTCATAATTTCATTACCATCACTTTCAATATTAGGGTATTCAGGGAATTAATAAATGAAGTACGAATATCCTTTATATTCGTAGAATAGGGTCGGGCGACTCTCCCGGATTAATATCCAATTACACAATCCGGCAAGAAGGGTAGTAACGGTAGGGACATAAAAACCCGGAGCAGAAATCTTAAAAATTATTCCATCTCAGTATTCAAGCAGCGGTCGGGTGAGAAATTAATCTTTTAAGTAAGCTTCTCTTGAATAATTTCAATTTTTATATAAAACTAGCTAACCCCGCGAACTTTGTTCCGCGCAGGAAATAAATGAGTATATTTTTGATTTTATTTTTATTAGCTAGTACATAATATAAATAAAACAAATTAATTATTTTAATGATTCTTTATTGACCATTTATTTATATATTACCTTGTGATAGACGACATTTCTCGTTTTATTTTCATGCGCTAGATCAAATAATGTAGATGATCTTAAATTAATGTTAATAAATTATTAATTTGACTTAATCTGGAGCGTTAAATGTGCGTTCGTGTTTTCCAAATGGTTGTTTATCCGCTCTGATCACCACTTTGTAGTCCTCATTTGTCATGCGCTCCAAAGCACTCTTGAACAACCTGACCAACGCATGAAATTCATGAAGTATTTGCTGCAGATCTTGTTTAATTGCTCTTTTCATTGCTGAATCTCTTGACGTCGATCATGTTGCCCATGCAGTATAATTGTAAAAAAATATGTTGTGCATCTTCGAGAGGTTGTAATGATCCGATTCAATGGTAAATCTGTCTGTCCTTGTATCTACAAAATCAAAAGCAAAGTCAGTATTACTGATTTATAAATATTTTTTTTATAATTCGCATACATAACATAGTAATAATTATAGTATGTTAATGTTCTACTTTATTCTTTGTAAGTACAAAAATTAAATAAATTAATACATACCTTTTGTACTGTATGAAACCCCTACATACTTACCTACTATAATATCATGTAACAACCTATAGAATAAGCAATCATTATAATAAATCAGTATTTACTCAGCATTCTGTTGTTTCACTTGTCTCTTCGTGGTCCGACCAGTACATGGCGACCCGTGCCAGTAACATTAGACGTTCCCCATATAAGGACTGGAATTCATAAACATTATCGCGTTCCGTGCAAGTAAAGTTTTACAAGATGAATTATTCCACTTTAAATAATCGTGAACCTTTGACGTCGCTAGTGAAAGAAAAGTTTTGTGAAATTTCGAAAAATGGGTTCCCAAACGAGCAAATCTGAAGAAACTGTGTACAACACCAACACAGCTTTGGGCATCGACGCCTCAAAGCATATGAGGACAATCGGCGAGCATGTGTCTCTGACAAACTGCATGTTGATCGCAGTTATTACGCTAATGGCCATTGGGGCGCTGCTTATCCTGTACAAGATGTATAAGAAGTGTCACGGGAATCTGGTGCAGCGTGAAGTCAACGAGTTCGCTGTGAGGAGGTACGCCAGCCTCCTGCGTCGTCAGCCTGCAGCGCTGGGCCAGCTGGGCGCGAAGCCGGAGGAAATCGTGTAAGCCAGGAAATAAGTGCGGTCACAGTGCGGTAAAGTGCGCGGCGTAATATAGTGTATTGTATAAGTAATAAAAGTAAGTGTTCGCGGCAAAATACGGATCAATCGCGCAGATTTTCCTAGAGAATGTATTCATCTATTTTATTGGACTCATGTATTCATAGAATGTAAGGTAAGACATGGTTAGTCTTAATTAAGGTATATTTTTGTTATGGCCGAAGTATTAAAAAAGTTAGTAGATGATTTAAAAGAAATACGTACATATTTAGTAAAAATTGGTGAAAAAAGAAGGCAAGGAAATATTTCTGTTTCAAAGTTAAGTGAAGCAAATATTTTGTATGGCCAATATAGTCTCTTATTTACTAATTTACAGAAGGAAATAAAAAGTGAGAATTTATCGAGTAGTACAGTAAATTTAATAAATGAAAATTGTTCACTTTTCCTAAATTTATACAACGAAATTGTACAATTGTGTTCCGTTGCAAAGTGTAAGGAACAAGTACGCACGATGGCCACAGATAGTGCTAGTATTTTTGATTTAAAAATAGCTTTGAGCTTGCTGCCCGTCATGAATGATGACGACGGCGTTACCAAACAACTTATCGAAAATGTTGAATATTATGGGTCTACTTTGAGTAAACAGGAATGTAAGAAACAATTAATTACTTTTGTATTGAAAAGTAGGCTGTCAGAAACTGCAAAGTTAAAATTAAATTCGTCGTATGATAATGTCGAGGATTTGTTAAGGGATATGCGCAAACAATTACTTCCTCAGAAATCTTTCACCGCGATCCAGACCAAACTGCAGCGGGCTGCACAGAGTGGCAGGTCAGTTGCGGACTACGGAAAAGAAATATGTGAGTTATTTGTTGATTTAACCGTATCGCAAGCCGACGGCAATTCAAATGCCTACAAAGTTTTAAAACCAATTAACGAGAAATACGCTATTAAGCGTTTTGCTGACGGCTTGCGTAACCCTAAACTAAGTACGATTATAGCGGCGCGTAACTACACGAGTTTGAAGGACGCCATACAGGCTGCACAGGACGAGGAAGTTTCCACATCGACAAACTCTTCAGAAGTCTTTGGTATGTACAGAGCTGCTCCGGGTTATCACAGGAACAATAGATTTGGTTATTATAGGCCCGCGAGGGCCCAGGTAAGCCGTATTAAATGGCAACGCGGATTTTTCGTGAGAAATAATAACGCGTCACGGAATAGGTATGATACTTATAATAGGCAAGGTTCTTATCAGGCGAATAATTGGCGAGGAAACAACAGAGGTAGGCCACGTCGAGGTCGAAGCAGGGGATTTTCGACAAGGAATGTAAACACCTTGGCAACAGAACAAGGTACAGCTGAGTCAGAGGACCACACACTCAGCTCAGAGTTGAGTCACTTTTTTCGAGCCTAACTATGTTTATGCATGCAACTCTCTAAACAAAGTGTCGCTTCAGGTAGGCAACTACATATATGGATGGCTAGTTGATACCGGGGCATCGGTGTCAGTCGTCAAGCGCGACTTACTGGCGTATTTACAAATTCCATTCCATAGAAGGAGAGTTGTAATTAGAGGAATTGGTGGCAATGTTTTTACAGATGGCTATGTTGACATTCAACTATGTTATAACAATAATTATTTCTTACACAAGTTTTATGTTTTGAAACAAATACCTTCAAACACACATGGTATTTTGGGTCAAGATTTTTTGAGATCATTTAACGCGATATTAAATTTTGAATATAACACTCTATCTTTAACTACTGTATTTGACAAAAAGGTATCTATTCCGTTAGATATTCAACCGGAAAAGTGTAACTATTTGACTATTCCCGCAAGAAGCGAATCGATTCATTTCATTAACACCAACGAAAAAGATGAATGCGTTATAGAATGTCAGGAATTATGCGAAGGTATATTCGTGGCTAGTACTATTGTCAAACCGGAAAATGGAAAATTTCCTATAAAAATTTTAAATACGAGAGAAAATGATGTAAAGTTGAAAAATATTTCATTCAATAAATCCAAATTAAATGATTATTACATTTGTCAGTTCAATAAACCAAAAATGAATTCGGATAGAGTCAAGTTATTATTTTCACATTTAAAATTAGATAACTTGAACGATGAAGAAAGAAAATCGGTGGAAAATATATGTGCTAAATTTCCGGATATTTTCCATTTACCTGGTGACAAGTTAAATATTACTTCCATATACGAACACACTATCGAATTAGAGCCTAATAGTACTCCTATTTATTCGAAACCATACCGTTTACCGCAAACGCAAAAAATTGAGGTTGAAAAACAAATACAGGAAATGCTCATGGATGGAATAATAGAGGAAAGTACAAGTGCTTGGTCTAGTCCATTATTGTTAGTACCGAAAAGGTCAGATTCCACAGCTAAAAAGTGGCGCATTGTAATTGATTACAGAAAATTAAACACTAAAATAAAAGACGATAAATTTCCATTACCGAACATAACAGATATCCTAGACTCCTTGTCAGGTTCTGTATATTTCACACATTTAGATCTTTTTCACGGATTTTATCAAATTGGGCTTAACCCTAACAGTAGACAGTATACCGCTTTTACACATAAAAAGCAATATCAGCTGACTAGACTTCCCATGGGTCTGAAAACCAGCCCAAACGCATTTTCAAGGATGATGACTATTGCAATGTCAGGCCTTAATTACGAGAAGTGCCTAGTCTACCAAGACGATCTAGCCGTATTTGGAAGGTCCTTAGAATCCCATAATCAAAATTTGCTTGATATTTTTAGTAGACTTCGTAAAGTAAATTTAAAACTTAATCCGGATAAGTGCATTTTTCTACAAAGGGAAATGTTATATTTAGGACATGTGGTGTCGGAAAAAGGTGTTTCTCCCGATACATCAAAAATACAAATCGTACAAAATTACCCAAGGCCACAAAACACGCAGGAAGTTAAACGCTTTGTAGCTTTTATTAATTATTATCGTAGATTTATTAAAAACTTTGCCGAAATTGCATTCCCATTAAATAAATTATGTTGTAAAAATGTCCCCTTTGTATGGACAGACGAATGTCAAGCAAGTTTTGAAATGTTAAAAAATAAATTAATTAACCCACCCATTTTACAGTACCCAAATTTTGCAGATAACAATATTTTTATATTACAAACGGACGCGTCAGGAGTAGCAATTGGATCGGTTTTGTGCAACGGCGATGGTCGGCCTGTGGCTTACGCGAGCCGAAGTTTAAATAAGGCGGAAAGAAATTATCCCACTATCGAAAAGGAATTACTTGCGATAGTTTGGAGTGTAAAACATTTCCGACCTTATTTATACGGAAGACAGTTCAAGATACAGACCGATCACCGACCTCTAGTTTTTCTATTTGGAATGAAAGACCCGTCAAGTAGGCTCACGAAATTTCGTTTACAGCTAGAAGAGTATAATTTCACAGTCGAATATATCAAAGGTCGTAATAATGCAGCTGCAGATGCATTGTCACGCATAGTAATATCTTCCGATGATTTAAAGAATATGAGCTCGGACTTACAACAGTTGAATGTGATGACGAGGGCTCAAAGAAAAAAATTGCAAGATAGTCAAATCAGTCAAAAATCTCCGGTTATTAATAATCCTACTCCAAGCTCAAGGTCTGATCAGCCGAGAGTCGTGGAAATTATTAAGAAACCGAAAATTTTTATTGAGTTGTCTTTAACTTCTGTTAGAAAATTAAATAACTTACGCAAACAGAATACTTTATTTGATTATTCACAGTATTTTATATACGTACACGGAAAGTCAATTATTTATTTAAACCCAAATACTCGATCGTCGTTATCGCGAGGCGAAATGATGAGAGATTTGAGTTTTTTATGTAAAAAGCACTCTATAGAAGAGTTGTGTATAATACAAAATGAGTATAATAAAGAATTTATAGCTAGCATTATTGAGAAAATAAATAAATCGAAAGATTGGTCCGGACCACGTATATGCGTAATAAGAGGAGTTCAAAGAATAGATAATTTAGATGACAGACGTGTCATCCTAAATGATTTTCACTTATTGCCTACGAGCGGCCACTCGGGCATTAAAAGAATGACAAATAATATAAAGAAATACTACTTTTGGCAAAGTATGAATAAGGACATATATGATTACGTATCAAAATGCGAAACTTGTCAAAAACAAAAATATTGTGTAAAGGTAAAACAACCTATGACTATAACTACTCTGTATTTTTTTTCTTTTCTCTTATGGGGGAGACATAAGAGAAAAGAAAAAAAATACAGAGTATTATTTGCATACACCTAATAATAAATGTAGGATACAATTGATATAAAATAGTACGTAGGTATACAAAATAAGCAGTAATGATAATACGAGTACGATAACATGATTATACATGGTTAGTCACTAAAGATTAAGTTACCACTATAATGGAATACAATAAGTATGCAAGGGACAAAAATATCAGATTTTATTTGAAAAGAATACATTATTTATTTTATGAAAATTTTTGTTCTGTTTTTATGCACAATGTCCTCTTTGCCGTTTTTCATAATTTTAACATTACAATCTAAGTCTTCTAACACTAAATACGGTCCGAGATAAATGGTTTGCATTTTATCTCCAGAAGGGTTTCTTAATAATACATAGTCTCCCTTCTTATATGTAATTGGGTTAATATTTCTATCATAATATAATTTTCTTTTTACCTTACTCTTATCTAAATTATTCCTAGCATCCCTTTGAGCTACTTGGAGCCTATATTTTAATTCATGTGGATAACTGTCGAGATTGTATAAGGGACTTACTTCGCTTCCTGAGAAATTTGTAGGTATGTTGCATAATTTTCCAAACACTAATTCATGTGGCGTGTACTGAGTTTCTGAATGAACACTATTGTTGTAGGCAAAACACCAGTAAGGAATCCACTCGCTCCATGAATTAGTGTGGTTTATACAATTTGAACGCAAATACGCACCTAAGTGTTTATGTGAGTTCTCCAATGCGCCTATGCTCTCGTGGTGATAAGCAGTAGACGTAATGTGATCCACGTTAAATAGTTTACATACCTGCTTCATTGTGTCTGAGACAAATTCTGTGCCTCTGTCCGTAGCGATGACGCGGGGAATCCCGTAGCGCAAGATAAAGTTGTCTACGAATGACCTTGCTACACTTACCGAATCTTTTGCTCGTAGCGGGTATGCTTCTACGAATTTCGACAGCTCACACTGCAAGGTTAATATATAAGCATTTTTTCTGTCATCTGCAGGCAATGGCCCTACCAAATCTAAGTATACTTTTTCAAACGCACTATGCGCCGTACTAGTCTATATATATAAAAGAAAGTCGTGTTAGTTACACCATTTATAACTCAAGAATGGCCGAACCGATTTGGCTGAAAATTTGTCGGGAGGTACCTTAGAACCGGGGGACTGCTATAGGATACTTTTTACACCGTTCCGTTTTATTTTATTTTTTAGTGACAGTTGATACTTTGACAATTTGGAATTTTTGAAGTCGACCAGTTGATGTGTTTGTTTTACAGAGTACATTTTAAATGTTTGTTTCGAGTTTCTATTAGCTTATTGTGTCGATATTATCATTAACAATACCATGCCGCGACCAAGACAATCAATTCTTTTCCGACAAAGCCGTAATCCACCTAGGATTCGAAACATTGCGAATCAAAGGGCACGTGAAGAGCGCCGCGTTAGTATGGCAACTTCGTGCTTCTCAATCACAAGAGCAAAACGAGGCAGCCACTGAAACGGCTAGGTTGGCAATGCGAAATCGTGGATCAAAGCTCAGAGATCAAGAACTAGATAATTTTAGAAGAACAAGAAGAAATTTGTACTGTATGAAACCCCTACATACTTACCTACTATAATATCATGTAACAACCTATAGAATAAGCAATCATTATAATAAATCAGTATTTACTCAGCATTCTGTTGTTTCACTTGTCTCTTCGTGGTCCGACCAGTACACTTTAATGTCGGATTAAATCCTCGTTCTTCCATAATGACTACCCCAAATCAGGTCATTTGGAAACAACTATTATATTTTCGAATGTTTGCTAGAAAATGTCATGATTCTGGTGTTTCGCCAAGGAACAATTAATGAAATGGTTCAGGTGGCGGACAGTAATCAGTTCTGAAATCGTATTGAAACGCTGCTCGATTCAAATCAGTAGGTACTTGATACGGCGCATAGTGCGTTTGAAAAAGTATACTTAGATTTGGTAGGGCCATTGCCTGCAGATGACAGAAAAAATGCTTATATATTAACCTTGCAGTGTGAGCTGTCGAAATTCGTAGAAGCATACCCGCTACGAGCAAAAGATTCGGTAAGTGTAGCAAGGTCATTCGTAGACAACTTTATCTTGCGCTACGGGATTCCCCGCGTCATCGCTACGGACAGAGGCACAGAATTTGTCTCAGACACAATGAAGCAGGTATGTAAACTATTTAACGTGGATCACATTACGTCTACTGCTTATCACCACGAGAGCATAGGCGCATTGGAGAACTCACATAAACACTTAGGTGCGTATTTGCGTTCAAATTGTATAAACCACACTAATTCATGGAGCGAGTGGATTCCTTACTGGTGTTTTGCCTACAACAATAGTGTTCATTCAGAAACTCAGTACACGCCACATGAATTAGTGTTTGGAAAATTATGCAACATACCTACAAATTTCTCAGGAAGCGAAGTAAGTCCCTTATACAATCTCGACAGTTATCCACATGAATTAAAATATAGGCTCCAAGTAGCTCAAAGGGATGCTAGGAATAATTTAGATAAGAGTAAGGTAAAAAGAAAATTATATTATGATAGAAATATTAACCCAATTACATATAAGAAGGGAGACTATGTATTATTAAGAAACCCTTCTGGAGATAAAATGCAAACCATTTATCTCGGACCGTATTTAGTGTTAGAAGACTTAGATTGTAATGTTAAAATTATGAAAAACGGCAAAGAGGACATTGTGCATAAAAACAGAACAAAAATTTTCATAAAATAAATAATGTATTCTTTTCAAATAAAATCTGATATTTTTGTCCCTTGCATACTTATTGTATTCCATTATAGTGGTAACTTAATCTTTAGTGACTAACCATGTATAATCATGTTATCGTACTCGTATTATCATTACTGCTTATTTTGTATACCTACGTACTATTTTATATCAATTGTATCCTACATTTATTATTAGGTGTATGCAAATAATACTCTGTATTTTTTTTCTTTTCTCTTATGGGGGAGATGTACTGTATGAAACCCCTACATACTTACCTACTATAATATCATGTAACAACCTATAGAATAAGCAATCATTATAATAAATCAGTATTTACTCAGCATTCTGTTGTTTCACTTGTCTCTTCGTGGTCCGACCAGTACACTTTAATGTCGGATTAAATCCTCGTTCTTCCATAATGACTACCCCAAATCAGGTCATTTGGAAACAACTATTATATTTTCGAATGTTTGCTAGAAAATGTCATGATTCTGGTGTTTCGCCAAGGAACAATTAATGAAATGGTTCAGGTGGCGGACAGTAATCAGTTCTGAAATCGTATTGAAACGCTGCTCGATTCAAATCAGTAGGTACTTGATAAATTTCTTCTTGTTCTTCTAAAATTATCTAGTTCTTGATCTCTGAGCTTTGATCCACGATTTCGCATTGCCAACCTAGCCGTTTCAGTGGCTGCCTCGTTTTGCTCTTGTGATTGAGAAGCACGAAGTTGCCATACTAACGCGGCGCTCTTCACGTGCCCTTTGATTCGCAATGTTTCGAATCCTAGGTGGATTACGGCTTTGTCGGAAAAGAATTGATTGTCTTGGTCGCGGCATGGTATTGTTAATGATAATATCGACACAATAAGCTAATAGAAACTCGAAACAAACATCTAAAATGTACTCTGTAAAACAAACACATCAACTGGTCGACTTCAAAAATTCCAAATTGTCAAAGTATCAACTGTCACTAAAAAATAAAATAAAACGGAACGGTGTAAAAAGTATCCTATAGCAGTCCCCCGGTTCTAAGGTACCTCCCGACAAATTTTCAGCCAAATCGGTTCGGCCATTCTTGAGTTATAAATGGTGTAACTAACACGACTTTCTTTTATATATATAGACAAGGTACAGCTGAGTCAGAGGACCACACACTCAGCTCAGAGTTGAGTCACTTTTTTCGAGCCTAACTATGTTTATGCATGCAACTCTCTAAACAAAGTGTCGCTTCAGGTAGGCAACTACATATATGGATGGCTAGTTGATACCGGGGCATCGGTGTCAGTCGTCAAGCGCGACTTACTGGCGTATTTACAAATTCCATTCCATAGAAGGAGAGTTGTAATTAGAGGAATTGGTGGCAATGTTTTTACAGATGGCTATGTTGACATTCAACTATGTTATAACAATAATTATTTCTTACACAAGTTTTATGTTTTGAAACAAATACCTTCAAACACACATGGTATTTTGGGTCAAGATTTTTTGAGATCATTTAACGCGATATTAAATTTTGAATATAACACTCTATCTTTAACTACTGTATTTGACAAAAAGGTATCTATTCCGTTAGATATTCAACCGGAAAAGTGTAACTATTTGACTATTCCCGCAAGAAGCGAATCGATTCATTTCATTAACACCAACGAAAAAGATGAATGCGTTATAGAATGTCAGGAATTATGCGAAGGTATATTCGTGGCTAGTACTATTGTCAAACCGGAAAATGGAAAATTTCCTATAAAAATTTTAAATACGAGAGAAAATGATGTAAAGTTGAAAAATATTTCATTCAATAAATCCAAATTAAATGATTATTACATTTGTCAGTTCAATAAACCAAAAATGAATTCGGATAGAGTCAAGTTATTATTTTCACATTTAAAATTAGATAACTTGAACGATGAAGAAAGAAAATCGGTGGAAAATATATGTGCTAAATTTCCGGATATTTTCCATTTACCTGGTGACAAGTTAAATATTACTTCCATATACGAACACACTATCGAATTAGAGCCTAATAGTACTCCTATTTATTCGAAACCATACCGTTTACCGCAAACGCAAAAAATTGAGGTTGAAAAACAAATACAGGAAATGCTCATGGATGGAATAATAGAGGAAAGTACAAGTGCTTGGTCTAGTCCATTATTGTTAGTACCGAAAAGGTCAGATTCCACAGCTAAAAAGTGGCGCATTGTAATTGATTACAGAAAATTAAACACTAAAATAAAAGACGATAAATTTCCATTACCGAACATAACAGATATCCTAGACTCCTTGTCAGGTTCTGTATATTTCACACATTTAGATCTTTTTCACGGATTTTATCAAATTGGGCTTAACCCTAACAGTAGACAGTATACCGCTTTTACACATAAAAAGCAATATCAGCTGACTAGACTTCCCATGGGTCTGAAAACCAGCCCAAACGCATTTTCAAGGATGATGACTATTGCAATGTCAGGCCTTAATTACGAGAAGTGCCTAGTCTACCAAGACGATCTAGCCGTATTTGGAAGGTCCTTAGAATCCCATAATCAAAATTTGCTTGATATTTTTAGTAGACTTCGTAAAGTAAATTTAAAACTTAATCCGGATAAGTGCATTTTTCTACAAAGGGAAATGTTATATTTAGGACATGTGGTGTCGGAAAAAGGTGTTTCTCCCGATACATCAAAAATACAAATCGTACAAAATTACCCAAGGCCACAAAACACGCAGGAAGTTAAACGCTTTGTAGCTTTTATTAATTATTATCGTAGATTTATTAAAAACTTTGCCGAAATTGCATTCCCATTAAATAAATTATGTTGTAAAAATGTCCCCTTTGTATGGACAGACGAATGTCAAGCAAGTTTTGAAATGTTAAAAAATAAATTAATTAACCCACCCATTTTACAGTACCCAAATTTTGCAGATAACAATATTTTTATATTACAAACGGACGCGTCAGGAGTAGCAATTGGATCGGTTTTGTGCAACGGCGATGGTCGGCCTGTGGCTTACGCGAGCCGAAGTTTAAATAAGGCGGAAAGAAATTATCCCACTATCGAAAAGGAATTACTTGCGATAGTTTGGAGTGTAAAACATTTCCGACCTTATTTATACGGAAGACAGTTCAAGATACAGACCGATCACCGACCTCTAGTTTTTCTATTTGGAATGAAAGACCCGTCAAGTAGGCTCACGAAATTTCGTTTACAGCTAGAAGAGTATAATTTCACAGTCGAATATATCAAAGGTCGTAATAATGCAGCTGCAGATGCATTGTCACGCATAGTAATATCTTCCGATGATTTAAAGAATATGAGCTCGGACTTACAACAGTTGAATGTGATGACGAGGGCTCAAAGAAAAAAATTGCAAGATAGTCAAATCAGTCAAAAATCTCCGGTTATTAATAATCCTACTCCAAGCTCAAGGTCTGATCAGCCGAGAGTCGTGGAAATTATTAAGAAACCGAAAATTTTTATTGAGTTGTCTTTAACTTCTGTTAGAAAATTAAATAACTTACGCAAACAGAATACTTTATTTGATTATTCACAGTATTTTATATACGTACACGGAAAGTCAATTATTTATTTAAACCCAAATACTCGATCGTCGTTATCGCGAGGCAAAATGATGAGAGATTTGAGTTTTTTATGTAAAAAGCACTCTATAGAAGAGTTGTGTATAATACAAAATGAGTATAATAAAGAATTTATAGCTAGCATTATTGAGAAAATAAATAAATCGAAAGATTGGTCCGGACCACGTATATGCGTAATAAGAGGAGTTCAAAGAATAGATAATTTAGATGACAGACGTGTCATCCTAAATGATTTTCACTTATTGCCTACGAGCGGCCACTCGGGCATTAAAAGAATGACAAATAATATAAAGAAATACTACTTTTGGCAAAGTATGAATAAGGACATATATGATTACGTATCAAAATGCGAAACTTGTCAAAAACAAAAATATTGTGTAAAGGTAAAACAACCTATGACTATAACTAGTACGGCGCATAGTGCGTTTGAAAAAGTATACTTAGATTTGGTAGGGCCATTGCCTGCAGATGACAGAAAAAATGCTTATATATTAACCTTGCAGTGTGAGCTGTCGAAATTCGTAGAAGCATACCCGCTACGAGCAAAAGATTCGGTAAGTGTAGCAAGGTCATTCGTAGACAACTTTATCTTGCGCTACGGGATTCCCCGCGTCATCGCTACGGACAGAGGCACAGAATTTGTCTCAGACACAATGAAGCAGGTATGTAAACTATTTAACGTGGATCACATTACGTCTACTGCTTATCACCACGAGAGCATAGGCGCATTGGAGAACTCACATAAACACTTAGGTGCGTATTTGCGTTCAAATTGTATAAACCACACTAATTCATGGAGCGAGTGGATTCCTTACTGGTGTTTTGCCTACAACAATAGTGTTCATTCAGAAACTCAGTACACGCCACATGAATTAGTGTTTGGAAAATTATGCAACATACCTACAAATTTCTCAGGAAGCGAAGTAAGTCCCTTATACAATCTCGACAGTTATCCACATGAATTAAAATATAGGCTCCAAGTAGCTCAAAGGGATGCTAGGAATAATTTAGATAAGAGTAAGGTAAAAAGAAAATTATATTATGATAGAAATATTAACCCAATTACATATAAGAAGGGAGACTATGTATTATTAAGAAACCCTTCTGGAGATAAAATGCAAACCATTTATCTCGGACCGTATTTAGTGTTAGAAGACTTAGATTGTAATGTTAAAATTATGAAAAACGGCAAAGAGGACATTGTGCATAAAAACAGAACAAAAATTTTCATAAAATAAATAATGTATTCTTTTCAAATAAAATCTGATATTTTTGTCCCTTGCATACTTATTGTATTCCATTATAGTGGTAACTTAATCTTTAGTGACTAACCATGTATAATCATGTTATCGTACTCGTATTATCATTACTGCTTATTTTGTATACCTACGTACTATTTTATATCAATTGTATCCTACATTTATTATTAGGTGTATGCAAATAATACTCTGTATTTTTTTTCTTTTCTCTTATGGGGGAGATGTACTGTATGAAACCCCTACATACTTACCTACTATAATATCATGTAACAACCTATAGAATAAGCAATCATTATAATAAATCAGTATTTACTCAGCATTCTGTTGTTTCACTTGTCTCTTCGTGGTCCGACCAGTACACTTTAATGTCGGATTAAATCCTCGTTCTTCCATAATGACTACCCCAAATCAGGTCATTTGGAAACAACTATTATATTTTCGAATGTTTGCTAGAAAATGTCATGATTCTGGTGTTTCGCCAAGGAACAATTAATGAAATGGTTCAGGTGGCGGACAGTAATCAGTTCTGAAATCGTATTGAAACGCTGCTCGATTCAAATCAGTAGGTACTTGATAAATTTCTTCTTGTTCTTCTAAAATTATCTAGTTCTTGATCTCTGAGCTTTGATCCACGATTTCGCATTGCCAACCTAGCCGTTTCAGTGGCTGCCTCGTTTTGCTCTTGTGATTGAGAAGCACGAAGTTGCCATACTAACGCGGCGCTCTTCACGTGCCCTTTGATTCGCAATGTTTCGAATCCTAGGTGGATTACGGCTTTGTCGGAAAAGAATTGATTGTCTTGGTCGCGGCATGGTATTGTTAATGATAATATCGACACAATAAGCTAATAGAAACTCGAAACAAACATTTAAAATGTACTCTGTAAAACAAACACATCAACTGGTCGACTTCAAAAATTCCAAATTGTCAAAGTATCAACTGTCACTAAAAAATAAAATAAAACGGAACGGTGTAAAAAGTATCCTATAGCAGTCCCCCGGTTCTAAGGTACCTCCCGACAAATTTTCAGCCAAATCGGTTCGGCCATTCTTGAGTTATAAATGGTGTAACTAACACGACTTTCTTTTATATATATAGAAGTGGACGCCCACAGCTTCGCTCGCGTGGAATTAGACATAATAGATTCTTCATAACGCGTTAACTTTAGCTCCACAAATTTGTATTGAATCCATAAATATGTTATTCCCTATGTTTATTTTAGATCCTTAAGTAGGTACTCAAAGTTTGTAAATATGTAGTAACATATTTTGAAACTTTGAGAATGCCATGTTTATTTATATCTAATGAACAGCCTAAAATATAAATTTTATGCTTCTAGTTCTGAAAATGAAAATATTTTCATACAACTTTTCATCCCCCTTTTTAACCCTTTTTACCAATTAAATTGTAGCCTATGCCCTTTCTCAGGCTCTGGACTATCTGTACCAAATTTCATTTAAATCGGTTCAGTAGTTTTGGCGTGAAAGCGAGACAGACAGACAGAGTTACTTTCGCATTTATAATATTAGTATGGATAATACTTTGAAAATAATATATAAATAATAATTTAAAATTAAATAACCTTTAACCTGAACGCTTTATCTTTACATTTTAATCTAAACCAAATAATAGCCAGACAATTACAAGACGGGCCCGTTGGCGCAATCGGTAATGACCCTGCCTGTTATGCCAGAGGTCGTGGGTTCGGATCCCACTCAGAACAAACACGTGTTTGTTCTGTCTCGGTGTTAAAAATATCTATTTACGTATGTATTTAAAAATAAACACAATATCAGTCTCTGACACCCTCTGGCTCGCGCCTGAAAGGTTCTGAGTTCGATGCCCGGGTCGGGGAACTAGTGTTGTGTTTTTCTAACATGAAATGCCTAGCCGCTAGGAGTCTGGATTTGAAGCCAGTGTATGGCAATAGGCTCACCACCTACTACAAGGGACCAAAACGTAACTGGTGAAAAGTGGTATACTATACACTTGTCTACCCCATCGGGGAAATACAGGAGTGATGTTTTTTAGTTCCTCACTACCTCTTATTCTGCGGAGGATGGCAACTTAGGCGACCGCGGGCAGCGGCGACCACCTCGCAAATATCGGGAATTCTGCGATCAGAGCGGACGTGGGCAGAGGGGGGTATGGGGGGAGAGGGGAGGGGGGGTAAGGAGGCGATGTCCGTTGACCGTACGTGTTAGCAATCAGCGCAGCGCCGGACGCTGCTCGCTGCTCGCTGCCGGCTGCCGGCTGGCCGCCCGGACAGGATCAGGTACCGCTGACATCGGCCTACGACTCACCGCACGAACCGACTCTATGAATAGACCGCACTAGCATCATAATAATATCTGACAACCTGTCGTCGCTTGGATAAGCGTCTATCAACTCACGCGGATACATGGGCTATTCGACGCGTAGCACTCGAGCACTCGTAGAGCTCGACCAGGGCCACGTAGCATGTTGCTACGGGCGCTACGCAGCGCGCGCCCACGTGTGTACGGACCGTCCCACACAACTCACAACTTTTCAAATATTTTTTAGAATTGGCAATGGTGTTAATTGTTAATTATAAAAAGTAAATCATACATTCTGCTGAAGTAGTGTTACAAGTACGATGTACTCGTACAGATAAATATACCTATATTATCATGAAAATGATTTTACTCGTAGTGTTTTAAAAGCCAGGTGATATTGACTGTCGAGCTCTGATGATGCTTACTGTCAATGAAACACGTGTGCTTGCTGAAGTAGTTTATAATGAGCGGGGAGAAGGGGCGGGAGGGGCGGGAGGCGTTTAATTGCACCCCCCGCGGTGCTGTGAGCGAACACCATTGCTTCTGAGGACGTTTAGAAATTTACTAATTTTCAACTAAACAATAAAAAGCCCTTGAAATTGCCGCATCACTTGAGTGCACTCCCTGCGTACAAAAAACATCGCTTTGACCTGTGTCCCTTTTTAAAATTCAAGGCAACTGCACGCCACGCCGACCGCTCGAGGACCACCCCTCGGGCCCGCGGGGGAGGGGGAGGGCGAGGGGAGGGGCGAGGGATGGGGGGGGGGCTCGAGCGAGGCAGGCACCGAACAATCACAGTTGAAATTATGCATATTTACTTTGAACGTCAATTATTAATGTTGGTCTTCCTGACGTTCCGGCTTGGGCGATGTGCGAATGTCACAGAGGTCATAAATAAAAATTACTTTAATTCATCCGGTACGAGACATTTCTTATATATCGCGTAGAATATTATTTTCCAGTTACACTTGTTACTCTTTTACTGACCTCCGGCTATCTGTTTCAACTTGGCTTTGTAGCAGCGAAATGAAAAATTGGATCCAAGGTTAGAGGGACCGCATATTTATAAATACCGCATTCGGGATTCGAGCTCGTTGATACTGGAGCGCTGCAACATCATTTCAGCCCACATTATCATTATGTGCGATGGAACGTTTATTTCAGCTACTTGGTAATGCCTCGAAAAGTGTCTCTGTTTGCAACAACTACACTACACTATACTGCGAAACGGTCGCGCTGTTAACTACACAAGAACTGCTTCCTCCGATCCTTCCTCGCGACCGTTACAAATGGCTAGCATTTGTCTCGACTTGCGCTGTCTCTGGTTACGCGCAAAGTACATAAGTCTACGTAACAGATCACTGCCCTCGCCTTGCCCGCTTTGTTCACGTCATCGAATGAGATGGTAATGATAGCCCAGTTGCTGAAATTAAGCTTCTCATTCATTCATTCTTGATAATTTGAGCAATTCAAGCAAACAAATGAAGGAGAATATGCTGAGGTAACCTGCATGCCTAAGAGATTTTCGAGGAGTTCACGAAGGCTTCCAATCCGCATTTATCTAACACATGAGAATCTAAGCGACCGTGCAGTGAAGTCTAGCACATGACCACATAGGCGACCGAGCAGTCAAATCTAACGCATGAGAATGTAAGCGACCGTGCAGTGAAGTGTAGCTCATGACCATGTAGGCGACAGAGCAGTCAAATCTAACGCATGAGAATGTAAGCGACCGTGCAGTGAAGTGTAGCTCATGACCATGCAGGCGACAGAGCAGTCAAATCTAACGCATGAGAATGTAAGCGACCGTGCAGTGAAGTGTAGCACATGACCATGTAGGCGACAGAGCAGTCAAATGAGAATGTAAACGAATATGAAGTGAAGTCTTAATCTTGAAACTAGATAAACAGCATTCCTTTCAAAAGCTATCCGACGTTTCAGAAAAATAAAAAAGCAGTATTCATAAATTTTAAACTATTTTTTATTTTATTTCAGCGATCCACAACTTAAGTGAAAACGAGGGACGGGATAGTTCATTCAAAATATTACAGAATACATATACATAAAATTTATAAAAAATCAATAACGAACAAATAAAATAGAAAAACTCAGTTCCCGAGCGGCGCGTGACCGTTCCGCCGAAACTATAACATACCTCGGCGCCTCCGCCTGACCGCACCGATTACACTCCCTTCACTTGTACTAGCTATACACAAACGAATCACCGAGTTCGGAACTCGGCACAATATACACGTTCCACCTATGAAATGTATTTCTATCTTTTGGCAGTGCCGTCATCGCGACCGTTCGAAACACACGAGGACGCTCGGGACGCTCCCGGCGGGCGCGCGCTCCGTCACACCGTGGTCTCGCGGTCCACGTGGATGTACTCGACGGAGCGCTCGCGGCGTCAGGAGGAGGCCGCGGAGGAGGCGCGCGACGCGTCGTACAGCAGCTCCTCCGTGAGCCGCGCGGCCGCCAGCGCGCGCCCGCCCCGCCCGCCGCGCCGCTTGCGCCGCCGCCGCAGCAGCGCGCCCGCCGCCAGCAGCAGCCCCGCCGCCGCGCCCGCGCCCGCCGCTGCGCCGCCCGCGCCGCCCGCGCCCAGCGCCGCCAGCAGCCGCGCGCCCGCGCCGCACCCGCCGCGCTCGTCCGCGCCGTCCGGGCAGTCCGCCGCGCCGTCGCACCACAGCGCCGCCGCCATGCACGCCTCCAGCGCGGGGCACGCGCGCGCGCACGCCAGGCTGCCGTTGCCGGCCGCACCCGCCGCGCGCGCCGCGGGCCGCCACACCTCCATCCACGCGAAGGCGGCCGCGCCGGGCTCGCGCGCCGCCCACACCACCAGCAGCGCCGCCTCGCGCGCCGCGCCGCGCCGCCACCACTCCTCCGTGAACACCTGCACCACGCCCTCCCCCGCGCCCGCGCCGCCCGGGCACACCGCGCGCACCAGCCTGCACACCACGGCGCGTTACAACTTACCGCTGACTGACTGACTTTAATAATGACTAATTATTACATAATTAAAAATGTTTGAGGACATAAATGAGGCATGATAAGTTGGTATACAGACCGCGAGGAATGCGCATCGTAGACGAGCAGGCGGTTGGCGGTGTGGCAGGCGGGCGCGTCGGCGGCGGGCGCCAGCTCCGCGCCCCACAGCCGCAGCCACACCGAGCGGTTGCCGCGCGCCGCCAGCAGGAACGGCGCCGCGCCGCACTCGGACGCCGCGTTGCCGCTGCACACAAACACACGCACACTCACACACATGAATGAGCCGCAGTACGCCGGCAATACACTTGCCAAGATACGAGGCAAGCCGTTAGTGATCTATCCATCAGAGTTCATAGCAGCGAACAGTGGCTCGAAGAGAGAACAGTTCTAACTTATGAAGTGATTATGAAACAATGAAAAGGCCAGATCATAGCTAATGATGCCATCATTAGCCACGTGATAGACACGTCGCTTCGGTGATAGACACATGTTCTCGAGTGACGCGCTCGTACCGTCCCGCATACCTGTAGGGGTAGGTGAGGTGCACGTGCTGGCCGGGCGGCGGCAGGCGGCGGCGCGCGGCGCAGGCGGGCGCGGCGGGCGCGGCGAGCGCGCGCGCCCAGCGCCCGCGGAAGTGCACGTGCCGCTGGTCCTCGCGCGCCGCCAGCCGCGCCGCCGCCAGCTGCAGCTCCAGCGCGCCCCCCGCCGCCGTCACCGCCAGCGGCGCCGACGAGTTGTCGCACAGGCACGCCACCGGCACCTGCACAGTCGATTCGGAGCTATAGGCGGCTCGGTGACTTCGAGGAAGGGAGCGTTACGAGGGGTACATCGATCCGGTGATCACTTCAAAACTGCCTCCACTCACCCTGTAGCCCGGCCAGGGGGACTCGTATATGCGCAGGTGCGGCACGAGCAGCGGCGCCTCCTCCTCGTCGTCGTAGTCGAGCGGCGCGTCGGTCGGCGCCGGCCCCGGCGGGTCGGGCGGGTCCGGGTAGCACTGCGGGCGGCCCGTGAGCGGGTCCGGGCGCGTGGCGCAGCGCGGCTCCCGCCCGAACGCCGCCGCCTCCAGCTGCAGCTCCACGGCGGCGCCGCCCGCCTCCACGCGGTACAGGCAGCGCAGCCGCCGCGCGCCGCCGCGCCCGAACCACAGCGCGTTGCGCGGCGACGCGAACGGCCCCGGCGCCGTCAGGCGGCGCGCGCACGCGGCCGGCTCGGTGCGCGTGCGCGACTCCTCCGCCGGCAGCGGGGCGCCCTCCAGCCGCGCGTCGATGAACTCGTAGTGAAGCGCGAACGCGAGCGGGTGCGTGGCGGTGCCGGGCCGGCTGGTGGCCGCCACGCCCAGCAGCGGCGCGCTCGACACGTACCCGTCGGGCGGCGCGCACGGCCGCGGCGCGCGCGTCGCGTTCGCGAGCGCCGCGCGCGCGCACAGCGCCGGCGCCGCGTCGCAGTAGTGTCCCAGCGCCTCGCCCTCTCCGCCGCCCTCGCCCGCGCCGTCCCATATCCTGAGCTCCACCGCGCAGGGCCCGCCCGCCGCGCCGCCGCCCGCGCCGCCCGACGCGCCGGCCGGGCGCCCGCCGTCCGGTGGTCGCGCGGTACCCGCCGCATCCTCCTCGCGCTCGCCGCTCTCTGCGCGTCGCAACTCCACGAGCGAGTATTGCGTGAAACTCGAGAAGTATATCCAGACGAGATCACCTAAAAATAGTTTTACTGTAATGATGATGTCGCTACTGAGGCACGGCTGACATCCGTGTGAGCGGCGGGACGTACCGGGGCGGCCGTGGAACGTCCAGGTGCAGGTGGTGCCGGGCGGCAGCGTGTGCGTGGGCGCGTGCAGCCGCCCGCGCCGCCCGCGCCCCCCCGCCGCCGCGCCCGCCGCGCCGCCCGCGGTCGCCGCCGCGATGTCCTCCTCCGACGACGACGCCTTCACGTGGAACTCGCACCGCCGCGCCTCCCTGCCGCGCGACAGCATGTATCACTCAAAGTCACACACGCAGCGATAATCGAGGTTCCAACCATCCATCGCATCCACGACACTTTCATAGTTCACCGCTTACCAAGTCTCTCCTCGACATCACCGACATCACTCTCAGAGTCCTGTGCGTTCTGAGTCCGGCGCTTCGCCGCGACCTTCTCCAGGTCGGGGAGTGCTCGACTATGTAGGTAGATGCTTGTTTATCTTGGCCCTAATACTACAATGCTGCTAATCAATTTTAGAGACAGTATTCTCAATACATATCAGTCGTGTACTCGTATAATTTTTTTTCTATATGAAAAATTGAGGTAATTAATAAATAATCGGCGAGTCTGACCTGGCGTAGTCGAGCGAGTCGGAGTCGGCGAAGATGACGTCGACGTCGAGCTCGAAGCCGCGCAGCGGGGCGGAGGGCGCGGGCGCGCGCAGCGGCGCGGAGAAGGGCGACGAGTGGAAGGCCACCAGCATGTCGGGCCCGCGCGCCGTCACGCGCGGCAGCCAGTCGCCGCCGCAGTACTCGGCCAGCACGGGGTCGTCGGTGCTGGCGCCGTCGTAGAAGATGAGCCGGTCGCGCTCGCCCGTGCACTCGCGCCACGCGCGCACGAACCGCCCCGTCTTGTTCAGGCTGCACGCAACACGGGACACCGAGCACCGTCACGATAGCTACTTCGCAACGCCGACGCATTGCTATGAAGGAGCTCTACAATATATTGGCCGCGGCTGAGACCGCGCACATCGTTTATCAGCTCCCATGAAGAAATCTTGCTGATGTAGTAAGGAAGCACGGGATGAATCAATAAAGGAGGGTAATATTTTGAACAATACGAAACTTAAACGGGATGTAACGAATTCAAATTTCAATGCCACTGCCCCCATAATTTTCTATTATCATCACAGAAAACATACACATGATACTAACTTGAATCAAATATTTATCTGCCAAATAAAAGTCTGTCCTGTCTGCAAAGACTCTATTGGTATACTCAGCACCTATCTTGGATTATAACTCGGCTATTAGGGTCACGATTCGGGCGAAGCGCGAAACATGTATAAACGCGGGCGGAGGTGAGGGTAGTACGGAAACGTATGAAGCAAAGAAAAGAGAAGGTCGGGCACCTGGCCATGGAGATGGAGCGCTTGATCTGCATCTTGTGCGCCAGCTCCTGCCGCACCGACATCATGGCGTGCTTGCACGTGGGCACCGCCTTCTGCCGCAGGCTCCAGTAGCACGTCACGTTCCTGCGACACACCAACACAGCGGTAGCGCTACATCAACGCTACATCCACACGACCGCTCACTGATCCACCGCTGCTCGCTGCTCTCTTCTCGGCCCGAGAAAACAGTTTTCAGAACAGAATCCAATGGAGGTTGTATGTAGGTTTCCTTAAGAATTTCTCCTTGTAGTTACCGCAGGTAACGTAATTATTTGGAACTGTCATTGGGCCCGCTTGCTTTCAGGCAATTATTTTGGGTGTCACGGGCCGTCACCTAGTTACACAATTACCCTGCTGATAAAATCGCAGGGAGCATACGATACATTCAAAATTCATTAAGTGTTTATGCACATTGAGAATACACTTGTGGTTTAGTAGTAGCGATAGACGGAACCTAAACGATGGAAAAATTAGGGCCGTTTGTGTACAGCCAGTAGTGTATTTGTGCTTAAGCTCCAGTGATACAATACGATGATAGGAGCGCGTGGGGTCACCTGGGGTACATGCCGGGGTAGTTGGGGCTCTGCAGCCGGCACGGCTTGCGGTGGCACTCCTCGAAGGTGCGCGTGCAGTACGTGCCCGGCGACACCGCGCCGCGCTCCAGCGGGGCCTCCAGCGCGCCGAACCTGCGCACGCCGCACGCCGCACGCCGCACCGTTCACATCGTCAAAAGTGAATTTACAGAAATATATGAACACCCTTGGCATGGGGTGCATGATGCCAGGGGGAGGAGGTCGCATCGCTCGGCGGCTACAAACATTTGACCACTCGAACATTGCAGAATATTGTGATACGGACACGAGAGACAAAGATTGGTGTTAGTAAAAGTTATAGTCTGGTGTGTAATACTAGGCAGTAGGTGCCTAGTTTAAGTAACGTGGGCATTAGATGGTCAAAATGATAAATTCGGTTATAGTATATACAGCGTGGGGCTTAAAATGTCTGTTGGTCTCAAACTAAAATGTTAAATGTTATGTAATTTAACATCACGTACTCGTAAGTGCGATTGCGTTAGAGCCTGTACGTTGCAAGCAGCTTGCTGAGCCTGATATCATAGTAACTACCTATGAAATTATTAGTGAAATGGCAAAATGGATTACATAGTATTTCAATTCTCAATTAAAAATAAATAATCCTAATTGATTATGATATTTGCCACTAGCTGGCGTATAAGTCAAGAAGCGTGGAGTATATGACATACTTACGACCAATCCAAATTATTATTTTTGACTTCCGTCACAAAAAAAAACATTTGTTACCGTTACCAGTTACTGTTGTTGACGAAATGTTAAAAGTTGTCAGCATGGCCTTCGTAAAGCGATCGCAGTAAAGGTGTAATGGAGCCTAATAAGAATGTATGAAAATGGAGCCTAATACAATACAAAGCAATGATGTCAATCTTACACCGTGGCTGAAGCACGACATCCGATATAGCAAGGCGTGACTGAATAACAGTTAAACTTTAAGAACTCGGCATTTCTGATTTGACACTTTAGATTAGTATCTCTACGCGTGAGTCCGCGATATCGAGGAGCAGCTGTAGCACTTATTGTGGCTCCATTGCAATGGGTCACCGGAGGGAAGGGGCAAAAGATCATTCTAAACAGCTCCAGTGCAGCAGGTAAGTCAGTCTAGACCAGGCACCTACCAAATTTTAATCTTCCCTTTATTCAATGGTATAAGCTCTTAAACGAGTTCAGATCATTTTAGATTTTTGGACCTGCTGGAAGCACGCACTTAACAATAGCGCTGCGTCGGTTGGTTAAGTGCGTGCATGACCTTCGGTACTTCGTTAATTTGTTGCAGCAGAAGTGGCAGAAGTGGCAGAAGTAGCTGACCTGACTACGGCGTCGCGCTGCGCGAGGAACTTGTACCGCAGGCGGAAGCCGAAGGGCTCGCCCAGCCGCGCGCGGAACAGCTTGACGGACACCGTCACCGTGGCGGTCTCGCTGTAGTAGAGCGCGACGCCGTCCGCCCGGCCGCACCACGAGCCGCCCGTGAAGGGCCGGCCCAGCTCCGACAGCTGCATGTAGCCGTCCGGGCAGCCGTCCAGCGCGCCCGCCTCGTAGCGCCCCACGCGGAACTCGTCGAAGGCCAGCTGCACCAGGTCCCCGTGCGCGCCGCCGCCCGCCGTGAACGTCAGGTGGCACAGGAAGGGCGGCCGCGGCGCGCCGCGCACTGCCACGCCGTACGCCACGCCCGCGCGCCCGTAGTACGTGCGGTTGCACACCGAGCAGCCCGCCGGCTCGTCGCTGCCGTCCTCGCACTGCGCCTCCCCGTCGCAGTACGCGTCCAGCCGCACGCACCCGCCGCTGCGGCACGCCAGCTCCGCCACGCCGCACCCGCCCGCCGCGCCGCGCGCGCCCACGCTCAGCGCCAGCGCGCACAGCGCCAGCGCCCGCGCCGCCGCCATGCCCGCGCCCGCGCCCGCGCCGCCCGCGCCGCCTACCGCCACCGCGGAGCCATGCCGCCGCCGCGCCGCCGAACCGAACCTTCGCTCAGATTTCTCACCACCTTAGTCGGTTTTGGGTCATAAGGCCGACCGAGAGTCGCGTCCGATACGATGCATCTCGATCGATGCCGAATCGCCCGGCAAGCGCTTCGTCTAAGATAACGGCTCACTTAAAAACATGCTACCGGTACACTTCGCATTCGAAAATGACGAGAAGGTCACGCATCCCGGTCACACTCGGCCGTATCGACGGCCATGTCTCGAGCGCGGCGCCACAAGTTCGCGCGGCACCGGCGATGACATCCGATGCTCCGGCGCCGGAGTGCGGGCGGCCGCAGCGGCTCGCGAATCGCTCGGCGGTCGGCGGTCGGGTCGCAGTGCTCGCGCCACGCAACGCCGCGACTCTCCGCGACACACTACGGCCGCCGGCGAGCGCCGCGCCGCCGCCCCCGCCCGCTCCGCCGCCCCCCGCGCCGCTCCACGCGCCGCGCAGGCGTGCGGCCGCGGCGGCGCTCAGCGCTCACTCGCGCTCGCTCGGAGCCTCGGATTGATCGCGAGAGCGCCGCGAGCGCGAGCCAGGCGGGCCGCGGCGGCCGCGCGACCCTTGCAACATTTGCATCACCAGTATTCACCATTAAGGGGAAATACCAGCGCAGGAACATTTGAAAATCCAATTTAAATCGAAACTATTGCCGTCGCGCTGGGCTGTCCGTCTACCCCCTTATAACGTGAGCGGGAAACTGCAGCTAGGACTGACAATACCTACACAAATTTGACGAAATTGGCATTCATTCAGTATTATACTTTTCCCTTAGATCTAAGACTTTTACCTGAACGAAAACTGAACGGATTTTGAAATTTTTCACAGGATAATGTTTTTCAGTATAGTAGGTATAAGTTTTTGAAGCTTCATAATTTCTATAGTAATTAATGTATTTAAAAAAACAACATACCGACATGGCAATTGTAGAGATGTATTGTTTTCCAAAAAAAATATTTGCTCTAATGTTAACATCCAGGAAGGAAACAGAAAAATACGTTTGTATGGGCTGTACGGTGCTCCGATTTCCTCTTAATATTAAGAACAACCCTACCTCTTAATGTAAACATCTGACGCGGACGATAATCCTCTTCGAACCTCTGACTGACTGACTGACATATCAACGCAGGGCCTAAACTATAAGGGCTAGAAACTTGAAATTTTGCACAGGGGTTCCTTTTATAACGTAGGGGAGCACTAAGAAAGGATTTTTGAAAATTCACCCCCTAAGGGGGTAAAACGGGGGTGTAAAGTTAGTATGAAACTTTGCCGTTTTTGAAGTCAAGCTAGCAACCCGAACACGGGCAGACGTGGTTGATGGGTCTAATACTACGCGAGCGAAGCTGTGGGCGTCCACTAGTTTATCTGCGTTGATATGTCAGTCAGTCAGTCAGTCAGTCAGTCAGTCAGTCAGTCAGTCAGTCAGTCAGTCACCTTCTCCTTTTATATATATAGAAGATTTTAGAAATAATTTAATACACCAGAACCACGCAGTTCAACGCAAGGTTTTGTAACCTGATAATGAATACCACTAGTACATACATCGATGGGCTGGAGGTCACGCGCAATTAATGCCAAACAAACAGTGCTATTATGTTAGTACAGGCGCTTTGTAATTTATTACAAATTTTAGAAAGAATTTAATACACCAGCACCACGCAGTTCAACGCAAGGTTTTGTAACCTGATAATGAATACCACTAGTACATACATCGATAGGCTGGAGGTCACGCGCAATTAATGCCAAACAAACAGTGCTATTATGTTGGTACAGGCGCTTTGTAATTTATTACAAATTTTAGAAAGAATTTAATACACCAGCACCACGCAGTTCAACGCAAGGTTTTGTAACCTGATAATGAATACCACTAGTACATACATCGATAGGCTGGCAGTCATGCGCAATTAATGCCAAACAAACAGTGCTACTATGTTTGTACAGACGCTTTATAATTTATTATTACAATAACTTTAAATAGAAAGAACTTAATATTTTAAAAACAATACAGGAATATTATAAACAGTGTGTAAGTTTGGCCCAAAATAATATCTCCGTTTGTTTTTATTACAGATTGCCTTAATTGATCAAAAAATAATTTCACAAATAAAAGATAAATGAGAAATGTGTCATGTGTCAATGAGGTTTGGGTTAGGTTAGGTTTGGGTTAGGTTAGGTTTGGGTTAGGTTAGGTTTGGGTTAGGTTAGGTTTGGGTTAGGTTAGGTTTGGGTTAGGTTAGGTTTGGGTTAGGTTAGGTTTGGGTTAGGTTAGGTTTGGGTTAGGTTAGGTTTGGGTTAGGTTAGGTTTTTTTTTTTTTTTTTACCTCTACCATGAGCAGAGTCGTTTGCTACAGTTTATTTTTATTTTTACATTTTACATGGTTCAGAAAGGGAACAGTTTTTAATTACAATCATTCTAAATGTTTACAGTACATACTTACAATTTCAATTATTACATAATTATAATATAATTTACTTAAATAAATAACTTATGATTAATACAATATTTGTTTTACTATACATATACATTTCAATAATTCCTTCTTTGTTCTGCATTCATAGGGTTAACATAATCTGTATTATATAACTATAATGCTATTATGTTATCTATAGCTGGCTCTTGTCGTCTTATCGTTCTTCATACAATACATACATTTGCTATATTATTATAATACATTATATTTCCTAATTATTTTATAACTAATATATCATAATTATACTTTATGACTAATATATATACTAATGTTTAATATGACTTGCTGGTCGTCATTACCAACGAGTTATATTACTAGCTCCAATATTTTTAGTTTTATATACATATACAATACTATTTATTAATACATATTCTCCTATAGTTAATCCAACTTTATACTCAGTCCTCTACAACTTTAATATATAATCTTTGTTATATTACATATAACTATTATTATATACATTTGTAGCTATTATCTATTACTTTTCTTCTCTCCATTTGTACCTGTAATTACATATACAATACACTTGCTATATATATAATATTAGTATATATTAGATATTTAAATATAAATATTTTACATACTCATAAGATATTTGTGTACATACATATATATTATTTTACTTGTAATTTATTTATAGTAAGGTATGTTGGTCTTCTATTACTGTTGTATCTATGGTTATTTATGTGTGTTTTGTAGGTGGATGGCGATGCCCTAGCTATAGGCTACGGTGGACCGCGCTATCGCGTCCCACCGCCTCCTTATTGGACACGCGGGGCTGAACGCGTCATGGTCTACCTTCGGGAGTTTCGCGATGCTGCAGTTACTACATCTGGGTGGCCCCTCGGCCTGGCGTAAGGGACACTCCGCCCGCAGGTGGTGGGGGGCGCTACAGTATGAACATTTGTTCTCCTCCTCCGTGCAAAGCTTCTTACCGTGGCCGAAGCCGAGGCACTTGGTGCATTGGATTAGTGGACTCTGGTCGAGTACACGAACCCTCTGCAGGTCCACGTGCACGCGGCCGGCCCCGGTCAGTCGCTGCCACACTGGGGGAGAAACTTGGAGCACCACGTGGTTCTCGTGTGGGCTCCTTGCTCGTTTCCTGTATTTAACTGAAATTCTCATCTCCTCCGCCTTGAGTCCGCCCAGGATGTGCGAATTCTGATTTTTAACCGCCTTGGTGATGTCGTCGTCCGTGTTGTAGGACATCACGTCCAACAACACCACCAAGGGGTCTTTATTAACTGCGTCCTCAATGTTAAGTCCCGAGGAGTCACCCAGCTGTTTCTTCACCGCCTCCATTTCACTTTTGTCCACACAGCTCACCACCACCTTCTGATCTTTCGCCTTTCTAACCTTGTCGATCCGTATGCAGGTCTCCTTAGCATTTATGACAGTCCTAATTTTGTCTACAACAATGCTACTGGTGTCCTGGTCATTGGCCGACGTGACGATGATGGAATGCATATGGTTTCTTACCCCTGCGGCCATTCCCGCGTACGTACTCTGCTTTGGGCAGTCTGTGGTGGAGGGTGGCAGTGCGAGAGACTTTTCGTTTTCTAAAGCTGCGATTTGTTTGGAGAGTGTGCGTGTATAGAGCGCACACTCTTCCATCCTCTCCCGTGTCTCATCCATCGCCTTCATTAAAAGGTCCGTCGAATTTTTACGGGTTTCCTCTGTCTGGCAGCTGCTGCAGATCATATTGGCTGGGTTGCCAAGGCAGAGGGCGGCTAGGTCTTTAGTTACCTGAAGCATATTTTTCAGGCTCTTTTCAATTTGCGCCTTAATTTCCTTCTTCAGGTTCCCTGATTTCTTCATCTCCTCACATGCCTCACTATAGTTTAGTTTAGCCTGGCTTGACAGTTTTTCTACTGTCTCGGTCAGGCTCCCACTCTCTTGTTGCAGCTGCGAGGTAGATGGTGTAGGCGACCGTGATTTCCCCGTGGCAGCAGCGGTCCCGCTGCGGGGGGGTGAGGAGAACTGAAGGGGAGAGGTTTGTATCACTGCTCGTTTAACGTTCTTTTTTGGTGCATATAGCATTGCGTCCATTTCTAATTTGTGTTTTAGTCAATTAATTTAGATGTGTGATGATTAAAATGTGTGTAGGTGTTATTATTTGTATTAGTGTTGTTGTTGTTCTATGTAATGTAAAATTTTAATAAATATTTAATAATAATTTAATACCTAGCCTATTTAAATTAGTAAAGTAATAATAAACAATAAAACAGTACAAGAAAAATAATTTGTCAGGTTTTTAGATTATATGACGCGATTCTTCGAACGGCGCCCTCTAGTATCAAGTAGAGTAACTATCGTGCCTACTGTCTGACCTAAGCTTATACTTCAGAAGCGCGGTTCAGAGATCCGAACAGCGCCCTCTAGTATCCGATGGAACAATTATGTCGATTTAATATAACAATAATAAGCTGTAACTAAGTCAATAAAACACGATACACACAATTATTACACACACAGTAGTAAAGAATATAACTTATTATATAATAATCTGGGGCAATAGCCCTTGTTTATCAAATTTTGTTATGATAATGTACATATATACCTCAATAGAGGTATATGTTAGATTTCCCAATAGGGTTAAGTCAATTCTACAATAAAACTATAGCAGTATAATTAAAATAATAAACAATATAAAACGCTAAAACTTAAGACTATCAATCTCTGGGCAATAGCCGCAGAGTTGTCAAATTTACATAGATTTACAAGTAAACAGTATATTTGCTATGAACTTGGGCTCAGCGCCATCTACTCCCAGATTTTATTAAACTTATGCTAGTTGCACTCTAGTACATAAGTTTATTGATTTTAAGTAGTTATTAAATTTATTCGAGATTGTTTTTAGATAGAGGAATAGTTTATGTATAAAGACAATTAAATAGTATCTGGGAATTCGTTATCACTGAAGTACATTACTAGTTACAAAGTTATTAGAAAGTTAAGGGGCTAGGAAATTTTTTCGAAAAGTTTTAATATCTTAAAAAGTACTTATCGTAGTGATATAAACGTAACTGGGTTTTCTTCCTCTTCAATTGGCGATCCTTTTTATGCTGCTCGCTTCCCACCTTCCACGATAGTAAGTGGGTGAAAAACACTGAATAACTTTTTGTTTAGAGTATGTGAAACCGAAAATGTCTTTGTTTTCCCCAATTTTTGAGTTTTCCCTGAATGTTCAACTAGGGGGATGCTGTCACATATAAAACTCACTGTATGTTGTAAAAAGTTTGAATCTATAACTAATAATCACGAAGTTAGTCTTGTAAACAACTTTGTTTTTCTTTGTTTTTCTCCTTGGTTTTTCTTCGGCGAAAAGGCAAACTTGGTGATAAGTTGGCGACCCAAAATGCCCTTCTAATGACGGGATAAAAAAGTTGGGTCAGCGATCTAATTTCAGAGCGCCAGTCGAAAAACTGTTTTTCCGCGGCACTCTCTCCGGTTTCTTCTTGTTTGTACTTCGAGGAGAACCAGGATTTCCTTGAAAAGTATGTCACTTTAAGCACCGTCACTTTACGCACAATTAGACACTAACACCAAGTTTGTAGCTCACTTATAGCCACAGTTATGATTTTTTAAAGCGGAGCAGCGTCGAAACGTGCCTCGTTTCTCGCGTTTTCGAGTGCAACTGGTTAGGTTAGGTTTGGGTTAGGTTAGGTTTGGGTTAGGTTAGGTTTGGGTTAGGTTAGGTTTGGGTTAGGTTAGGTTTGGGTTAGGTTAGGTTTGGGTTAGGTTAGGTTTGGGTTAGGTTAGGTTTGGGTTAGGTTAGGTTTGGGTTAGGTTAGGTTTGGGTTAGGTTAGGTTTGGGTTAGGTTAGGTTTGGGTTAGGTTAGGTTTGGGTTAGGTTAGGTTTGGGTTAGGTTAGGTTTGGGTTAGGTTAGGTTTGGGTTAGGTTAGGTTTGGGTTAGGTTAGGTTTGGGTTAGGTTAGGTTTGGGTTAGGTTAGGTTTGGGTTAGGTTAGGTTTGGGTTAGGTTAGGTTTGGGTTAGGTTAGGTTTGGGTTAGGTTAGGTTTGGGTTAGGTTAGGTTTGGGTTAGGTTAGGTTTGGGTTAGGTTAGGTTTGGGTTAGGTTAGGTTTGGGTTAGGTTAGGTTTGGGTTAGGTTAGGTTTGGGTTAGGTTAGGTTTGGGTTAGGTTAGGTTAGGTTAGGTTAGGTTAGGTTAGGTTAGGTTAGGTTAGGTTAGAGGTGCGCGACTGCGAATGATCTCACTATTCGAATAATCTACAACTACTAATCTACACATTCGACTTGAAAATTAGTAATAGAATAATGTTCATATTCGAATAAAACGATTAAACGATTCGAATAAAACGATAGTAACTAATCTTATAGTAGCGTTTCTTTTCTACTCGCAACGCGCGCATTCGCCGCTCACTATCATATATTTTTTTTTTCAATGCAGCTTTTTGGTCGATAAGGTAAAGCTAAATTTTGATTAAACTGCAGCTGCAATAAAAATTGTCTAAAATTGTAGATGAAGTACTTTACGGCGGCGTGATTAAAAAAAATCATATTACCTTAAATTTCATTTAATTTTTCCGCCATATTGCTGAATAATCAGCTTAGTTACAGAATTTGTTGTTTGTGTAAATATTTCTTATTTTTTAATAAACTTCTTTAATAAACCTAACATCACACTTGTTTGTTACTTTGTAAAAAGTTCACTTGCGTCCCTTTACGCGTCAGAGACGTGTGGTGCGAAACTGAGAACGAACATACGCACGTCGCGGTCGTGCGGGCGGCGGAGTCGGTCGGTTCGCTAACATAAATGAAGTTCCGAGTCCGACTCGACTAGTTCCGAGTCGAATGAAAGGCGTAATAGTATCTGTAGCTAGTTTCTGATGAAAGTTAACACAAACGATTAGTACTCTGTGTGTCGAATCAAGTCAAATTAGTTACAACTTTTTATAAATCACTCGAATGAGTCGAATGCTTTACTAAGTCGAATAATTCGAATAAAATCATTCAGAGTCGCGCACCTCTAGGTTAGGTTAGGTTAGGTTAGGTTAGGTTAGGTTAGGTTAGGTTAGGTTAGGTTAGGTTAGGTTAGGTTAGGTTAGGTTAGGTTAGGTTAGGTTAGGTTAGGTTAGGTTAGGTTAGGTTAGGTTAGGTTAGGTTAGGTTAGGTTAGGTTAGGTTAGGTTAGGTTAGGTTAGGTTAGGTTAGGTTAGGTTAGGTTAGGTTAGGTTAGGTTAGGTTAGGTTAGGTTAGGTTAGGTTAGGTTAGGTTAGGTTAGGTTAGGTTAGGTTAGGTTAGGTTAGGTTAGGTTAGGTTAGGTTAGGTTAGGTTAGGTTAGGTTAGGTTAGGTTAGGTTAGGTTAGGTTAGGTTAGGTTAGGTTAGGTTAGGTTAGGTTAGGTTAGGTTAGGTTAGGTTAGGTTAGGTTAGGTTAGGTTAGGTTAGGTTAGGTTAGGTTAGGTTAGGTTAGGTTAGGTTAGGTTAGGTTAGGTTAGGTTAGGTTAGGTTAGGTTAGGTTAGGTTAGGTTAGGTTAGGTTAGGTTAGGTTAGGTTAGGTTAGGTTTTTTTTTTTTTTTTTTTTTTTTTTTTAATGTCCGGGCGCTCTCAGGCCCGGCCCGCGGTCTAAAATTTTGTCCCCTGACATCGCTCGTCAGAGCCCTTTTTTGACTTATTTAAATATTTCTTTCTTATTTATCCTAGTTGTTACTCTACTTAGCTTACTTTATGTTTTTGCCTACATTAGGTTGCGTATTTTCTTATTTCTATTCTAATTTTAGTACTATTAATTTTTTATTGCTTATTATTCGAATCTTACATTTCTATTCTGCTTCGGTTCTATATAACGGTTTATATATATTTCATTATATATAGGCGTTATATATGCTACTGCTTTTAATTCTAATTGCTTACTACTATTATCTTTCTATATCTATCTGTTTACTCTATTATCATAAGATTTTTATGCGTCTTGTGTTAACTATTTATTTATATACCTCGATATATGTATATATATATGTATATATAAATATAGACGTTTAATTTGTTACTGCTACTTATTTCTACTTATTGCTCTAGTTGCTATCTCTATACTATATTTTACAAATATATCTCTTTTATCCTTATCTGCTATTATTATTGGTAAATTTTCTAGACATATTTGTAGGCTTAATTTTTGTTCTGTGTTGTATTTTAGGAGCAGGTTCACTGGGCAGTCTAACAGGAGGTGCGTTATGGTTTCTTCTGTTTCAGGGTCGCAGATGCATGATGGGTTATCCTTACACCTGAACCTGTTCAGATATTGGGCGAACCCACCGTGCCCCGTCAACACCTGTGTCATCACACCTGTCAGCTCCATATTTTTTATTGTCCTATATGCCGACACCGCGTCTGGGAAGAATAGTTTTGTAACTGCCGCTGTTCCACCGTCCTTATATCTCTTGTTCCATTCGTCAAGCGACCCCGAGCGAATGTTTCGCTTGACGAATGAAACCGGGCAGAGGTCATAGTTGGGTTTTGTTTTTAACTTAAGCGCCGCCTCTTTTGCCAATTCATCGGCTCTCTCATTGCCTTGCAGGCCGGCGTGAGCTTTTATCCAAAACAGGGATAATTCTTTTCCTTGGATTTTGCCTGCTTTAATATTTTGCCGGGTCTCTATAGCTAGGCTGTGTCTAGAGGCATTGTTTACCACCGTCTCTAGGGCAGATCTTGAGTCGCTGAATACGCCGATGCTCATCTCCTGACTTTTCAGGGCCACCCTTGTTGCAACGCATATGGCCAGGAGTTCCGCCTGGTAGACCGTGCAGTGCGGCGACAGTTTCAATTTGACGGCCTCGATTTCGGCTTCTCTATTCCATATGGATAGAGCTGCCCCAACCCTGCCGTCAATTTTGCTGCCGTCCGTGAAAATTCTCATTGCCTGCATGCTGTGGCAATCAACTTGTTGTTGGTCACTCAGGCTCACGAACCCCAGGCTCATATGCTCTGCCGGATGAGGGGCATCGACGTATGCAGCCACCCGTTCCACCTCTCTATCCCTTAACTGCGCCATGGGTATCCCCCTCTTGGCCTCATAGAGTGCGGCTGCCTCTCTAATTCGGAGGTCTAAGGGGAGTAGCCCTGACAGAATCAGGGCAGAGTTTAGGGAGACCGTCCTGTACGCCTTTGTCAGTTTTTGTGCAAAGCCTCTTTGTACATTATTCAGATGTTTTTGCACTCCTAGCTTTTCGGTGGATTTAGCCCAGGCACTCGAGGCGTACATAATTGTCGGTTCAACTGTCGCTGTGTAAATTAGGCGGACGATTTCTGGGTGGAGGCCCCAACTTATTCTCGCGGCTCTTGATAGCTGTTTATAGATGGCTGTGGCTTTCTTACACACTTCAGCTATGTGTCGATTGAAGGTGAGCTTATGGTCGATATGGAGCCCCAGAATCTTGATTTCCGTGGACATACCAACGTCGACCCCACCCATACTCAAAACTGGGACATCGTACTTCAGTTTCCTTGTCATAACCATGGCCTTTGTTTTTTGTGGCCCAAAGTTTAACTTATTTCTGACACCCCAGTCCCGAACATACGCGAGGGCGGCGTTGGCCTGTCTTTGGACCTCAAGAGCCGAGTCACCATCGAACACCAGCACCACGTCATCCGCGAAGGCTTGACAGTAGTCACCTCGTTTTTCGAGCCCTCTAATAAGCGGGTCTAATAGGAGGTTCCATAGGATGGGACCACCGATGGACCCCTGTACACAGCCTTTTGTTGTGCCCTTGGTGTACTGCTCCCCCCCGTACTTAACTGTGACCTTTCTGTCTCGCAGGTAGCTATCCAGCATTCTTCGGATATTAATTGGGCACTTTTCCTCAGCCAAACGGACCCTGATGGCAGGCCACCAAGCATTGTCAAAGGCTCCCTCTATGTCCAGTGATACCATTGTGACAATCTTCTTCGCCTCTATTTTGCGGCGTATATGGTGCACTAGGTCATAGAGAGAGTCCTCAGTGCTTTTCTGGGGCATGAATCCGTATTGGCGAGTACTAATCCTTGGAAGAATATGCCATTTTAGCCTACCAACGATTAGCTTTTCCAAAATTTTTCCCATCACTGGCAGCAGTCCTATTGGCCTGTATGCTTTGGGGTTTGTATAACTCTCCTTTCCGGGTTTTCGAAGGACTACAACCGTTGCCTCTTTCCATAGGGTTGGAAAATATTCAAGCTGCAGGCATTTGTTTACCAGTGATAGGAAAAACTCTGGGTTACCCATTATTGCTCGACTACAGATGTCGGCAGTGAAGCCATCTGAGCCAGGGGCCTTCTTGGGGTTAAAGCTTTCCACCGTGGAACGCAGCTCTTCCATTGTGAAGGGTGGGTCTCTAGTCTCGTCGTTGGGTCGGTCATTTACATTCTCAGCCTCCTCTCTCATTTGTCTGTGGTAGGCCGTGTCACGTTCCATGGAGTCATCGGGGTAGAAGGATTCTGTTAGCAGCTTGATAGAGTCCTGCATGTCAAGTAATTTCCCATCCTTTTCCAGGGGTAAATCCTCTTGTCGTTTGGTGGTCCTTCCTATGACTCTGTAAATTCCCTCCCATACTCCCTCCTTGTCCTGTTTTCCACAAAACTCCTTCCAGCTTTTTATTTGTGCTTCCTTGACGCTATTTTCATACTCTTCCTTTGTTCGCAGATACTCTCCGATGACATGCGCTCTCCGGACCGGTGCTGCACAGCGAATTCGGCGCTTTTTGGTAAGTAACTCATTCTTAAGTAGGTGGAGTTCCTGAGTCATCCAAGGCAGGGTGAGTTTTTCTTTGGACTTTCTCTTTGGTAGGATACACTCGCATGCCTGTTTGACAGTGCTAGTGTACTCCTCCGTGAGGGAGTCCAATTCCCCATTGCTGTTTATCCCCTTCACTCTTTCACGGTTTATGGCCTTTTCTTCAAGTAATTGGTTGAGTTTTTTACAAAACTCGACCCAATTTGCTTTCTTAGTGCCATAAATTCGAGTGGTCCTCTGGATGCTAAAACCTTTCGCCTTGGTCAGCCTGATATTGAAGGTTACGGTGTTGTGGTCTGAGGTTGTGATATTTTCCTCTACCATCCAGTTCTCTATCAGGCTGACCATTTCACTTGTGCAGGCCGTAACGTCGACGAAGCTGGAGTATCGCTTGTTTCCCCTTATGGTATCGAACGTTGGAATGTCACCTTCATTGAGTACCTGCAAACCCATTTCTTCCAGCGTGCCGTGCATGTCCTCACCCCTATGGTCTACAATGTTGCCACCCCACCAGGTATTTTTTGCGTTCGCATCTCCTCCTATTACCAGGAGTTTGGGCTTTAGCTCATCTTGTATTTTCCGTAACTGCTCCAGGTATGGCCCAATGGGCTGGTCTGGCTCGAAGTAATATGAAATGGCTGTGATCTCCCAGGCTCGAGTTTTGATCCCCACTACTACGATGTTGGTAGTGGTGTACTGTGGAAACTGACTGATGTCAAGATCCTGGTCTAGGATGGCGATGGCTGCCTTGACAGTCAAGTCTCCTGGGCTCGTGCACTGGAAGATCCTAGCCCCAGCATAGCTTTTCATACTCCTTGAGCTGCCCACGTACGGTTCCTGGAGCAGTGCAACGGCTATTCCTCTTTTGTTGGCCTCCAGCATAAGCTCTTGTGTTGTCAAGTTTTTACGTTGGAGGTTCGCTTGTGCCACTTTGTACGCTCTCCTGGGTGTGTTTTCGGCGTCTGTAGCTCTTGGGTTCACAGGGTCGCCCTCAGCAGTACGCTGTCATACTTCGCGCCAGCGCATCCCATTTTCGCCTTATCGGGCAAGTCTGGTCAAAGGCGCTGTGGTCTGCCTCTGCGTGTTTGGCGTGGCTGCAGTTGCAGCATGTTGGTTTGCTGCCGACCAGGCGGTCTTCGCATTCGGCCCACTTGTGGGGACCACCACAGTAGCTGCACCTCTCGATCGTCTCTTTGCAGAGACGGCGAGTGTGCCCGTATCCCAGGCACATGGAGCACTGCACCAACGGCGACTGATCCTCTACCCTCACTCTTTGTAGGTCTATGTGGACACGGCCTGCCGTGGTTAAGCGCTGCCACACCGCCGGGGACACCTGTATCACAATGTGGGCCGTGTGCGGGTTCCTCGTCCTGCGCCGGTATCGTACCATAACTCTAAGGTCCTGGTCCTCGATGTCGGCTAAGAGGTGGCTGTTTTGCTTTTTTATTGCTGTTGCGATCTCCTCATCGGTGTGGAAGGCCATGACGTCTCTCATTATAATGAGTGGGTCTTTGTTCGGCGCTTCTTTCACCTGGAGATTTCTATTCTTGACAGCTTCTGTGACTCTTGCTACTTCGTCCCTGCTATGACATCCTATTACTACCTTTTGGTCCCGCGCTTTCCGCAGCCTGTCTACCCGTATGCCCGTGTTTTTGGCGTCAACAGCTTCCCTAATTTTGTCCAATAGTAGTTGACTGGTATCCTCCTTATTGTCGGATGTGACAATGATTGAGTGTATGGGAGCTGTGGTGGGTTGCTTAGGCCATTTTGCTACCTCCGCGTAGGCAGGCTGCTTTGCTGCTTGGGTGGCTAACTCGCTCCTGAGCTCGGCTATGCTCCTTGAAATTTGGGCCGCCGGGTCTCCGTCGAGGGGCCTCGGAATCTGCTTAATTTCTTTTACCAGCGCCGTGGTGTGCTGCTTTATGTCGGCCAACTCTGCACCTTGCACCTTCATGTTATTAATGAGCTCTTTATATAATTCTATATGCTCCTCCGGGCCGGTCTGTGTGGAGGTTGTTGCCTTCGTTGAGGGGCCCGCTGGCTTTCCTTCGCTTTTATTAGTCGCCTCTTGCTCTTCCGCAGTCTGGACTTTTCCTGGCTCAGCCACCTCTAGTACCAATTTGTACAACCTCTCTATGGCGAGCGTGACCCCCGCTTTTATCTCGGATTTTATGTTCCGCGATTCCCCTAGCAGCGTCTTTGCCTTAACTAGGCATGCTTTGGCCTCTGATGCCCTACTATTATATTTAACCTTTGGTGGCCCTGTTTTATCGGCTTTTGTTTGCTGGCATGTCTGGCTTGCAGGGGGCTTTTCCTGGGGTTGGACTGAGGGTGCCGTCTCGCATTTACTTGGGGGGACTGACTTCGGTTTACTGGTCATCGCTAGACCAGTCTCCCACTCTCCTATACTGCGTCTAACGTCCTTTTTTGGTTCCGAGGTTCCTGCCCCGTCTGCTGTATCGGGCGTTTTGTGGGAGCTGACTTTTGCATTTCCTGTGGCCTTTTTGACTGGCGTGCGATCAGCAGCGAACATTTTAGTGACTTGTCAGGGGATTTGTCAAAATTTTAATTAGTCAAATGTAAAAATTTGTATAATGTATACCTGTATGTATACAGTCTAATGTATACGGTTTAATGTATACCGGTCAGAGGTCAGAGAGGTGTATAGTGTCTCTCTGGCTGTCAAATTAAATAAGAGACTGCAATTGACCGCCTCTGTACTCCAGCTTTATGCCGCCCTTTGTTTTGAGGCTTTCGTCTTGGTACAGCCGATTTGCAAATGCTCGATAAATCGAGAAAGGGCGGGTGGGGGGGGCAAATTTGGGCTCCCCGGATGCAGTTCGCCGAGACCTATCGACCCGTTGAAGGATTTTGGGAATTGGATGAAAATTGGGGAAACGGTGGTGGAAAATGTACTAATTTTTGGGGAAAATTTGGAAAATTGTAGGGAAGTTTTATGTTTCTGGTGCCGAAAGTGGGGGTGAGGATACTACTAAAACAACAACGGTGAAGGGACAGCGGTATGCATGCTGAAGCAGAAAATATCAATGTTCAAAATTTTAAAGTTCCGAAACGGTTAGGTTAGGTTAGGTTAGGTTAGGTTAGGTTAGGTTAGGTTAGGTTAGGTTAGGTTAGGTTAGGTTAGGTTAGGTTAGGTTAGGTTAGGTTAGGTTAGGTTAGGTTAGGTTAGGTTAGGTTAGGTTAGGTTAGGTTAGGTTAGGTTAGGTTAGGTTAGGTTAGGTTAGGTTAGGTTAGGTTAGGTTAGGTTAGGTTAGGTTAGGTTAGGTTAGGTTAGGTTAGGTTAGGTTAGGTTAGGTTAGGTTAGGTTAGGTTAGGTTAGGTTAGGTTAGGTTAGGTTAGGTTAGGTTAGGTTAGGTTAGGTTAGGTTAGGTTAGGTTAGGTTAGGTTAGGTTAGGTTAGGTTAGGTTAGGTTAGGTTAGGTTAGGTTAGGTTAGGTTAGGTTAGGTTAGGTTAGGTTAGGTTAGGTTAGGTTAGGTTAGGTTAGGTTAGGTTAGGTTAGGTTAGGTTAGGTTAGGTTAGGTTAGGTTAGGTTAGGTTAGGTTAGGTTAGGTTAGGTTAGGTTAGGTTAGGTTAGGTTAGGTTAGGTTAGGTTAGGTTAGGTTAGGTTAGGTTAGGTTAGGTTAGGTTAGGTTAGGTTAGGTTAGGTTAGGTTAGGTTAGGTTAGGTTAGGTTAGGTTAGGTTAGGTTAGGTTAGGTTAGGTTAGGTTAGGTTAGGTTAGGTTAGGTTAGGTTAGGTTAGGTTAGGTTAGGTTAGGTTAGGTTAGGTTAGGTTAGGTTAGGTTAGGTTAGGTTAGGTTAGGTTAGGTTAGGTTAGGTTAGGTTAGGTTAGGTTAGGTTAGGTTAGGTTAGGTTAGGTTAGGTTAGGTTAGGTTAGGTTAGGTTAGGTTAGGTTAGGTTAGGTTAGGTTAGGTTAGGTTAGGTTAGGTTAGGTTAGGTTAGGTTAGGTTAGGTTAGGTTAGGTTAGGTTAGGTTAGGTTAGGTTAGGTTAGGTTAGGTTAGGTTAGGTTAGGTTAGGTTAGGTTAGGTTAGGTTAGGTTAGGTTAGGTTAGGTTAGGTTAGGTTAGGTTAGGTTAGGTTAGGTTAGGTTAGGTTAGGTTAGGTTAGGTTAGGTTAGGTTAGGTTAGGTTAGGTTAGGTTAGGTTAGGTTAGGTTAGGTTAGGTTAGGTTAGGTTAGGTTAGGTTAGGTTAGGTTAGGTTAGGTTAGGTTAGGTTAGGTTAGGTTAGGTTAGGTTAGGTTAGGTTAGGTTAGGTTAGGTTAGGTTAGGTTAGGTTAGGTTAGGTTAGGTTAGGTTAGGTTAGGTTAGGTTAGGTTAGGTTAGGTTAGGTTAGGTTAGGTTAGGTTAGGTTAGGTTAGGTTAGGTTAGGTTAGGTTAGGTTAGGTTAGGTTAGGTTAGGTTAGGTTAGGTTAGGTTAGGTTAGGTTAGGTTAGGTTAGGTTAGGTTAGGTTAGGTTAGGTTAGGTTAGGTTAGGTTAGGTTAGGTTAGGTTAGGTTAGGTTAGGTTAGGTTAGGTTAGGTTAGGTTAGGTTAGGTTAGGTTAGGTTAGGTTAGGTTAGGTTAGGTTAGGTTAGGTTAGGTTAGGTTAGGTTAGGTTAGGTTAGGTTAGGTTAGGTTAGGTTAGGTTAGGTTAGGTTAGGTTAGGTTAGGTTAGGTTAGGTTAGGTTAGGTTAGGTTAGGTTAGGTTAGGTTAGGTTAGGTTAGGTTAGGTTAGGTTAGGTTAGGTTAGGTTAGGTTAGGTTAGGTTAGGTTAGGTTAGGTTAGGTTAGGTTAGGTTAGGTTAGGTTAGGTTAGGTTAGGTTAGGTTAGGTTAGGTTAGGTTAGGTTAGGTTAGGTTAGGTTAGGTTAGGTTAGGTTAGGTTAGGTTAGGTTAGGTTAGGTTAGGTTAGGTTAGGTTAGGTTAGGTTAGGTTAGGTTAGGTTAGGTTAGGTTAGGTTAGGTTAGGTTAGGTTAGGTTAGGTTAGGTTAGGTTAGGTTAGGTTAGGTTAGGTTAGGTTAGGTTAGGTTAGGTTAGGTTAGGTTAGGTTAGGTTAGGTTAGGTTAGGTTAGGTTAGGTTAGGTTAGGTTAGGTTAGGTTAGGTTAGGTTAGGTTAGGTTAGGTTAGGTTAGGTTAGGTTAGGTTAGGTTAGGTTAGGTTAGGTTAGGTTAGGTTAGGTTAGGTTAGGTTAGGTTAGGTTAGGTTAGGTTAGGTTAGGTTAGGTTAGGTTAGGTTAGGTTAGGTTAGGTTAGGTTAGGTTAGGTTAGGTTAGGTTAGGTTAGGTTAGGTTAGGTTAGGTTAGGTTAGGTTAGGTTAGGTTAGGTTAGGTTAGGTTAGGTTAGGTTAGGTTAGGTTAGGTTAGGTTAGGTTAGGTTAGGTTAGGTTAGGTTAGGTTAGGTTAGGTTAGGTTAGGTTAGGTTAGGTTAGGTTAGGTTAGGTTAGGTTAGGTTAGGTTAGGTTAGGTTAGGTTAGGTTAGGTTAGGTTAGGTTAGGTTAGGTTAGGTTAGGTTAGGTTAGGTTAGGTTAGGTTAGGTTAGGTTAGGTTAGGTTAGGTTAGGTTAGGTTAGGTTAGGTTAGGTTAGGTTAGGTTAGGTTAGGTTAGGTTAGGTTAGGTTAGGTTAGGTTAGGTTAGGTTAGGTTAGGTTAGGTTAGGTTAGGTTAGGTTAGGTTAGGTTAGGTTAGGTTAGGTTAGGTTAGGTTAGGTTAGGTTAGGTTAGGTTAGGTTAGGTTAGGTTAGGTTAGGTTAGGTTAGGTTAGGTTAGGTTAGGTTAGGTTAGGTTAGGTTAGGTTAGGTTAGGTTAGGTTAGGTTAGGTTAGGTTAGGTTAGGTTAGGTTAGGTTAGGTTAGGTTAGGTTAGGTTAGGTTAGGTTAGGTTAGGTTAGGTTAGGTTAGGTTAGGTTAGGTTAGGTTAGGTTAGGTTAGGTTAGGTTAGGTTAGGTTAGGTTAGGTTAGGTTAGGTTAGGTTAGGTTAGGTTAGGTTAGGTTAGGTTAGGTTAGGTTAGGTTAGGTTAGGTTAGGTTAGGTTAGGTTAGGTTAGGTTAGGTTAGGTTAGGTTAGGTTAGGTTAGGTTAGGTTAGGTTAGGTTAGGTTAGGTTAGGTTAGGTTAGGTTAGGTTAGGTTAGGTTAGGTTAGGTTAGGTTAGGTTAGGTTAGGTTAGGTTAGGTTAGGTTAGGTTAGGTTAGGTTAGGTTAGGTTAGGTTAGGTTAGGTTAGGTTAGGTTAGGTTAGGTTAGGTTAGGTTAGGTTAGGTTAGGTTAGGTTAGGTTAGGTTAGGTTAGGTTAGGTTAGGTTAGGTTAGGTTAGGTAGGTTAGGTTAGGTTAGGTTAGGTTAGGTTAGGTTAGGTTAGGTTAGGTTAGGTTAGGTTAGGTT
>OX155648.1:13887214-13897214 GCA_944567765.1 Carterocephalus palaemon
GTGCAATTGGGCACGCCGGATGCGCGCCGCCAAGAGCTACTCGCCTGTGAAAGAATTTCTGCGATCGGACAAAATTTGAAGGAGTAGGGAGGGAAAACTGATATTTTTGGTGAAAAACTTTGGAAAATCTGGGGAAAATATAATTTTGGATTGAGTTTATAAGAGGGTCACGTAATGGGCACTGTTTGGGAAGTTTTAAACTATAATAATTGAAGGGGTGTTGCTTTTAATGTATTTGTGTCCGATCACTTTAGCAAAATTTCGTACTTAACCATATTGACCTCGGTATATACAATTTCTAATTTTGTGTTTATTTCTTTTTCAGGTGTTTTTCACCGGTGGTGCAATTGGGCACGCCGGATGCGCGCCGCCAAGAGCTACTCGCCTGTGAAAGAATTTCTGCGATCGGACAAAATTTGAAGGAGTAGGGGAGGGAAAACTGATATTTTTGGTGAAAAACTTTGGAAAATCTGGGGAAAATATAATTTTGGATTGAGTTTATAAGAGGGTCACGTAATGGGCACTGTTTGGGAAGTTTTAAACTATAATAATTGAAGGGGTGTTGCTTTTAATGTATTTGTGTCCGATCACTTTAGCAAAATTTCGTACTTAACCATATTGACTCGGTATATACAATTTCTAATTTTTGTGTTTATTTCTTTTTCAGGTGTTTTTCAGGTGGTGCAATTGGGCACGCCGGATGCGCGCCGCCAAGAGCTACTCGCCTGTGAAAGAATTTCTGCGATCGGACAAAATTTGAAGGAGTAGGGGAGGGAAAACTGATATTTTTGGTGAAAAACTTTGGAAAATCTGGGGAAAATATAATTTTGGATTGAGTTTATAAGAGGGTCACGTAATGGGCACTGTTTGGGAAGTTTTAAACTATAATAATTGAAGGGGTGTTGCTTTTAATGTATTTGTGTCCGATCACTTTAGCAAAATTTCGTACTTAACCATATTGACTCGGTATATACAATTTCTAATTTTTGTGTTTATTTCTTTTTCAGGTGTTTTTCAGGTGGTGCAATTGGGCACGCCGGATGCGCGCCGCCAAGAGCTACTCGCCTGTGAAAGAATTTCTGCGATCGGACAAAATTTGAAGGAGTAGGGGAGGGAAAACTGATATTTTTGGTGAAAAACTTTGGAAAATCTGGGGAAAATATAATTTTGGATTGAGTTTATAAGAGGGTCACAAACTATAAATAATTGAAGGGGTGTTGCTTTTAATGTATTTGTGTCCGATCACTTTAGCAAAATTTCGTACTTAACCATATTGACTCGGTATATACAATTTCTAATTTTTGTGTTTATTTCTTTTTCAGGTGTTTTTCAGGTGGTGCAATTGGGCACGCCGGATGCGCGCCGCCAAGAGCTACTCGCCTGTGAAAGAATTTCTGCGATCGGACAAAATTTGAAGGAGTAGGGGAGGGAAAACTGATATTTTTGGTGAAAAACTTTGGAAAATCTGGGGAAAATATAATTTTGGATTGAGTTTATAAGAGGGTCACGTAATGGGCACTGTTTGGGAAGTTTTAAACTATAATAATTGAAGGGGTGTTGCTTTTAATGTATTTGTGTCCGATCACTTTAGCAAAATTTCGTACTTAACCATATTGACTCGGTATATACAATTTCTAATTTTTGTGTTTATTTCTTTTTCAGGTGTTTTTCAGGTGGTGCAATTGGGCACGCCGGATGCGCGCCGCCAAGAGCTACTCGCCTGTGAAAGAATTTCTGCGATCGGACAAAATTTGAAGGAGTAGGGGAGGGAAAACTGATATTTTTGGTGAAAAACTTTGGAAAATCTGGGGAAAATATAATTTTGGATTGAGTTTATAAGAGGGTCACGTAATGGGCACTGTTTGGGAAGTTTTAAACTATAATAATTGAAGGGGTGTTGCTTTTAATGTATTTGTGTCCGATCACTTTAGCAAAATTTCGTACTTAACCATATTGACTCGGTATATACAATTTCTAATTTTTGTGTTTATTTCTTTTTCAGGTGTTTTTCAGGTGGTGCAATTGGGCACGCCGGATGCGCGCCGCCAAGAGCTACTCGCCTGTGAAAGAATTTCTGCGATCGGACAAAACAAAATTTGAAGGAGTAGGGGAGGGAAAACTGATATTTTTGGTGAAAAACTTTGGAAAATCTGGGGAAAATATAATTTTGGATTGAGTTTATAAGAGGGTCACGTAATGGGCACTGTTTGGGAAGTTTTAAACTATAATAATTGAAGGGGTGTTGCTTTTAATGTATTTGTGTCCGATCACTTTAGCAAAATTTCGTACTTAACCATATTGACTCGGTATATACAATTTCTAATTTTTGTGTTTATTTCTTTTTCAGGTGTTTTTCAGGTGGTGCAATTGGGCACGCCGGATGCGCGCCGCCAAGAGCTACTCGCCTGTGAAAGAATTTCTGCGATCGGACAAAATTTGAAGGAGTAGGGGAGGGAAAACTGATATTTTTGGTGAAAAACTTTGGAAAATCTGGGGAAAATATAATTTTGGATTGAGTTTATAAGAGGGTCACGTAATGGGCACTGTTTGGGAAGTTTTAAACTATAATAATTGAAGGGGTGTTGCTTTTAATGTATTTGTGTCCGATCACTTTAGCAAAATTTCGTACTTAACCATATTGACTCGGTATATACAATTTCTAATTTTTGTGTTTATTTCTTTTTCAGGTGTTTTTCAGGTGGTGCAATTGGGCACGCCGGATGCGCGCCGCCAAGAGCTACTCGCCTGTGAAAGAATTTCTGCGATCGGACAAAATTTGAAGGAGTAGGGGAGGGAAAACTGATATTTTTGGTGAAAAACTTTGGAAAATCTGGGGAAAATATAATTTTGGATTGAGTTTATAAGAGGGTCACGTAATGGGCACTGTTTGGGAAGTTTTAAACTATAATAATTGAAGGGGTGTTGCTTTTAATGTATTTGTGTCCGATCACTTTAGCAAAATTTCGTACTTAACCATATTGACTCGGTATATACAATTTCTAATTTTTGTGTTTATTTCTTTTTCAGGTGTTTTTCAGGTGGTGCAATTGGGCACGCCGGATGCGCGCCGCCAAGAGCTACTCGCCTGTGAAAGAATTTCTGCGATCGGACAAAATTTGAAGGAGTAGGGGAGGGAAAACTGATATTTTTGGTGAAAAACTTTGGAAAATCTGGGGAAAATATAATTTTGGATTGAGTTTATAAGAGGGTCACGTAATGGGCACTGTTTGGGAAGTTTTAAACTATAATAATTGAAGGGGTGTTGCTTTTAATGTATTTGTGTCCGATCACTTTAGCAAAATTTCGTACTTAACCATATTGACTCGGTATATACAATTTCTAATTTTTGTGTTTATTTCTTTTTCAGGTGTTTTTCAGGTGGTGCAATTGGGCACGCCGGATGCGCGCCGCCAAGAGCTACTCGCCTGTGAAAGAATTTCTGCGATCGGACAAAATTTGAAGGAGTAGGGGAGGGAAAACTGATATTTTTGGTGAAAAACTTTGGAAAATCTGGGGAAAATATAATTTTGGATTGAGTTTATAAGAGGGTCACGTAATGGGCACTGTTTGGGAAGTTTTAAACTATAATAATTGAAGGGGTGTTGCTTTTAATGTATTTGTGTCCGATCACTTTAGCAAAATTTCGTACTTAACCATATTGACTCGGTATATACAATTTCTAATTTTTGTGTTTATTTCTTTTTCAGGTGTTTTTCAGGTGGTGCAATTGGGCACGCCGGATGCGCGCCGCCAAGAGCTACTCGCCTGTGAAAGAATTTCTGCGATCGGACAAAATTTGAAGGAGTAGGGGAGGGAAAACTGATATTTTTGGTGAAAAACTTTGGAAAATCTGGGGAAAATATAATTTTGGATTGAGTTTATAAGAGGGTCACGTAATGGGCACTGTTTGGGAAGTTTTAAACTATAATAATTGAAGGGGTGTTGCTTTTAATGTATTTGTGTCCGATCACTTTAGCAAAATTTCGTACTTAACCATATTGACTCGGTATATACAATTTCTAATTTTTGTGTTTATTTCTTTTTCAGGTGTTTTTCAGGTGGTGCAATTGGGCACGCCGGATGCGCGCCGCCAAGAGCTACTCGCCTGTGAAAGAATTTCTGCGATCGGACAAAATTTGAAGGAGTAGGGGAGGGAAAACTGATATTTTTGGTGAAAAAAAAAACTTTGGAAAATCTGGGGAAAATATAATTTTGGATTGAGTTTATAAGAGGGTCACGTAATGGGCACTGTTTGGGAAGTTTTAAACTATAATAATTGAAGGGGTGTTGCTTTTAATGTATTTGTGTCCGATCACTTTAGCAAAATTTCGTACTTAACCATATTGACTCGGTATATACAATTTCTAATTTTTGTGTTTATTTCTTTTTCAGGTGTTTTTCAGGTGGTGCAATTGGGCACGCCGGATGCGCGCCGCCAAGAGCTACTCGCCTGTGAAAGAATTTCTGCGATCGGACAAAATTTGAAGGAGTAGGGGAGGGAAAACTGATATTTTTGGTGAAAAACTTTGGAAAATCTGGGGAAAATATAATTTTGGATTGAGTTTATAAGAGGGTCACGTAATGGGCACTGTTTGGGAAGTTTTAAACTATAATAATTGAAGGGGTGTTGCTTTTAATGTATTTGTGTCCGATCACTTTAGCAAAATTTCGTACTTAACCATATTGACTCGGTATATACAATTTCTAATTTTTGTGTTTATTTCTTTTTCAGGTGTTTTTCAGGTGGTGCAATTGGGCACGCCGGATGCGCGCCGCCAAGAGCTACTCGCCTGTGAAAGAATTTCTGCGATCGGACAAAATTTGAAGGAGTAGGGGAGGGAAAACTGATATTTTTGGTGAAAAACTTTGGAAAATCTGGGGAAAATATAATTTTGGATTGAGTTTATAAGAGGGTCACGTAATGGGCACTGTTTGGGAAGTTTTAAACTATAATAATTGAAGGGGTGTTGCTTTTAATGTATTTGTGTCCGATCACTTTAGCAAAATTTCGTACTTAACCATATTGACTCGGTATATACAATTTCTAATTTTTGTGTTTATTTCTTTTTCAGGTGTTTTTCAGGTGGTGCAATTGGGCACGCCGGATGCGCGCCGCCAAGAGCTACTCGCCTGTGAAAGAATTTCTGCGATCGGACAAAATTTGAAGGAGTAGGGGAGGGAAAACTGATATTTTTGGTGAAAAACTTTGGAAAATCTGGGGAAAATATAATTTTGGATTGAGTTTATAAGAGGGTCACGTAATGGGCACTGTTTGGGAAGTTTTAAACTATAATAATTGAAGGGGTGTTGCTTTTAATGTATTTGTGTCCGATCACTTTAGCAAAATTTCGTACTTAACCATATTGACTCGGTATATACAATTTCTAATTTTTGTGTTTATTTCTTTTTCAGGTGTTTTTCAGGTGGTGCAATTGGGCACGCCGGATGCGCGCCGCCAAGAGCTACTCGCCTGTGAAAGAATTTCTGCGATCGGACAAAATTTGAAGGAGTAGGGGAGGGAAAACTGATATTTTTGGTGAAAAACTTTGGAAAATCTGGGGAAAATATAATTTTGGATTGAGTTTATAAGAGGGTCACGTAATGGGCACTGTTTGGGAAGTTTTAAACTATAATAATTGAAGGGGTGTTGCTTTTAATGTATTTGTGTCCGATCACTTTAGCAAAATTTCGTACTTAACCATATTGACTCGGTATATACAATTTCTAATTTTTGTGTTTATTTCTTTTTCAGGTGTTTTTCAGGTGGTGCAATTGGGCACGCCGGATGCGCCAAGAGCTACTCGCCTGTGAAAGAATTTCTGCGATCGGACAAAATTTGAAGGAGTAGGGGAGGGAAAACTGATATTTTTGGTGAAAAACTTTGGAAAATCTGGGGAAAATATAATTTTGGATTGAGTTTATAAGAGGGTCACGTAATGGGCACTGTTTGGGAAGTTTTAAACTATAATAATTGAAGGGGTGTTGCTTTTAATGTATTTGTGTCCGATCACTTTAGCAAAATTTCGTACTTAACCATATTGACTCGGTATATACAATTTCTAATTTTTGTGTTTATTTCTTTTTCAGGTGTTTTTCAGGTGGTGCAATTGGGCACGCCGGATGCGCGCCGCCAAGAGCTACTCGCCTGTGAAAGAATTTCTGCGATCGGACAAAATTTGAAGGAGTAGGGGAGGGAAAACTGATATTTTTGGTGAAAAACTTTGGAAAATCTGGGGAAAATATAATTTTGGATTGAGTTTATAAGAGGGTCACGTAATGGGCACTGTTTGGGAAGTTTTAAACTATAATAATTGAAGGGGTGTTGCTTTTAATGTATTTGTGTCCGATCACTTTAGCAAAATTTCGTACTTAACCATATTGACTCGGTATATACAATTTCTAATTTTTGTGTTTATTTCTTTTTCAGGTGTTTTTCAGGTGGTGCAATTGGGCACGCCGGATGCGCGCCGCCAAGAGCTACTCGCCTGTGAAAGAATTTCTGCGATCGGACAAAATTTGAAGGAGTAGGGGAGGGAAAACTGATATTTTTGGTGAAAAACTTTGGAAAATCTGGGGAAAATATAATTTTGGATTGAGTTTATAAGAGGGTCACGTAATGGGCACTGTTTGGGAAGTTTTAAACTATAATAATTGAAGGGGTGTTGCTTTTAATGTATTTGTGTCCGATCACTTTAGCAAAATTTCGTACTTAACCATATTGACTCGGTATATACAATTTCTAATTTTTGTGTTTATTTCTTTTTCAGGTGTTTTTCAGGTGGTGCAATTGGGCACGCCGGATGCGCGCCGCCAAGAGCTACTCGCCTGTGAAAGAATTTCTGCGATCGGACAAAATTTGAAGGAGTAGGGGAGGGAAAACTGATATTTTTGGTGAAAAACTTTGGAAAATCTGGGGAAAATATAATTTTGGATTGAGTTTATAAGAGGGTCACGTAATGGGCACTGTTTGGGAAGTTTTAAACTATAATAATTGAAGGGGTGTTGCTTTTAATGTATTTGTGTCCGATCACTTTAGCAAAATTTCGTACTTAACCATATTGACTCGGTATATACAATTTCTAATTTTTGTGTTTATTTCTTTTTCAGGTGTTTTTCAGGTGGTGCAATTGGGCACGCCGGATGCGCGCCGCCAAGAGCTACTCGCCTGTGAAAGAATTTCTGCGATCGGACAAAATTTGAAGGAGTAGGGGAGGGAAAACTGATATTTTTGGTGAAAAACTTTGGAAAATCTGGGGAAAATATAATTTTGGATTGAGTTTATAAGAGGGTCACGTAATGGGCACTGTTTGGGAAGTTTTAAACTATAATAATTGAAGGGGTGTTGCTTTTAATGTATTTGTGTCCGATCACTTTAGCAAAATTTCGTACTTAACCATATTGACTCGGTATATACAATTTCTAATTTTTGTGTTTATTTCTTTTTCAGGTGTTTTTCAGGTGGTGCAATTGGGCACGCCGGATGCGCGCCGCCAAGAGCTACTCGCCTGTGAAAGAATTTCTGCGATCGGACAAAATTTGAAGGAGTAGGGGAGGGAAAACTGATATTTTTGGTGAAAAACTTTGGAAAATCTGGGGAAAATATAATTTTGGATTGAGTTTATAAGAGGGTCACGTAATGGGCACTGTTTGGGAAGTTTTAAACTATAATAATTGAAGGGGTGTTGCTTTTAATGTATTTGTGTCCGATCACTTTAGCAAAATTTCGTACTTAACCATATTGACTCGGTATATACAATTTCTAATTTTTGTGTTTATTTCTTTTTCAGGTGTTTTTCAGGTGGTGCAATTGGGCACGCCGGATGCGCGCCGCCAAGAGCTACTCGCCTGTGAAAGAATTTCTGCGATCGGACAAAATTTGAAGGAGTAGGGGAGGGAAAACTGATATTTTTGGTGAAAAACTTTGGAAAATCTGGGGAAAATATAATTTTGGATTGAGTTTATAAGAGGGTCACGTAATGGGCACTGTTTGGGAAGTTTTAAACTATAATAATTGAAGGGGTGTTGCTTTTAATGTATTTGTGTCCGATCACTTTAGCAAAATTTCGTACTTAACCATATTGACTCGGTATATACAATTTCTAATTTTTGTGTTTATTTCTTTTTCAGGTGTTTTTCAGGTGGTGCAATTGGGCACGCCGGATGCGCGCCGCCAAGAGCTACTCGCCTGTGAAAGAATTTCTGCGATCGGACAAAATTTGAAGGAGTAGGGGAGGGAAAACTGATATTTTTGGTGAAAAACTTTGGAAAATCTGGGGAAAATATAATTTTGGATTGAGTTTATAAGAGGGTCACGTAATGGGCACTGTTTGGGAAGTTTTAAACTATAATAATTGAAGGGGTGTTGCTTTTAATGTATTTGTGTCCGATCACTTTAGCAAAATTTCGTACTTAACCATATTGACTCGGTATATACAATTTCTAATTTTTGTGTTTATTTCTTTTTCAGGTGTTTTTCAGGTGGTGCAATTGGGCACGCCGGATGCGCGCCGCCAAGAGCTACTCGCCTGTGAAAGAATTTCTGCGATCGGACAAAATTTGAAGGAGTAGGGGAGGGAAAACTGATATTTTTGGTGAAAAACTTTGGAAAATCTGGGGAAAATATAATTTTGGATTGAGTTTATAAGAGGGTCACGTAATGGGCACTGTTTGGGAAGTTTTAAACTATAATAATTGAAGGGGTGTTGCTTTTAATGTATTTGTGTCCGATCACTTTAGCAAAATTTCGTACTTAACCATATTGACTCGGTATATACAATTTCTAATTTTTGTGTTTATTTCTTTTTCAGGTGTTTTTCAGGTGGTGCAATTGGGCACGCCGGATGCGCGCCGCCAAGAGCTACTCGCCTGTGAAAGAATTTCTGCGATCGGACAAAATTTGAAGGAGTAGGGGAGGGAAAACTGATATTTTTGGTGAAAAACTTTGGAAAATCTGGGGAAAATATAATTTTGGATTGAGTTTATAAGAGGGTCACGTAATGGGCACTGTTTGGGAAGTTTTAAACTATAATAATTGAAGGGGTGTTGCTTTTAATGTATTTGTGTCCGATCACTTTAGCAAAATTTCGTACTTAACCATATTGACTCGGTATATACAATTTCTAATTTTTGTGTTTATTTCTTTTTCAGGTGTTTTTCAGGTGGTGCAATTGGGCACGCCGGATGCGCGCCGCCAAGAGCTACTCGCCTGTGAAAGAATTTCTGCGATCGGACAAAATTTGAAGGAGTAGGGGAGGGAAAACTGATATTTTTGGTGAAAAACTTTGGAAAATCTGGGGAAAATATAATTTTGGATTGAGTTTATAAGAGGGTCACGTAATGGGCACTGTTTGGGAAGTTTTAAACTATAATAATTGAAGGGGTGTTGCTTTTAATGTATTTGTGTCCGATCACTTTAGCAAAATTTCGTACTTAACCATATTGACTCGGTATATACAATTTCTAATTTTTGTGTTTATTTCTTTTTCAGGTGTTTTTCAGGTGGTGCAATTGGGCACGCCGGATGCGCGCCGCCAAGAGCTACTCGCCTGTGAAAGAATTTCTGCGATCGGACAAAATTTGAAGGAGTAGGGGAGGGAAAACTGATATTTTTGGTGAAAAACTTTGGAAAATCTGGGGAAAATATAATTTTGGATTGAGTTTATAAGAGGGTCACGTAATGGGCACTGTTTGGGAAGTTTTAAACTATAATAATTGAAGGGGTGTTGCTTTTAATGTATTTGTGTCCGATCACTTTAGCAAAATTTCGTACTTAACCATATTGACTCGGTATATACAATTTCTAATTTTTGTGTTTATTTCTTTTTCAGGTGTTTTTCAGGTGGTGCAATTGGGCACGCCGGATGCGCGCCGCCAAGAGCTACTCGCCTGTGAAAGAATTTCTGCGATCGGACAAAATTTGAAGGAGTAGGGGAGGGAAAACTGATATTTTTGGTGAAAAACTTTGGAAAATCTGGGGAAAATATAATTTTGGATTGAGTTT
>OX155648.1:13902214-13914714 GCA_944567765.1 Carterocephalus palaemon
TGGCAAGCGGGTGGAGGCTGTGAGTTCCACACAGACTTTCTAGAGACGATCTTGAATCGCTTAGAATGTTGACATCCTTGGGTGAAGTTTTGTTCTTGACCGCCTTTAAGCCCTCCAGGATCGCCAGAAGTTCTGCTTGGTACACTGAGCAGTACGAAGCGAGAGACTTCTTCTTGTATAGGGACTCCTGTCCGTTAATCCAGACTGATGCTGCTGCCCCCACCTTCCCTTCAATTTTGCTTCCGTCGGTGTATATGTTGATTGAGGAAGCATTTAAGGTCTCCAGGTCTTGGATGTTGGTGACCTGCTTGAAGGAGAGGTTCATTCGGTGCGCGGGGTGGTCAAGATCAAAGGGACTGACAGGGTTCTCGAGATCACGGTCGGGGAGCTCCGGCCAGGGTTTTCCTCTTTTGAGCTCGAAGATTTCCTTATTCTCGCTGGCACGCAGATCCAGAGGTAGGATGCCTGCGAGGATACTGCTCGATGGGAGCGAGACCGTCCGGTGTGACTTTGAGATTAATAAGGCGAACAGGCGAGTGATCGCGTCCAGGCGTTTCTGTAGGTGTTTTCTGTGTATATTAGTGGCCCAGACATTTGACGCGTACAGCACGGTTGGTTCGATAACGGCTGTATAGATAGTTTTAACGACGTCGGAGTTGAGTCCCCAATGTGCTCTTGCCATCCTCGAGACGGACTTGTAGATGTTTGCCGCTTTCTTGGCCACGTAGTCGATATGGTTCGCGAAGCTTAAATTCTTGTCAAGAACAAAGCCCAGTAGCTTGATGTTGTCACTGTATGTTAACTCTGTGTTACCCATTACGAGCTTCGGGGCGGTGTACTTAAGTTTCTTAGTGAACAGGATCGCCTGGGTTTTCTGCGGGGCGAACTTGAGCTTGTTTAATTTTCCCCATTCAAGGATTTTACCCAGGGTATCATTTATGGTGGATTGGAGTTTTTCGCTGGACTTTCCTGTGGCGATGAGGAGAACGTCGTCTGCGAAGGCCTGGATGTGGATGTCTTCGCCGCGTACTTGCCGGAGGAGTTCGTCGATCACTATGTTCCACAGGAGTGGACCACAAGTTGAACCTTGAATGCATCCTTTGTTGTTCTGTATGGTAACCGCTTCACCGGCATACCGTAAGCGTATCTCCCTTTCAGACAGGTAACTGCAAACCAATCTAACTACGTTTGGTTCAACGCCTTTTCCTGCGAGCTGGGAAATGATTGCTGGCCACCAAGCATTGTCGAATGCCCCCTCTATGTCTAGGGACACTGCTATGGCTATCTTTCTTGTGTCCATAGCCTCTCTAATGACGGTGACTGCATCATAAAGGGCATCCTCCGTTGATCTTTGCGGCATAAAGCCGTACTGTGCGGGGTGGAGCTCGCCAGAGTTTCCCAGCTGCCACATGATCCGATTGGCAAACATCTTTTCAAGTATTTTCCCAAGAACTGGTAGGAGACCGATGGGTCGATACGATTTGGGAACAGTGTAGTCATCCCGGCCGGATTTTGGAATGACTTTTATGGTGGCCGCCTTCCAGATGATCGGGAAGTGCCCAAGGCTTAAGCATCTGTTGTAGATTGCAAGCAGGACTCCTGGTTCCGTTGTGTATGCCTGCTTGCAAATGTCCGCCGTAAAGCCGTCTGCTCCTGGTGCTTTTTTGGTGCTCATGTTATTAATAACAGTGAGAATTTCGGTCTCTGTGAAGGGCTCAGCTGCTGGGATGGTCGAGTCGATGCTTAGGTGTTCCGCTATCTTGGTTGCTTTTGTCCGGATTTGGGTTTGCTCTGGTGTGTCGGTTTCTGGTTCGTCCTTTGGGTAAAAAGTGTTCGCCAGTAGGAGGGCTGAGTCTTTGGGGGACAGGATGTTATTGTCCTCAGGGGATCTTAGCAGCTTGTCTTCTCCATGTTGCGAACAGCTCTTTATGATTCTATAGGCGCTCTTCCAGACACCTTCCTTTTCCTGCCCTGCGCAGAAGTCTTTCCAGCTTTTAGTTATGGTGGTATGTATGTTGGCCTTGTATGTCTCGAGGGCGAGAAGGTAATCTTCAACGGCAAATGGTCTGCGCTGCGGATTGGCATGCTTGATTTTCCGCCGTAGTCTGACCATTTCCCGTTTTTGCTCCGCGAGTTCCTTGGTCCACCACTTCTTGGTTTTCACTTTTAACTTGGTAGGGACTTCCGGTATCGCTTTGCTGCAAGCGTTGGAGATGCAGTCTTGGTACTGCTGGACTGCTGTTTCCAGTTCTTCCGGAGTTCGAGCCCTTTTGATGTTAGCCTCGAGAAGCTGTTGTCCTGTGAGTTCTGCTACCAGAGAATCATGAAAGGTCTGCCAGTTCGCCTTTGCCGTATTGTATTTTCTGGTGGAAGTTCTGGCTATTTCCGTCGAGTGTTGATTGACGGTGTGAACCTCAAAGCGTATTGCTCTGTGGTCCGACAAGGTGCAGAAGTCGGGATCCACACGCCAGTTGCGAACGTTTTGCAGCATACTACCGGTACACGTCGTGACGTCAACGAAGCTCTGATAGAGAGCATTGCCCCGGTGAATGTAGAAAGTCGGGGTGTTGCCCTCGTTCAGAATGTTGAGGTTGAGCCTGGCCACAGATTCCATGAATTTTTGGCCTCTGGTGTCTTCTTCGGCTCCGCCCCACCAAGAACTCTTTGCGTTGAGGTCACCTCCTAGTACGACGTGTTTCGTGCCCAGTTGGTCGATGATTCTACCAATTTGGTCCAAGTCTCTGCCAATGTCCCTTGTTTTGTCAAGATATACGCTAATGACTCCAATTTCGATGTTGTTGATTGTTACCGCACATGCGACGATGTCTTCCGTAATTAGGTCAGGGTTTTCGGTGACTTTGATGTTAGGGTCCATGACCACAATTGCGGCCCTTACTGGTTGATCAGTGCAAGAGGTGTTCTTTTGCACCGTCCGGTGTGGTATCTTGATCTGAGCCTGGGACCCCACGTAAGGTTCTTGGAGCATGAGGATGGCTACTTTCTTCGCAGTGGCTTCCTGAAGACATTCCTTTGTTGCAGCATAGCCCCTCCCGAGGTTGGCCTGGACAAACTGGATGGACCTGGTAGTGAAGTCTGTGGGTACAGTGTCATTGTCCTTAGCAATAAGATATCGTAGATCTTGCTATTTTGTCCCACTTTATCCATTCTGGGCATTCGGAACTGTAGGCGGGGTGCGGGTGCACGCCTTTGCGAACAAATGAGCAGTTGGTGCAGTTTGGTGCCACATTTGTCCGTACGCAAGCTCTCGTGTCGTGGTCACCGCCACAGTACCCGCATCTGATGGAGTTCTTGCAGGTTCCCGCCTTGTGGCCGAAGCCCATGCACTTGAAGCATTGGACTACGGGGGACTGATCTATTGCTGTAACAATCTGGTATCCTATACGAAGCTTCTGGTCATGCAGAGCACCCCACGCAGCTGGCGTAACCTCAAGGATGACATTGGTGAGAAGACTAGTGCGGCCCTTGGTTCGGCGTAAGATCTTAAAGTTTTTATCGCCTGGCTGCAGATCCTTTGTGATGCTATTATTTTGGGAGCTTATTGCCTCCAGGATCTTGTTGTTGTCTACATCTGCGACCACGCCCATCAACTTTATCTGTGGATTTTTGCTGCGGGCTTCTGTTGCGGACAGGGTGCTTGTTTTTTCCTTAATTTCCGCTTGCAGGTTCTTACGATCCTCATCCGAGTCACAATTGATGACCACCCTCTGCTTGCTTAGCTTGGCCATCTTATTGACACGGATGCCTTTGCTGATGACATCCACCTTCGCCTTGACCTGTTTGACAATGTCTTCGCTCGTGTGTCTAGGATCTATAGACTCAAGTATCAGGCCGTGTTTGGGTGTCGCGGCAACTTCACTGTACTGCCACCTGCCTGTCTTCTTCTGGCTCGTGGTTGCCTCTATTGTGTCCACAGTTGGTGTCCTGGCCGGGTTTTGAGCGAGCTTATCTAGCTTTTCCTTGATGTCAACAGCGAGCAGCTCTGCCCCCAAACCAGGTGAACTCTGCATGGCCATTTGAGAATGGATCAGGTCTTTGATCTCCTCGGTAGAGCTCAGAGTCTTGTCAAACTTCTGGTCGATTGGCTTCAATTCATTTCTGATGGCGGTGCAGACCTCTTCAGTGATGGCGGGAGTAGGCTGGGTTGGCTTGCTGCAAAGCTCCTGTAGCATTACCTTTGTGGTGTTGATAGCAGCTAACACTGGCGTTAATTGAACCTCGCTCTCCCCGTCCTGTTTCGGCGCTGCCTGCTCCTGTACTCTGGAAAGGCCCTCTAGTTGTTTAGTGAGGGCCTCTATCTGCACGGCAACGTTGGCAACGTCGATGGAGAGTCGGTCTAGTTTTGAGGTCAATTCTCTGGGGACTGCGGCCGGCGCTGGTACTGGGCTGGAGGGAAGCAAAGCGGGCTGGTCTCGCTTGGCAATAAATTTCACCTCTCCGTGGATTGCCTGGATGGATTTCAGCGGGCCGTCTAGCTCAAAGTTTAACCAGCTTCTGATGGCCTCCGTAATCTTCTTCGTGGACGCTATCTCATCTAGGGCGTCTTGCATTTTCCTGGCGCTGATGTTTTGGAGCTCCATTATTTGTTTGTTGTGAGCTCGCTCAATTCTCACGAGCTCCCTAGCTGAGGCCCATCTCTCCTGCTCCAATGCGAGACGGTGACGAGCCCTGGAGTCCGAGAGAGCGAGGACTGCTTCATAGAGGCCCTGAAGACTTTCAAGGGCTTCGGCCTTGCACTCCCTCTTCATATTTCCCGCTCTTTCGAGGGCATCCTTTCCACTAAGCAGCAGTTCATTGGCACGCTGTGTTGCCAGGTCCATAGCAACCCCAGTGCCCCTTGTTGTGGCTGGGAGCATGCTGACTCTGCGGCTCTTTATGCTGCTGACGCTCTCCACATCCGACCATTCGTCATCAGTTTTGTTTTTGGGCTGGGGTGTTTCATCTTCAGTTGAGCACTCGGACGCCGGGACCAAGATTTTTCTCGGCGAGTACGGCTTGTCCTGTGGAGCACTCGTGGGGCTGGTGGTTGTCCCCGCGGAGGTCGTGGTGGCTACTTGGAGGCTGTCAGAGGACACTGCTGGAGGAAACTGTGTGGATGTGGATGGGGTAGAAATCTCGGGCTCGGAGACAGTCAAGGGGCGGGCGCTTTCTAGGGGAGGCTGTGACGCGTTTTGCAGAAGTACCCTTTTCCTGAGTGTTGCATACTTTACAGCTGGGCTGAGTGCTTTGGCGGTCTTTCCTGACTTTTTGGCGGCGATCTGTGTGGCTTTCCCCGACATTTTGGATTATTAAGGAGTTCCAAAAAAAAAAATGACAAATGATTCAAGGATAACTTTGACAGGAATGGGTAGAGGATATGATTTCCGACAGTTTGAGCCCAAACACGACGATGCTGAGCTCAGCCGTTGAGGACTTATGGGAATTTGAATTTTTGGGGGTTGAAAGGGGTAGTAGGGGGTAGCCTATGTCAGTCCTGTCTATTTCAGTATGTTCCCGTTAAAGAGAGCTCCTCAAATCCGAAAACCGCAGGTCTCTCCGACCCTCGGTTCCAGAGTTAGCTTTTCGCTGCAAATCCAAGATGGCGGCGGAGTGGGGGTCCGGATACTATTTTGGAGAGGAGACGTCCCAGATATGTCGAGTTTGGGCTCGTTGGAATCGTTTCCTTCTCCTTAGTGTATTCCCGGTAACGTGAAGCCTCTTGTTGCTTGCTGAAACCCTGCGTCAGCAAAAAACAGGTATTTTCCGGTTTTCCGGCTGCTGTTCCAGAACCACTCGTTGGAATTTGGTTCTGAAAGATGTTTGGGGGTCGCTGCAGTGAGGGCTACACGTTACGATGTTGAATGGGCGCCGTCAGCTGTTTTTGGCACTTGCACGTGGTGACCTAATTATTGAAAAGCTTTATAACTCCTGAACCAATGGCCGGAAAAATCTGATCCTTTTCCTGGAAGGTACAGGCCGATGAACTCTATTGAATGGCAATTTAAAATTGCTGTGTCATCGATTTAGTTTCGGAGATATTTTTGGAGAAAGATGTTTAAATTCCAAAAATCCCTGTAACTTCCCGGAAAAACTTCCGATCTTCAAAATTTTTGGAGATCCCGAGTGGGGCTTGTCTGTCCTTTAAAATGGCGTGCTAGGAATTTGTCTGCCGCCGCTAATTCTAAGACCACGTGGCCACGTGGTTTCCCGTTTTTGGCCTATAGCTCCGGGAAAGTGGGTCAAAAATTAGGGTGCGATATGTCAAAATGTGCGTCTCGGTAAGCCTCAAAAGATGGCGCAATAAAAAAGACGGGTTATCGATCTTAATCGCGCAGCGCACGCACTTTTATGGGAAAATTTAACCTAAAGAACGCAAAAACTTACGTTTTCTCGGCTTTTCTCAATTTTCCTTTTAAGTGCGGTCTTGAACGTTACGACCAATCGATCGAGGGCACAGTTACACACACTTTGACACTATTTTCACCAAAATCGGGTAACTTTTGACCACTTTTCCGATTTTTTGAAAGCGGAGCGACTTAGAAACGTGGTGTTCGCGGCGGCAGACAGCGCGGGACTGGGTTAGGTTAGGTTAGGTTAGGTTAGGTTAGGTTAGGTTAGGTTAGGTTAGGTTAGGTTAGGTTAGGTTAGGTTAGGTTAGGTTAGGTTAGGTTAGGTTAGGTTAGGTTAGGTTAGGTTAGGTTAGGTTAGGTTAGGTTAGGTTAGGTTAGGTTAGGTTAGGTTAGGTTAGGTTAGGTTAGGTTAGGTTAGGTTAGGTTAGGTTAGGTTAGGTTAGGTTAGGTTAGGTTAGGTTAGGTTAGGTTAGGTTAGGTTAGGTTAGGTTAGGTTAGGTTAGGTTAGGTTAGGTTAGGTTAGGTTAGGTTAGGTTAGGTTAGGTTAGGTTAGGTTAGGTTAGGTTAGGTTAGGTTAGGTTAGGTTAGGTTAGGTTAGGTTAGGTTAGGTTAGGTTAGGTTAGGTTAGGTTAGGTTAGGTTAGGTTAGGTTAGGTTAGGTTAGGTTAGGTTAGGTTAGGTTAGGTTAGGTTAGGTTAGGTTAGGTTAGGTTAGGTTAGGTTAGGTTAGGTTAGGTTAGGTTAGGTTAGGTTAGGTTAGGTTAGGTTAGGTTAGGTTAGGTTAGGTTAGGTTAGGTTAGGTTAGGTTAGGTTAGGTTAGGTTAGGTTAGGTTAGGTTAGGTTAGGTTTTTTTTTTTTTTTTTTTTTTCCTTCCATGAGTACATTGCGATCGGTGGCAGCTCTAGGGTTTCGATGGAATTGTGTTTTCCTTCACTGTTTTTAGTTTGCCTGTGCTGATTGCTGATCGCAGTGCACCCATGGCTATGCTAACTCACTGATATTGAACATTCAGTGCTTTCTGACTGGGGTTTCTAGAACTATTTAACTTATCTCTGTGTTTTTTTTTTTTTTTTTTTTTTTTTTTTTTTTTTTTTTTTTTTTTTTTTTTTTTTTTTTTTTTTTTTTTTTTTTTTTTTTTTTTCCCGCGCTTATTTATTCTATTACATTTTCAAACTGACGGCACATATTAACACTAAACAAGATAATTAACACTAAACACAATAACAAAAACTAAAAGCTAGAAACGTAAATTAACACTAGGACAATACATTTTAAAATATGAGAGAGACAAACAGAGCTAAAACTAAATATACAGATTAACACAAGGACAATTAACTAATTTGGCATGCAAGTGGGTCCCTAGAGACAAGGATGGGGAGGGGTGGGGGATGGTTTTTTAGTGTTTTCCTTCACCTCGCCCGCTGCAGCGCAAAGAACCACTAAAGGCACATAGTGCCCTGAGTGGTCCCGGCTACATGGGGCGGAACTGGGTGGTTTTATAGTGTTTTCCTTCACCTCACCCGCTGCAGCGCAAAGAACCACTGAGGGCACATGGTGTCCCAAGTGGTCCCGGCTACATGGGGCGGAACGGGGTGGTTTTTTAGTGTTTTCCTTCACCTCACCCGCTGCAGCGCAAAGAACCACTGAAGGCACATGGTGCCCCGAGTGGTCCCAGCTACATGGGGCGGAACGGGGTGGTTTTATAGTGTTTTCCTTCACCTCACCCGCTGCAGCGCAAAGAACCACTGAGGGCACATGGTGTCCCGAGTGGTCCCGGCTACATGGGGCGGAACGGGGTGGTTTTTTAGTGTTTTCCTTCACCTCACCCGCTGCAGCGCAAAGAACCGCTGAAGACACGCAGTGTCTAGAGCGGTCCCGGCTACATGGGGCGGAACTGGGAGGGGGGTGGGGTGTCTCTAGAGAACCACATGCAAGGGGACAAACACGAAAGGGGACGTAAAGCCTTATTCTACTATTTCTTATGCTAATGAGGGACGCAGGGTGGCCGTGGGTGTTAAGACTCATTAAAGACGGGGCCCTAAGGCCCCGAACGAAGGTGTATCCTGCGTCCCTCACCAGCTTCTCACTTTATCCTATTTCTTATTCTAATTCAGTCTCTGTCTGTTTGGCTGACTTGTCCAGTTGGCACTCTCGCTGTCTACTTTGTCTTTCGCCCGGCGCGCTCTATGCCTGCAACTCCATCCTCACCACACCGTGAACGCGGGAGGAGAGTTGAAGATAGAACGATGGGTGCTGCAATTCCATTGTTTTGTCGGACTGCGCACTGCACACACTTAGGCACTTTCACTGTCACACCATCACAATCGCCCGGCGCCATCCCTGCCCGCAACTCAATCCTCACCACACCATGATAGTGGGAGGAGAGTTGCAGACAGTACGGTGATTAGGAGTTCCTGGAGCCGTTTGCCCTGCCCGCTGTCTTGACAGCATGCAGCGCAAACTCCAGGAAGTGATGTCGGCGCTCGTCATCGTCGACGGCTTCTTTGAGGCGATGTAAGTCCAGAATGAAACCGATCTTGGCTTCGCACTCCCATCTCTTACCAGCGAATCTTGGACAGTCCAGAATGATGTGTTCGACTGTTTCACTGGTAGAAGAGTCGCAGACACAAGATGGGTCGCTGCTCAAACCGAACCTGTGGAGGTAGGCTTTGAAGCCTCCATGTCCGGTGAAGAGTTGGGCGATGCAGTTGTTCATGTTCATCTTGCGTGTTATCCTATACGCTTCGGTTACATCCGGGAAGAATAGCCTGGTGACTGCGCCTGTTGTGTAGGTGGAGTACCTTTGCTGCCACTTTACCAAGGTCGTCGCTCTTACAGCCCGCTTTGCGAAGGAGAGTGGATAGTTGTCATATGCGGGCACGGTTTTGGACTTTAGTGCCGCTTCCTTCGCTAATTCGTCCGCTCTCTCGTTCCCGGGTATTCCTACGTGTGCCTTTACCCAGAACAAGGCCACGTTCCTACCCTGCGCGGCTAGCTCTTGAATTTGATGCCTGATGTCGATGGCAAGCGGGTGGAGGCTGTGAGTTCCACACAGACTTTCTAGAGACGATCTTGAATCGCTTAGAATGTTGACATCCTTGGGTGAAGTTTTGTTCTTGACCGCCTTTAAGCCCTCCAGGATCGCCAGAAGTTCTGCTTGGTACACTGAGCAGTACGAAGCGAGAGACTTCTTCTTGTATAGGGACTCCTGTCCGTTAATCCAGACTGATGCTGCTGCCCCCACCTTCCCTTCAATTTTGCTTCCGTCGGTGTATATGTTGATTGAGGAAGCATTTAAGGTCTCCAGGTCTTGGATGTTGGTGACCTGCTTGAAGGAGAGGTTCATTCGGTGCGCGGGGTGGTCAAGATCAAAGGGACTGACAGGGTTCTCGAGATCACGGTCGGGGAGCTCCGGCCAGGGTTTTCCTCTTTTGAGCTCGAAGATTTCCTTATTCTCGCTGGCACGCAGATCCAGAGGTAGGATGCCTGCGAGGATACAGCTCGATGGGAGCGAGACCGTCCGGTGTGACTTTGAGATTAATAAGGCGAACAGGCGAGTGATCGCGTCCAGGCGTTTCTGTAGGTGTTTTCTGTGTATATTAGTGGCCCAGACATTTGACGCGTACAGCACGGTTGGTTCGATAACGGCTGTATAGATAGTTTTAACGACGTCGGAGTTGAGTCCCCAATGTGCTCTTGCCATCCTCGAGACGGACTTGTAGATGTTTGCCGCTTTCTTGGCCACGTAGTCGATATGGTTCGCGAAGCTTAAATTCTTGTCAAGAACAAAGCCCAGTAGCTTGATGTTGTCACTGTATGTTAACTCTGTGTTACCCATTACGAGCTTCGGGGCGGTGTACTTAAGTTTCTTAGTGAACAGGATCGCCTGGGTTTTCTGCGGGGCGAACTTGAGCTTGTTTAATTTTCCCCATTCAAGGATTTTACCCAGGGTATCATTTATGGTGGATTGGAGTTTTTCGCTGGACTTTCCTGTGGCGATGAGGAGAACGTCGTCTGCGAAGGCCTGGATGTGGATGTCTTCGCCGCGTACTTGCCGGAGGAGTTCGTCGATCACTATGTTCCACAGGAGTGGACCACAAGTTGAACCTTGAATGCATCCTTTGTTGTTCTGTATGGTAACCGCTTCACCGGCATACCGTAAGCGTATCTCCCTTTCAGACAGGTAACTGCAAACCAATCTAACTACGTTTGGTTCAACGCCTTTTCCTGCGAGCTGGGAAATGATTGCTGGCCACCAAGCATTGTCGAATGCCCCCTCTATGTCTAGGGACACTGCTATGGCTATCTTTCTTGTGTCCATAGCCTCTCTAATGACGGTGACTGCATCATAAAGGGCATCCTCCGTTGATCTTTGCGGCATAAAGCCGTACTGTGCGGGGTGGAGCTCGCCAGAGTTTCCCAGCTGCCACATGATCCGATTGGCAAACATCTTTTCAAGTATTTTCCCAAGAACTGGTAGGAGACCGATGGGTCGATACGATTTGGGAACAGTGTAGTCATCCCGGCCGGATTTTGGAATGACTTTTATGGTGGCCGCCTTCCAGATGATCGGGAAGTGCCCAAGGCTTAAGCATCTGTTGTAGATTGCAAGCAGGACTCCTGGTTCCGTTGTGTATGCCTGCTTGCAAATGTCCGCCGTAAAGCCGTCTGCTCCTGGTGCTTTTTTGGTGCTCATGTTATTAATAACAGTGAGAATTTCGGTCTCTGTGAAGGGCTCAGCTGCTGGGATGGTCGAGTCGATGCTTAGGTGTTCCGCTATCTTGGTTGCTTTTGTCCGGATTTGGGTTTGCTCTGGTGTGTCGGTTTCTGGTTCGTCCTTTGGGTAAAAAGTGTTCGCCAGTAGGAGGGCTGAGTCTTTGGGGGACAGGATGTTATTGTCCTCAGGGGATCTTAGCAGCTTGTCTTCTCCATGTTGCGAACAGCTCTTTATGATTCTATAGGCGCTCTTACAGACACCTTCCTTTTCCTGCCCTGCGCAGAAGTCTTTCCAGCTTTTAGTTATGGTGGTATGTATGTTGGCCTTGTATGTCTCGAGGGCGAGAAGGTAATCTTCAACGACAAATGGTCTGCGCTGCGGATTGGCATGCTTGATTTTCCGCCGTAGTCTGACCATTTCCCGTTTTTGCTCCGCGAGTTCCTTGGTCCACCACTTCTTGGTTTTCACTTTTAACTTGGTAGGGACTTCCGGTATCGCTTTGCTGCAAGCGTTGGAGATGCAGTCTTGGTACTGCTGGACTGCTGTTTCCAGTTCTTCCGGAGTTCGAGCCCTTTTGATGTTAGCCTCGAGAAGCTGTTGTCCTGTGAGTTCTGCTACCAGAGAATCATGAAAGGTCTGCCAGTTCGCCTTTGCCGTATTGTATTTTCTGGTGGAAGTTCTGGCTATTTCCGTCGAGTGTTGATTGACGGTGTGAACCTCAAAGCGTATTGCTCTGTGGTCCGACAAGGTGCAGAAGTCGGGATCCACACGCCAGTTGCGAACGTTTTGCAGCATACTACCGGTACACGTCGTGACGTCAACGAAGCTCTGATAGAGAGCATTGCCCCGGTGAATGTAGAAAGTCGGGGTGTTGCCCTCGTTCAGAATGTTGAGGTTGAGCCTGGCCACAGATTCCATGAATTTTTGGCCTCTGGTGTCTTCTTCGGCTCCGCCCCACCAAGAACTCTTTGCGTTGAGGTCACCTCCTAGTACGACGTGTTTCGTGCCCAGTTGGTCGATGATTCTACCAATTTGGTCCAAGTCTCTGCCAATGTCCCTTGTTTTGTCAAGATATACGCTAATGACTCCAATTTCGATGTTGTTGATTGTTACCACACATGCGGCGATGTCTTCCGTAATTAGGTCAGGGTTTTCGGTGACTTTGATGTTAGGGTCCATGACCACAATTGCGGCCCTTACTGGTTGATCAGTGCAAGAGGTGTTCTTTTGCACCGTCCGGTGTGGTATCTTGATCTGAGCCTGGGACCCCACGTAAGGTTCTTGGAGCATGAAGATGGCTACTTTCTTCGCAGTGGCTTCCTGAAGACATTCCTTTGTTGCAGCATAGCCCCTCCCGAGGTTGGCCTGGACAAACTGGATGGACCTGGTAGTGAAGTCTGTGGGTACAGTGTCATTGTCCTTAGCAATAAGATATCGT
>OX155648.1:13919714-13934714 GCA_944567765.1 Carterocephalus palaemon
CTTCCAACTACTGGTTCTAGTGGAAATAATTCTTTCTTTGTAGGTTTCTAGTGTTTTCCTATATTCTTCCACAAGAAACGGCCGTCTTCTTGGGTTGGCATTTCGTAGTCGGCTTCTCTCTCTTTTAACTTGCGCTTTTAGGTCAGTTAGTTCGTCAGTCCACCAATTTATCCTGTTGTTGGACTTGTATGGTCTTATCTTAGGGATGGCTTTCTCGCAAGATCTAGTAATACAGTCTGTGTATCTTTCAGTGATCTCGTTAAGTTCTTGTTTTGTTTGTAAGGTGGCTATACTGTCAATGTTGATGTTTTCCTCACGCAGCATCGTTGAGAGGGAGTCTTTGAACCTACCCCAGTCGGCTTTCTTAGTATTATACAGACGTGTCGAAGTCCTCACCTCCTTGGTATGTGACTCACCCCTGTTAAGGTCCACTTGAAAGGTAATGGCTCGGTGGTCAGATGTGGTGACCATATCCTCCGCTACTTTCCACTGACTTGTGTAGTTGATTTGAGACTCGCTGCAGAGCGTGACGTCCACTATACTTTTGTGCACCCTTCCTCGTCTAATCGTCCAGAAAGTAGGCACGTGGCCTTCGTTCAGAACGTGAAAGTTGTTCTGAGCAGCAAACTCGGCCACGGCGGCACCCCTAGTGTCGTCCGTGTCGCAGCCCCACCACTGGCTAGAGGCGTTCACGTCTCCCCCGATGACGATGCGGTGTGTCTTGAGTTTGTCGATTACTAACTGCAGCCGGTTTAAGTAGTTGTCTATATTAACATAGTCCTCCCAGTAGACAGAGACAAAGCCGATGCGTATTCCTTGAAAGTCTATCACTACTCCGACTGTGTTTCTGTCCACTAAGGAAGGATCTTCTATTACTACTAAATTCTTATTGAGGACAACGATCGCTGCCTTGTTTGGGTGGTCCATGTCGGAAGTTTTTTGGACCACTCTGTGCTGGCATCGCAGCATTCCTTGGTTACCAACATAGGGCTCCTGTATAAGCGCTATTGAGAAACCTTGTTTTGATGCTTCTACCAAGCACTCCTGGGTTGCTGCTAGGCCTCTTCCAAGGTTTACCTGGACTACTTTTATGAGGAAATCCTTTGGTATCCGATTAATGACTATGTCTAACAGTAGGAGACGGTAGAGCGTGCTATTCCATCCCATTTCTGCCATATCGGGCAAGCCGCGCTGTATGCCGGGTGGTTCACGTCCGAAGAACCCTCGCACTTACAGTTAGCACAGGCCGGTGGACCGTTCCTCAGTGAGCATTTGCGTGTGTCGTGGTTTTCTCCGCAATAACCACAGACTTCTTCCTTATTTCTGCAGTCCCTTGCTAAGTGGCTGAATCCCAGACACTTGAAACACTGCCTCAGAGGTGTATGGTCCACCGCCGGCACCACTTGATAGCCGATCTTGATTTTTTGGTCCCTCAGTCGTGCCCATACACAGCCGCTGACCTCCAATATAATATTTGCTGTAGCCTCAGTCCTACCTTTTATGCGCCTTTGCACTTTAACCATAATCTGTTCTTTGCTCAAACCAGAGAGGAGCCCATGGTTGAGTTTAGGAACTGCCTCTTCGATCCTAGTGTCTGGCAGATCAGTCGCCACTCCTATCAGTTTGATCAGGGGGTTCCTTATGGTAGGGATAGTTGTCGTGATTTTGGGGCTAGCCTTTTTTAGTGCTTCGCAGAAGGTCTGTCTATCTGTTTCGGTTTCGCAGTTTACCAAGGCTTTTTGATTCCTAGCTTTCCTAATTCTATTTATACCAATTCCCAGAGCAATGGGGTCTACGCTTGCCTTAACATTTTTTATAATTTCATCACTAGTCGATCTGGGGTCATTAGATTCTAATACAACCGTATACCTAGGAGTTTGTGTATTGGTCGGAATTATAGTCTTACGCGTCAATTGGTCCTGTTTAGAGTCTCTGCTAGGTGGTCCTGCCTGCTCCAGTCTGTCTATATGTTTTCCTTGATCCTTTAGACCCCCTTTTAGTTCCTCCACAGCCAGTCGAATAGGAGCCGCTACCTCCGCCGTGGTGTCTTTAAGGCTGGCCATATCGTTGCGTAGCTCTGCTATTTGTGATCTGAGGACTCTGGTAGGTTCCTCGCTCGGAAGGGCCGCCTTTTGGTTGGCTACTTCTTTGAGTAGCTCTGCCAAGGTCTCCTTCATGTCAGCGCAAAGGTTGTAGACTGGAGTTAAGTCTGGCTGCATGGTCGTTTTTTCCAAGGCTTCTAGGACCAGAGTCCTTAGTTCCTCTTGGTCTAGTCCTATGTAAGAACCCTCAGGTTGTAATTTAGGGGGCCTTGTAGTTAACCGGGTCATTGCTTCCCTGATTTCTTGTAGCTCTATTTTTATTTCCGCTAGATCTGGGAGAGCCACTGGTTTGACAGGTGGTGCTGTCTGCTTAAGTTTTGCTTCTAGGGTACTGGCCAGGGTGCTTTTAAGGGATGCGGTCTCTGTAGCCATATTTTTACTCAAGCGACTTATTTCCGCCATTTGTTCGCTGAGGTCTCTTGCAAGGATTTGCCTGACTGTATCCGTGTTACTCTCCAGATCTTCCAGCTTTGTTCTCTGACTCGTCCACTCGGCTAAGGCTTGCTCCAGGCATTTTTGATTTCTCTGGGCCTGCTTTTCCAACTGTCTTGCGACATTAGTCTTAGTCCTGAAAGCTTCCACCATGTGGCGGTTGCGCGAGTCAGACAGTTTGAGGACCATTTCATAAAGCTCATGTAAGTACATAACCACATTCTCTCTAATCTCCCTCTTCAGGTTGCCCGATTTCTCCATTTCCATCTTTGCTGCTTGGAGTACCTCATTTGCCCTACGGGGAAAATCGCCCAGCGTTCTAGTGGTCCTATTTAACGAGTTGTCAATGGAGGCGCAGGAGTTTTCGTCACAATCAGACTCCAGTTCAGGCTCAGGGGTCTTGCATATCACGGCTAGTTCTTCGGCCGCCTTTGCCTGTTTGATTTGCGTTTTAATACGCAGGAGGCTGGAGTCTGATTTAGCCTGAGCCACCGGCAAACCAACCGCAGAAGACGACAGGGCATCAGAAGCTAAACGTAGTTCCGGCCTTGGGGTCGAGAAGTTGACCGGGAGGACCGGGAGTGATGGGTCTGTGGGTGTTGTAATGGTGACAATTGGTGGTGTAGTTTTTGGGGGGTTCTCCTGTTGGGTAACTTTTATTTTCTCCTTGTCGCTCCTCTTTGCAGAAGCCGTGGGTTCTGACCTGGTTTTCAGGTCTTTTTTGGTTGTAGGCTTGGGGACTTGCGCAGATTTTGTCGACATGGTGTCTAATTTTAAGCTGACTACTATATTTAAAAAGTTTTACTTAAACAAAAAAAAATAATCGAAAAATTTTGACTTTAAATCCTAATTAATTGCTCTTGTGTGGGGTCTAGAGCCTTGAATTTTTGTGAGTATATACTCAATACAATCCCACATACGAAGCCTCTGCTAAAACTATCCCAGGATTTTTATAAATATTTTTAATTTTAGTAAAAGTTAAGAATTTTGCCTATTTTGCTACAAAAACTTAATTATTTTAAAAACTAGTGATCTCCCGCTTTTTTTCTAATCGAGAGTCTATTTAACTTAGATTACCCTATTATTTACCGCGAAACTCCCAGCTCCCAGCCAACTCCCTCCAGGACCACGTGGCCACGTGGTTTTAGGAAAATCCCTATAACTCCCCCAGGAACTGACCGTGGATCCCGAAATTTTGTACACAGTTAATGTTTATAAGTGCCTATAGAAAAACACAAGAATAAGATTTTTTGCATCTACCCTGTAATTAAAATTAACAATTAAAGAGCTTCAAATTTTGACTTTTACGCAATTTTGCTTAAATCTAGAAAATAAGACTGAGATAAGAAATATCCTATACCAATTACAAACACTTACAAGGTAGTCTATTAAAGTCAACAGCCAAAATCAGCCGCACTCCTCCAGGGTCCAAAATGGCCGCCACGTGGTTTCTATTTTTCTCTTAATATCTCAAAAACGCGTGGGTGGATTTTGATGGGCGATATGCCAAAAGACGCGCCCAGTGATTGCGCTTCAAGCGCAATAATAAAAAAAGTGGGGTATCGATCTAGTTTTCGAGAAAAAAGCAATAAACCGAAAATGAAATTCAAAAATTACCGTTTTTCCTCCCAAAACGCACTGAAATCCTAGGTTTTCGCACTTTCTTTTATCACGCACTTATAGCCCACACCGAGACGCACATTTTGACATATCACACGGCACTATACACTCATTAAAACCGGTAGAAATGATTTTTTAAAGTTTAAAATGACGCGGAGACACTTTGAAAGCGGGCGTTTTCGACGACTGGAGGCGCGCGACTGGGTTAGGTTAGGTTAGGTTAGGTTAGGTTAGGTTAGGTTAGGTTAGGTTAGGTTAGGTTAGGTTAGGTTAGGTTAGGTTAGGTTAGGTTAGGTTAGGTTAGGTTAGGTTAGGTTAGGTTAGGTTAGGTTAGGTTAGGTTAGGTTAGGTTAGGTTAGGTTAGGTTAGGTTAGGTTAGGTTAGGTTAGGTTAGGTTAGGTTAGGTTAGGTTAGGTTAGGTTAGGTTAGGTTAGGTTAGGTTAGGTTAGGTTAGGTTAGGTTAGGTTAGGTTAGGTTAGGTTAGGTTAGGTTAGGTTAGGTTAGGTTAGGTTAGGTTAGGTTAGGTTAGGTTAGGTTAGGTTAGGTTAGGTTAGGTTAGGTTAGGTTAGGTTAGGTTAGGTTAGGTTAGGTTAGGTTAGGTTAGGTTAGGTTAGGTTTTTTTTTTTTTTTTTTTTCCCTGTCCGGGCGCTCTCGGGCCCGGCCCGCGAGCTACGTACACCACCTCTACCAATAAGCAGAGTCGTTTTTATTCATGTAATTCGTTTAACAATTTGCCATACAATTTACATATTCTTATATTTACTATTACATAGTCATGAGTTCTATTACAATGGTTGCTTTCGTCATCGTCATTTCTAATTATATTTGTCATTACAATATTAAATTTAACAAAATAAAACGGTGCTATTTATAATAGGTTTTTATAATAATACATTACATTAATAATAATAGATTACAATAATAAATACACTATAAGTCGTTTCCTCAGCTTATCTAATCCTTTTTACAGAGTTTATATAATCTGCGTTGTAACAATTACAACTTTTATTATATACGCCTGTAATGCCTACTCACATACACTTATAAATATATATATGTGTATATATGTTATATACTATAAATTATACTCAATGTTATTTTACAATATAATATGATATATACAATATGATATGTAATAATAATAGTAATATATAGTAAGTTACAATAATAATATATACAGAAATAAAATCCTCAATTACTCTTTCCCTTTCTACACAGTACATATAATCTATATTGTAGCAATTACAATTTTATTATATAAACCTGTAGCCATTTCTTGTAATATCTACTCTCCGTTTCGTTCATTAGTATATTGTATACATATATACCATAATATTCTTTAAATATATATTCTCGTACATATTCGCACTCATTTTATGATATGTTTTCTACAAATAGATATATATATACTTAGTTATAACAATTATAACTTTTATTATATGAATTTGTAGTTGCCTCTTTTGTCACTCTCCATTACGAGTACGAGTACGAGTTTTTAATATAATACATTTAATATTTATATTTATTTATATGTGATATAATTAATTAGTAGAATAAATATTGATATAATTAAATTTTGATAATTTGTGGTTTGGTGTAGTTCTTAATAAAGTGTGATATTTTAATTAATGTATGACTGTGGTGGCTATATTCCTGCTTGTATTGTTTAACCGTTATCCGTAGGCGACGGTGGATCGCGCCATTGCGTCCCACCGCCTCCGTATTGGACACTCCTGGCTGAACGCGTCATGGTCGCTTTGCATGTATTTTGCGGCCACACAGTTTCTGCATTTGGGTGGGCCCCCAGCCTGACGGGTGGGGCAATCGGCTCGCAGATGGTGTGGGTCGCCGCAGTGCGAGCAGCTGTCGTGCTCCCCGGTGCACAGTTTCTTTCCGTGGCCGAAGCCGAGGCACCTGGTGCATTGGATCAGGGGGCTCTGATCGAGTACCCTGACCCTCTGCAGGTCCACGTGCGCTCGGCCGGCCCCGGTCAGTCGCTGCCACACCTGGGGGGACACCCGGAGCACGACATGGTTCTCATGCGGGTTCCTGGTTCGCTTCCTGTATTTAACGGCGACCCGTATGTCCTCCTCCTGTAGTCCACATAAGAGGTGCGAGTTTTGGTTTTTGATTGCCTTGGTGATGTCGTCGTCCGTGTTGTAGGACAACACGTCCAACAGCACCACCAAGGGGTCCTTGTTGACCGCATCCTCAATTGTAAGTCCTGAGGACCCACCCAGTTGCTTCTTCACCGCTTCTAATTCTTTCTTATCCACGCAGCCCACAACGACCTTCTGGTCCTTAGCTTTTCTTACTTTGTCCACTCTTATACGGGTCTCCTTTGCGTTTATCACATTTCTAATTTTATCCACTACGTTACTGCTAGTGTCCATTTCATCCGTCGACGTGACTATGATGGAGTGCATCGGCTGTCTTGCCCCTGCAATCACTCCCGCGTAGGTGTTTCGCTTTGGGCAGTCTGTGGGTGATGGAGCGGGAGGCTTCTCGTTCTCTAAGGCAGCGATCTGTTTGGAGAGTGTGCGTGTATAGAGCGCACACTCCTCCATTCTCTCCCTCGTCACATCTATCACCTCCATCAGTGAGTCTATCGAATTTCTGCAGGTTCCGGTTTCCTCTGTCTGGCAGCTGATACTGATCTTATTATCTGGGTTGCCAAGACAGAGGGTGGCTAGGTCCTTTATTACCTGAAGCATATGTCTCAGGCTCTTTTCAATCTGTGTTTTAATTTCCTTTTTCAGGTTACCGGATTTTTTCAACTCCTCGCATGCCTCATCGTAGCTTACTTTAGCCTGACTAGACAGTCTGCCTGCTGTCTCGGCCAGGCCCCTTGTCGCTAGTGGCGGCTGCGGCGTAGTGGGTGCGGGCGACCGTGATTCCCCGGCGGCGGCAGCGGTCCCGCTGCGGGGGGGTGAGTAAAAGTGCAGAGGAGACATTTGGATAACAGGTTTTTTATTTGTCTTCCTAGGTGCATTAAGCATTGTGTCTATTTTGGTGAGTGTACGTAGAATGTATTTGCCTAATTGAGTTTATAGGTGTATAGTTGTGTGTGTAAGACTATTTTCTGTATAAATTTAATGAATGTTTTATTGTTAAAATATGTATCATATGTAAATAATAAGTATAATTTAAAATATTAAATAATGGTTAATTGAAATTCTAATATCTGACCTATTTATTAGGTAATAAAATACTATTGACTAGCTAATAATATGCTTGACGCGATTCAGGCCTCCAAATAGCGCCACCTAGCGTCGACTAGGGGTAGGTAACACCGGTCTACTGCTGGGCTTAAGCAGTCAGTAACTGAGCAGCGCCCTCTAGTACCTGATAGAATGATCAGCGGTGTCACTCTATTATAGTAAAACTTGTTAAATTGTAGATGAGACAATGAAATATAAAGTATGACACATAAAAAGAATGTAAAATTTTAAAAGCCCTATGTAAAATATTAAAATAATAAAAAATAAAGTAAAATAATTCACAAAGTTATAGTTATATTCCTAAGTTCGAACTTCTATAGCGCAGTTTGGTGATCCGACCAGCGCCCTCAAGCGTCTAGTAGATACAATTTACAACCTATTTTACCTAGTATATTACAAATAGTTATTTTATAATAGTCACACACGAGATACCTAATAAAACACACAATACAAAAGATAAAATAGACTTACTTCTAACAAACCGGGGCAATAACCCCTGGTTATGTCCTTACTTATAAATAGTATATACACCTCAATAGAGGAATATAATTATGTTGGTTTCCCAATAGGGAAGTCAATATCACAGTTGGCGCTAAAATCTAACAATTACTAAGGTCTAAATAGTTAAAATCTGGGCAATAGCCTCAGAGTCTCTTATATTATAAATATGTACAACAAATATGTTTATTATCAATGTAGTTTGTACAGTCCTAGTCTTTCAGCGCCATCTACTAACAATTATTCTAACTTTTGGCTAGTTGCACTCAATTTCTTAAATTAAACGATAATTAGTGATTTTTTTATATTAATTAAATTGATTTTAGATACTAGTTATAACTATGTTTAATCTCAAATAAATAATGTTCAGAATTAACTTTTATCCAAAGTACAATTTAGTTTACAAACTTAGAACGGAACTGGTAAATGGGGGATGGTTTTACAAAAATTTAAATATCTACGTGGTTACTTAACTTAGAGAGATGATTCAAACTGCATTTTCCTACTCTTCAGACGGCGTATCTTCCAGAGCTGCTCTCGTCCCACCTTCCTCGATCGGAAGTGGGTTAAAATCACTGGTAAACTTTTTGTTTTGGAGATGTGGGACCGCAAATGTCTTGGTTTTCCCCGAATTTTTGGTTTTTCCTGGAATGTTCGATTTGGGGGATGCTATCGCGTTAAAATGCTACTCTTATTTGTATAAAACTTTTGTCAGGAGCTTTTAGTCACAGAGTTAGCTTCGTAAACAACTTTCTATTTTCCTCAATATCTTCGTTGTTTTCCACCGGCAGAAAGGCAGACTTGGTAGGCTGTTGGCGGCCCTTGAGACTCTTCTTACGGTGGAATAAAAAGTTGGGGTTGTCGCTTTAGTTTTCGAGCAACGGCCCGAAAACTGTTTTTTCCTCCCGGATCTCGCCGGTTTTCACTTGATTGTACTTCGTGGGGTCACAAAATTTTCCAACAACTTATAACACTTTAAGCACTGGTTCCTAACGCACAATTACACACTAAAACCAAGTTTCTAGCGCGATTTTTTCCGAAGTTACGAATTTTTTAACGCGGATCAGAGTACAAACGTGCCTCTTCTCACGCGTTTTCGAGTGCAACTGGGTTAGGTTAGGTTAGGTTAGGTTAGGTTAGGTTAGGTTAGGTTAGGTTAGGTTAGGTTAGGTTAGGTTAGGTTAGGTTAGGTTAGGTTAGGTTAGGTTAGGTTAGGTTAGGTTAGGTTAGGTTAGGTTAGGTTAGGTTAGGTTAGGTTAGGTTAGGTTAGGTTAGGTTAGGTTAGGTTAGGTTAGGTTAGGTTAGGTTAGGTTAGGTTAGGTTAGGTTAGGTTAGGTTAGGTTAGGTTAGGTTAGGTTAGGTTAGGTTAGGTTAGGTTAGGTTAGGTTAGGTTAGGTTAGGTTAGGTTAGGTTAGGTTAGGTTAGGTTAGGTTAGGTTAGGTTAGGTTAGGTTAGGTTAGGTTAGGTTAGGTTAGGTTAGGTTAGGTTAGGTTAGGTTAGGTTAGGTTAGGTTAGGTTAGGTTAGGTTAGGTTAGGTTAGGTTAGGTTAGGTTAGGTTAGGTTAGGTTAGGTTAGGTTAGGTTAGGTTAGGTTAGGTTAGGTTAGGTTAGGTTAGGTTAGGTTAGGTTAGGTTAGGTTAGGTTAGGTTAGGTTAGGTTAGGTTAGGTTAGGTTAGGTTAGGTTAGGTTAGGTTAGGTTAGGTTAGGTTAGGTTAGGTTAGGTTAGGTTAGGTTAGGTTAGGTTAGGTTAGGTTAGGTTAGGTTAGGTTAGGTTAGGTTAGGTTAGGTTAGGTTAGGTTAGGTTAGGTTAGGTTAGGTTAGGTTAGGTTAGGTTAGGTTAGGTTAGGTTAGGTTAGGTTAGGTTAGGTTAGGTTAGGTTAGGTTAGGTTAGGTTAGGTTAGGTTAGGTTAGGTTAGGTTAGGTTAGGTTAGGTTAGGTTAGGTTAGGTTAGGTTAGGTTAGGTTAGGTTAGGTTAGGTTAGGTTAGGTTAGGTTAGGTTAGGTTAGGTTAGGTTAGGTTAGGTTAGGTTAGGTTAGGTTAGGTTAGGTTAGGTTAGGTTAGGTTAGGTTAGGTTAGGTTAGGTTAGGTTAGGTTAGGTTAGGTTAGGTTAGGTTAGGTTAGGTTAGGTTAGGTTAGGTTAGGTTAGGTTAGGTTAGGTTAGGTTAGGTTAGGTTAGGTTAGGTTAGGTTAGGTTAGGTTAGGTTAGGTTAGGTTAGGTTAGGTTAGGTTAGGTTAGGTTAGGTTAGGTTAGGTTAGGTTAGGTTAGGTTAGGTTAGGTTAGGTTAGGTTAGGTTAGGTTAGGTTAGGTTAGGTTAGGTTAGGTTAGGTTAGGTTAGGTTAGGTTAGGTTAGGTTAGGTTAGGTTAGGTTAGGTTAGGTTAGGTTAGGTTAGGTTAGGTTAGGTTAGGTTAGGTTAGGTTAGGTTAGGTTAGGTTAGGTTAGGTTAGGTTAGGTTAGGTTAGGTTAGGTTAGGTTAGGTTAGGTTAGGTTAGGTTAGGTTAGGTTAGGTTAGGTTAGGTTAGGTTAGGTTAGGTTAGGTTAGGTTAGGTTAGGTTAGGTTAGGTTAGGTTAGGTTAGGTTAGGTTAGGTTAGGTTAGGTTAGGTTAGGTTAGGTTAGGTTAGGTTAGGTTAGGTTAGGTTAGGTTAGGTTAGGTTAGGTTAGGTTAGGTTAGGTTAGGTTAGGTTAGGTTAGGTTAGGTTAGGTTAGGTTAGGTTAGGTTAGGTTAGGTTAGGTTAGGTTAGGTTAGGTTAGGTTAGGTTAGGTTAGGTTAGGTTAGGTTAGGTTAGGTTAGGTTAGGTTAGGTTAGGTTAGGTTAGGTTAGGTTAGGTTAGGTTAGGTTAGGTTAGGTTAGGTTAGGTTAGGTTAGGTTAGGTTAGGTTAGGTTAGGTTAGGTTAGGTTAGGTTAGGTTAGGTTAGGTTAGGTTAGGTTAGGTTAGGTTAGGTTAGGTTAGGTTAGGTTAGGTTAGGTTAGGTTAGGTTAGGTTAGGTTAGGTTAGGTTAGGTTAGGTTAGGTTAGGTTAGGTTAGGTTAGGTTAGGTTAGGTTAGGTTAGGTTAGGTTAGGTTAGGTTAGGTTAGGTTAGGTTAGGTTAGGTTAGGTTAGGTTAGGTTAGGTTAGGTTAGGTTAGGTTAGGTTAGGTTAGGTTAGGTTAGGTTAGGTTAGGTTAGGTTAGGTTAGGTTAGGTTAGGTTAGGTTAGGTTAGGTTAGGTTAGGTTAGGTTAGGTTAGGTTAGGTTAGGTTAGGTTAGGTTAGGTTAGGTTAGGTTAGGTTAGGTTAGGTTAGGTTAGGTTAGGTTAGGTTAGGTTAGGTTAGGTTAGGTTAGGTTAGGTTAGGTTAGGTTAGGTTAGGTTAGGTTAGGTTAGGTTAGGTTAGGTTAGGTTAGGTTAGGTTAGGTTAGGTTAGGTTAGGTTAGGTTAGGTTAGGTTAGGTTAGGTTAGGTTAGGTTAGGTTAGGTTAGGTTAGGTTAGGTTAGGTTAGGTTAGGTTAGGTTAGGTTAGGTTAGGTTAGGTTAGGTTAGGTTAGGTTAGGTTAGGTTAGGTTAGGTTAGGTTAGGTTAGGTTAGGTTAGGTTAGGTTAGGTTAGGTTAGGTTAGGTTAGGTTAGGTTAGGTTAGGTTAGGTTAGGTTAGGTTAGGTTAGGTTAGGTTAGGTTAGGTTAGGTTAGGTTAGGTTAGGTTAGGTTAGGTTAGGTTAGGTTAGGTTAGGTTAGGTTAGGTTAGGTTAGGTTAGGTTAGGTTAGGTTAGGTTAGGTTAGGTTAGGTTAGGTTAGGTTAGGTTAGGTTAGGTTAGGTTAGGTTAGGTTAGGTTAGGTTAGGTTAGGTTAGGTTAGGTTAGGTTAGGTTAGGTTAGGTTAGGTTAGGTTAGGTTAGGTTAGGTTAGGTTAGGTTAGGTTAGGTTAGGTTAGGTTAGGTTAGGTTAGGTTAGGTTAGGTTAGGTTAGGTTAGGTTAGGTTAGGTTAGGTTAGGTTAGGTTAGGTTAGGTTAGGTTAGGTTAGGTTAGGTTAGGTTAGGTTAGGTTAGGTTAGGTTAGGTTAGGTTAGGTTAGGTTAGGTTAGGTTAGGTTAGGTTAGGTTAGGTTAGGTTAGGTTAGGTTAGGTTAGGTTAGGTTAGGTTAGGTTAGGTTAGGTTAGGTTAGGTTAGGTTAGGTTAGGTTAGGTTAGGTTAGGTTAGGTTAGGTTAGGTTAGGTTAGGTTAGGTTAGGTTAGGTTAGGTTAGGTTAGGTTAGGTTAGGTTAGGTTAGGTTAGGTTAGGTTAGGTTAGGTTAGGTTAGGTTAGGTTAGGTTAGGTTAGGTTAGGTTAGGTTAGGTTAGGTTAGGTTAGGTTAGGTTAGGTTAGGTTAGGTTAGGTTAGGTTAGGTTAGGTTAGGTTAGGTTAGGTTAGGTTAGGTTAGGTTAGGTTAGGTTAGGTTAGGTTAGGTTAGGTTAGGTTAGGTTAGGTTAGGTTAGGTTAGGTTAGGTTAGGTTAGGTTAGGTTAGGTTAGGTTAGGTTAGGTTAGGTTAGGTTAGGTTAGGTTAGGTTAGGTTAGGTTAGGTTAGGTTAGGTTAGGTTAGGTTAGGTTAGGTTAGGTTAGGTTAGGTTAGGTTAGGTTAGGTTAGGTTAGGTTAGGTTAGGTTAGGTTAGGTTAGGTTAGGTTAGGTTAGGTTAGGTTAGGTTAGGTTAGGTTAGGTTAGGTTAGGTTAGGTTAGGTTAGGTTAGGTTAGGTTAGGTTAGGTTAGGTTAGGTTAGGTTAGGTTAGGTTAGGTTAGGTTAGGTTAGGTTAGGTTAGGTTAGGTTAGGTTAGGTTAGGTTAGGTTAGGTTAGGTTAGGTTAGGTTAGGTTAGGTTAGGTTAGGTTAGGTTAGGTTAGGTTAGGTTAGGTTAGGTTAGGTTAGGTTAGGTTAGGTTAGGTTAGGTTAGGTTAGGTTAGGTTAGGTTAGGTTAGGTTAGGTTAGGTTAGGTTAGGTTAGGTTAGGTTAGGTTAGGTTAGGTTAGGTTAGGTTAGGTTAGGTTAGGTTAGGTTAGGTTAGGTTAGGTTAGGTTAGGTTAGGTTAGGTTAGGTTAGGTTAGGTTAGGTTAGGTTAGGTTAGGTTAGGTTAGGTTAGGTTAGGTTAGGTTAGGTTAGGTTAGGTTAGGTTAGGTTAGGTTAGGTTAGGTTAGGTTAGGTTAGGTTAGGTTAGGTTAGGTTAGGTTAGGTTAGGTTAGGTTAGGTTAGGTTAGGTTAGGTTAGGTTAGGTTAGGTTAGGTTAGGTTAGGTTAGGTTAGGTTAGGTTAGGTTAGGTTAGGTTAGGTTAGGTTAGGTTAGGTTAGGTTAGGTTAGGTTAGGTTAGGTTAGGTTAGGTTAGGTTAGGTTAGGTTAGGTTAGGTTAGGTTAGGTTAGGTTAGGTTAGGTTAGGTTAGGTTAGGTTAGGTTAGGTTAGGTTAGGTTAGGTTAGGTTAGGTTAGGTTAGGTTAGGTTAGGTTAGGTTAGGTTAGGTTAGGTTAGGTTAGGTTAGGTTAGGTTAGGTTAGGTTAGGTTAGGTTAGGTTAGGTTAGGTTAGGTTAGGTTAGGTTAGGTTAGGTTAGGTTAGGTTAGGTTAGGTTAGGTTAGGTTAGGTTAGGTTAGGTTAGGTTAGGTTAGGTTAGGTTAGGTTAGGTTAGGTTAGGTTAGGTTAGGTTAGGTTAGGTTAGGTTAGGTTAGGTTAGGTTAGGTTAGGTTAGGTTAGGTTAGGTTAGGTTAGGTTAGGTTAGGTTAGGTTAGGTTAGGTTAGGTTAGGTTAGGTTAGGTTAGGTTAGGTTAGGTTAGGTTAGGTTAGGTTAGGTTAGGTTAGGTTAGGTTAGGTTAGGTTAGGTTAGGTTAGGTTAGGTTAGGTTAGGTTAGGTTAGGTTAGGTTAGGTTAGGTTAGGTTAGGTTAGGTTAGGTTAGGTTAGGTTAGGTTAGGTTAGGTTAGGTTAGGTTAGGTTAGGTTAGGTTAGGTTAGGTTAGGTTAGGTTAGGTTAGGTTAGGTTAGGTTAGGTTAGGTTAGGTTAGGTTAGGTTAGGTTAGGTTAGGTTAGGTTAGGTTAGGTTAGGTTAGGTTAGGTTAGGTTAGGTTAGGTTAGGTTAGGTTAGGTTAGGTTAGGTTAGGTTAGGTTAGGTTAGGTTAGGTTAGGTTAGGTTAGGTTAGGTTAGGTTAGGTTAGGTTAGGTTAGGTTAGGTTAGGTTAGGTTAGGTTAGGTTAGGTTAGGTTAGGTTAGGTTAGGTTAGGTTAGGTTAGGTTAGGTTAGGTTAGGTTAGGTTAGGTTAGGTTAGGTTAGGTTAGGTTAGGTTAGGTTAGGTTAGGTTAGGTTAGGTTAGGTTAGGTTAGGTTAGGTTAGGTTAGGTTAGGTTAGGTTAGGTTAGGTTAGGTTAGGTTAGGTTAGGTTAGGTTAGGTTAGGTTAGGTTAGGTTAGGTTAGGTTAGGTTAGGTTAGGTTAGGTTAGGTTAGGTTAGGTTAGGTTAGGTTAGGTTAGGTTAGGTTAGGTTAGGTTAGGTTAGGTTAGGTTAGGTTAGGTTAGGTTAGGTTAGGTTAGGTTAGGTTAGGTTAGGTTAGGTTAGGTTAGGTTAGGTTAGGTTAGGTTAGGTTAGGTTAGGTTAGGTTAGGTTAGGTTAGGTTAGGTTAGGTTAGGTTAGGTTAGGTTAGGTTAGGTTAGGTTAGGTTAGGTTAGGTTAGGTTAGGTTAGGTTAGGTTAGGTTAGGTTAGGTTAGGTTAGGTTAGGTTAGGTTAGGTTAGGTTAGGTTAGGTTAGGTTAGGTTAGGTTAGGTTAGGTTAGGTTAGGTTAGGTTAGGTTAGGTTAGGTTAGGTTAGGTTAGGTTAGGTTAGGTTAGGTTAGGTTAGGTTAGGTTAGGTTAGGTTAGGTTAGGTTAGGTTAGGTTAGGTTAGGTTAGGTTAGGTTAGGTTAGGTTAGGTTAGGTTAGGTTAGGTTAGGTTAGGTTAGGTTAGGTTAGGTTAGGTTAGGTTAGGTTAGGTTAGGTTAGGTTAGGTTAGGTTAGGTTAGGTTAGGTTAGGTTAGGTTAGGTTAGGTTAGGTTAGGTTAGGTTAGGTTAGGTTAGGTTAGGTTAGGTTAGGTTAGGTTAGGTTAGGTTAGGTTAGGTTAGGTTAGGTTAGGTTAGGTTAGGTTAGGTTAGGTTAGGTTAGGTTAGGTTAGGTTAGGTTAGGT
>OX155648.1:13939714-13944154 GCA_944567765.1 Carterocephalus palaemon
AGGTTAGGTTAGGTTAGGTTAGGTTAGGTTAGGTTAGGTTAGGTTAGGTTAGGTTAGGTTAGGTTAGGTTAGGTTAGGTTAGGTTAGGTTAGGTTAGGTTAGGTTAGGTTAGGTTAGGTTAGGTTAGGTTAGGTTAGGTTAGGTTAGGTTAGGTTAGGTTAGGTTAGGTTAGGTTAGGTTAGGTTAGGTTAGGTTAGGTTAGGTTAGGTTAGGTTAGGTTAGGTTAGGTTAGGTTAGGTTAGGTTAGGTTAGGTTAGGTTAGGTTAGGTTAGGTTAGGTTAGGTTAGGTTAGGTTAGGTTAGGTTAGGTTAGGTTAGGTTAGGTTAGGTTAGGTTAGGTTAGGTTAGGTTAGGTTAGGTTAGGTTAGGTTAGGTTAGGTTAGGTTAGGTTAGGTTAGGTTAGGTTAGGTTAGGTTAGGTTAGGTTAGGTTAGGTTAGGTTAGGTTAGGTTAGGTTAGGTTAGGTTAGGTTAGGTTAGGTTAGGTTAGGTTAGGTTAGGTTAGGTTAGGTTAGGTTAGGTTAGGTTAGGTTAGGTTAGGTTAGGTTAGGTTAGGTTAGGTTAGGTTAGGTTAGGTTAGGTTAGGTTAGGTTAGGTTAGGTTAGGTTAGGTTAGGTTAGGTTAGGTTAGGTTAGGTTAGGTTAGGTTAGGTTAGGTTAGGTTAGGTTAGGTTAGGTTAGGTTAGGTTAGGTTAGGTTAGGTTAGGTTAGGTTAGGTTAGGTTAGGTTAGGTTAGGTTAGGTTAGGTTAGGTTAGGTTAGGTTAGGTTAGGTTAGGTTAGGTTAGGTTAGGTTAGGTTAGGTTAGGTTAGGTTAGGTTAGGTTAGGTTAGGTTAGGTTAGGTTAGGTTAGGTTAGGTTAGGTTAGGTTAGGTTAGGTTAGGTTAGGTTAGGTTAGGTTAGGTTAGGTTAGGTTAGGTTAGGTTAGGTTAGGTTAGGTTAGGTTAGGTTAGGTTAGGTTAGGTTAGGTTAGGTTAGGTTAGGTTAGGTTAGGTTAGGTTAGGTTAGGTTAGGTTAGGTTAGGTTAGGTTAGGTTAGGTTAGGTTAGGTTAGGTTAGGTTAGGTTAGGTTAGGTTAGGTTAGGTTAGGTTAGGTTAGGTTAGGTTAGGTTAGGTTAGGTTAGGTTAGGTTAGGTTAGGTTAGGTTAGGTTAGGTTAGGTTAGGTTAGGTTAGGTTAGGTTAGGTTAGGTTAGGTTAGGTTAGGTTAGGTTAGGTTAGGTTAGGTTAGGTTAGGTTAGGTTAGGTTAGGTTAGGTTAGGTTAGGTTAGGTTAGGTTAGGTTAGGTTAGGTTAGGTTAGGTTAGGTTAGGTTAGGTTAGGTTAGGTTAGGTTAGGTTAGGTTAGGTTAGGTTAGGTTAGGTTAGGTTAGGTTAGGTTAGGTTAGGTTAGGTTAGGTTAGGTTAGGTTAGGTTAGGTTAGGTTAGGTTAGGTTAGGTTAGGTTAGGTTAGGTTAGGTTAGGTTAGGTTAGGTTAGGTTAGGTTAGGTTAGGTTAGGTTAGGTTAGGTTAGGTTAGGTTAGGTTAGGTTAGGTTAGGTTAGGTTAGGTTAGGTTAGGTTAGGTTAGGTTAGGTTAGGTTAGGTTAGGTTAGGTTAGGTTAGGTTAGGTTAGGTTAGGTTAGGTTAGGTTAGGTTAGGTTAGGTTAGGTTAGGTTAGGTTAGGTTAGGTTAGGTTAGGTTAGGTTAGGTTAGGTTAGGTTAGGTTAGGTTAGGTTAGGTTAGGTTAGGTTAGGTTAGGTTAGGTTAGGTTAGGTTAGGTTAGGTTAGGTTAGGTTAGGTTAGGTTAGGTTAGGTTAGGTTAGGTTAGGTTAGGTTAGGTTAGGTTAGGTTAGGTTAGGTTAGGTTAGGTTAGGTTAGGTTAGGTTAGGTTAGGTTAGGTTAGGTTAGGTTAGGTTAGGTTAGGTTAGGTTAGGTTAGGTTAGGTTAGGTTAGGTTAGGTTAGGTTAGGTTAGGTTAGGTTAGGTTAGGTTAGGTTAGGTTAGGTTAGGTTAGGTTAGGTTAGGTTAGGTTAGGTTAGGTTAGGTTAGGTTAGGTTAGGTTAGGTTAGGTTAGGTTAGGTTAGGTTAGGTTAGGTTAGGTTAGGTTAGGTTAGGTTAGGTTAGGTTAGGTTAGGTTAGGTTAGGTTAGGTTAGGTTAGGTTAGGTTAGGTTAGGTTAGGTTAGGTTAGGTTAGGTTAGGTTAGGTTAGGTTAGGTTAGGTTAGGTTAGGTTAGGTTAGGTTAGGTTAGGTTAGGTTAGGTTAGGTTAGGTTAGGTTAGGTTAGGTTAGGTTAGGTTAGGTTAGGTTAGGTTAGGTTAGGTTAGGTTAGGTTAGGTTAGGTTAGGTTAGGTTAGGTTAGGTTAGGTTAGGTTAGGTTAGGTTAGGTTAGGTTAGGTTAGGTTAGGTTAGGTTAGGTTAGGTTAGGTTAGGTTAGGTTAGGTTAGGTTAGGTTAGGTTAGGTTAGGTTAGGTTAGGTTAGGTTAGGTTAGGTTAGGTTAGGTTAGGTTAGGTTAGGTTAGGTTAGGTTAGGTTAGGTTAGGTTAGGTTAGGTTAGGTTAGGTTAGGTTAGGTTAGGTTAGGTTAGGTTAGGTTAGGTTAGGTTAGGTTAGGTTAGGTTAGGTTAGGTTAGGTTAGGTTAGGTTAGGTTAGGTTAGGTTAGGTTAGGTTAGGTTAGGTTAGGTTAGGTTAGGTTAGGTTAGGTTAGGTTAGGTTAGGTTAGGTTAGGTTAGGTTAGGTTAGGTTAGGTTAGGTTAGGTTAGGTTAGGTTAGGTTAGGTTAGGTTAGGTTAGGTTAGGTTAGGTTAGGTTAGGTTAGGTTAGGTTAGGTTAGGTTAGGTTAGGTTAGGTTAGGTTAGGTTAGGTTAGGTTAGGTTAGGTTAGGTTAGGTTAGGTTAGGTTAGGTTAGGTTAGGTTAGGTTAGGTTAGGTTAGGTTAGGTTAGGTTAGGTTAGGTTAGGTTAGGTTAGGTTAGGTTAGGTTAGGTTAGGTTAGGTTAGGTTAGGTTAGGTTAGGTTAGGTTAGGTTAGGTTAGGTTAGGTTAGGTTAGGTTAGGTTAGGTTAGGTTAGGTTAGGTTAGGTTAGGTTAGGTTAGGTTAGGTTAGGTTAGGTTAGGTTAGGTTAGGTTAGGTTAGGTTAGGTTAGGTTAGGTTAGGTTAGGTTAGGTTAGGTTAGGTTAGGTTAGGTTAGGTTAGGTTAGGTTAGGTTAGGTTAGGTTAGGTTAGGTTAGGTTAGGTTAGGTTAGGTTAGGTTAGGTTAGGTTAGGTTAGGTTAGGTTAGGTTAGGTTAGGTTAGGTTAGGTTAGGTTAGGTTAGGTTAGGTTAGGTTAGGTTAGGTTAGGTTAGGTTAGGTTAGGTTAGGTTAGGTTAGGTTAGGTTAGGTTAGGTTAGGTTAGGTTAGGTTAGGTTAGGTTAGGTTAGGTTAGGTTAGGTTAGGTTAGGTTAGGTTAGGTTAGGTTAGGTTAGGTTAGGTTAGGTTAGGTTAGGTTAGGTTAGGTTAGGTTAGGTTAGGTTAGGTTAGGTTAGGTTAGGTTAGGTTAGGTTAGGTTAGGTTAGGTTAGGTTAGGTTAGGTTAGGTTAGGTTAGGTTAGGTTAGGTTAGGTTAGGTTAGGTTAGGTTAGGTTAGGTTAGGTTAGGTTAGGTTAGGTTAGGTTAGGTTAGGTTAGGTTAGGTTAGGTTAGGTTAGGTTAGGTTAGGTTAGGTTAGGTTAGGTTAGGTTAGGTTAGGTTAGGTTAGGTTAGGTTAGGTTAGGTTAGGTTAGGTTAGGTTAGGTTAGGTTAGGTTAGGTTAGGTTAGGTTAGGTTAGGTTAGGTTAGGTTAGGTTAGGTTAGGTTAGGTTAGGTTAGGTTAGGTTAGGTTAGGTTAGGTTAGGTTAGGTTAGGTTAGGTTAGGTTAGGTTAGGTTAGGTTAGGTTAGGTTAGGTTAGGTTAGGTTAGGTTAGGTTAGGTTAGGTTAGGTTAGGTTAGGTTAGGTTAGGTTAGGTTAGGTTAGGTTAGGTTAGGTTAGGTTAGGTTAGGTTAGGTTAGGTTAGGTTAGGTTAGGTTAGGTTAGGTTAGGTTAGGTTAGGTTAGGTTAGGTTAGGTTAGGTTAGGTTAGGTTAGGTTAGGTTAGGTTAGGTTAGGTTAGGTTAGGTTAGGTTAGGTTAGGTTAGGTTAGGTTAGGTTAGGTTAGGTTAGGTTAGGTTAGGTTAGGTTAGGTTAGGTTAGGTTAGGTTAGGTTAGGTTAGGTTAGGTTAGGTTAGGTTAGGTTAGGTTAGGTTAGGTTAGGTTAGGTTAGGTTAGGTTAGGTTAGGTTAGGTTAGGTTAGGTTAGGTTAGGTTAGGTTAGGTTAGGTTAGGTTAGGTAGGTTAGGTTAGGTTAGGTTAGGTTAGGTTAGGTTAGGTTAGGTTAGGTTAGGTTAGGTTAGGTTAGGTTAGGTTAGGTTAGGTTAGGTTAGGTTAGGTTAGGTTAGGTTAGGTTAGGTTAGGTTAGGTTAGGTTA